>MU228520.1:935671-998959 GCA_018584345.1 Thuja plicata | reverse complement strand
AAAGATTAAATCAAATCTTGTTGTCAAGAAGGCTGTAAAGCAGTCTAAAAGAATGGTCAAGAATCTGAAAAAGAACTTGAATATATCTTCTGATGGAGAAGAAGAAGAAAAAGGAAAGGAGGAACAACAAAGTAAGGAGGAAGACACTAAGGAACAACTTCCCATCAGTGATACAACAGAGAAACAAGAATGAGAGGAAGAGAAGTCTGATTCACCACCTCCTCCTCCACCAAAGAAGTCTAGAACAAGGAGTCAAATAACACAGGATGCTATTCCTTCTCCCATGGTCAAAGGTAAGGTGTAAAAGAGGAAACCTGAACCTCAGAAGGAAAAAAAACCAGCTAGGGCACCTACCAAAAGGAAAAAATATGTCCAGACTGATGAAAACTTAGAAGAGACAGCTATGGATGAACTTGACGCTGTAAAACTTGCAAAAGTTACATCTCCAACTGAAGACATTGATGACATATGTAAGTCTATTTCTGAAGCTAGATCTGTTGGACATTCTAAAATTAGGAAATGGTTAAGGTGGGATACAGTAGAACAAAATGAGATTGAAGATGCACTTATTGCTAAGATGTGAAAACACTATTATGTCCCACTGCACTTCACTTCACAAGATGTTCCACAAGAACTATTAGATAAAATATCTTCTAGATTCACTTTTGTACTCCATGAGGAGAAGAGGATAAGAGAAAGAGTACTGGTATCTCTTATGCCTCCTGAATCAACAAAAGAGGAAATCAATGAGTTCATGGAGAAATATACAAAGAAATTCTCACCAAAAATGAGAGCTTACAAATTTCTTCAAGGAAAGCTTATAGAGCTAGAAGAAGACACTCATCAAATATGGAGTGGAATACTAAAACCTGTTGAGAAAAGTAGTCCTGAAAAGGAACCTATCAACAAAATAGGTAACTCAACAATTGAGTTAGATAGTGAAGAGGTATAGATCATAGGCCAAAAACAAACTGATTTTATAGATGAGGAATGGTTGATAGATGGTAAAGATGATCAAGTACCGACAACCCCCATCCACATAAACTTGGAGGATGAAGAAGTTACCAAAGAAGAACTGTCAATAAAAGGTAACTTAGATGTTGATATGAATGATGATTCATGGTTAGAAAACATTTTCGACACCATTACAGGAAAAGATCTTGCAGCAGAGATCTAAAAAGATGAAGACATCAATGCTGCAGAGGGTAAGATCGACGAACATGACATAGCTATTGACACTGCAACTGTCAATACACTGACAAATATGAATATATTAATAGATGCTATTGATATACATTCAAGCCAAGATAAATCATCTAAGGAAGATGATGACATACCCAAGGATATATGTACTGATGAAAACCAATGTGCATCCGACACTCCCAAGGATATAGACACTGACATGAAAGATACAACTTATGAGCAACAGGATGTATCAAAAGAACAAAGTAAAGAGGCAGATAAAATAATTGATGACATAATGAGAAAGGTTGAAGAGAAAGATAAGAGTGGGGAAGTCAAGAAAAATGATGAATTAAAACTGAAAGAAGATTCATCTTCTGATACACCTAAGGTACGTGAGGAGACATCTTCACCAAACTGGCAAGTGAACACAGAATAGATACAAAAAGATGCCTCATCCTCTCGACACTCACAAAATAAATCAACCCAGTCTCAAGCCTTAAAAATGGTGGTACATCAATCTACCACCTAGCCAAAGAAGAAGAAAAAGAAACAAGTAAAGAAGGATATATTGGCTGTGACACTTGATGAAGTCATTGAAGTTCCAAACTGGGACATAACCACATTGGACAGTGACAAAATTCAAGAGTTTGGAGTGCTCTGTCAGAGGAAAGCCATACAAAAGAAGATGATACAAGAACATAGAGAAAAAATGACACTTGACAAAGCAAAATAAATACTCCAACAACTTGTTCCTGAAGTGAAACTTGAAGACAATGCTTCAGTAAAGGAACAGATTGCTATTCTTATCGACGCCATAACAGAGCAAGGTATAGATACAGAACAAGCAATGGAAGAGCAAGCATAAAAAAAATATCAATTCAAGTTAATTGATAAAATCAGCCAAGAAGTGGCATTGAACAAGGTAAATCTCTCAGAACTCACTGAAGAATTAGAGCCAATGATTGCTGAAGCAATCACCTTAGTTCAGAAGATGTGCACACTTGAGAAATTTGTAAAAGAGAATAGTGACAAACTTGCAAAAATTGACTCAAATGTCACAAAGAGTGCACAAAGCCTAACCTCTCATGCCGACAGCATAAAGGCACATCATGACATATTCATAGAGGCAAATAGGCTAAGACAAGAAATATGGGATGCTGAGACACAATTCAGAGGTGAGATCATAGAACTTCAAGCACATATTCTACCAAATCTTATTATTCTGCAGCAACATATTTCTGAAGTAAGAAATCTGATAGCAACCCTGGAGATGTCTATAGTAGACAACATTTATGACATACATGTACGGATTTCACTAGAGCACATGGCTCTAGAAATGCTGAAGGAGAAATGGGAAAAGATGATGGAGGAAATTAAGTCCTCACATTCCCACCTTTTTGAAAAGCTGTAAGTACCTTTGCCTTTAGAATCAAAAAAGGAGGAAAGGACATGTATATAGTTATGTACATTATATATATAGTAGAAAAAGAAAAAAAATACATAAGGATATGTATATATACTTACACTTACTAACATATACATAGGGGGAGTCATTCAAATGACTAAGGAAGAAGTATACACAGGTGTACATACTAATACACTCAGTATGTTGCACATATTATGTTTCTGATACTAATGTCAAAGGGGGAGATTGATGAAATTATTTTTCCATTAGTATACTCAATGAAAAACATTGAAAATGCATTATCGAAAAACAACAAGCATTACCAGCAAACCACAAGCAGTAGTGGTGAAATGCAAGCATACCTGACAGAACAAAGATTTTGAGAAAAATACTAAGTATAAAAGTGACAAGCATCACCGGTGACCACAAGCATTACTTGCGAAACAATTTTCAAAACTAACCCGACAGGAATAGAAAAGGCATACCCAATGACAAGTTCAAGAAAGGAACACTAACGACCAAGAAAACTGACCATCAAAACCGATAGACAGATAAAGAACCCGCAAATTGTGGATCTAATTTTTATACGATGAATAAAGAAATGTAATTCTATTTATAGAGTTTTATTTTGTTTTAAATTATAATTTGATGGTCATGCAAGCTTTATGTAAATTCTTTAAAGCATCCTAATTAATCTAAAGCATATCTAACTAAAGATCAAGGTCAAGTTGTAAACCTTGGATCTAGAATTAACTTGTGATGCATGAATCAAGAATTGAATCTAATTTAGTATAAATAGATGTTCATACTCAATTGTGAGTACATGAATTATTTATTAATGATAGCCACAAAGAGCATCTAAGGAGCAGAAGGTAGAATTCATGCAAAGATCAGAAACAAAATATATCAGTTATCAAGAACACATAGAGGCTACCGATAAGAAGATAAAGGTATTATTCAATCATGGAAGGATGATTACTAATATGTATGAAGCTTTATAGGATCTATTATTAGCAATTAAAGATTGCATTTATCATTAGATCAAAGACTTATGTAGTTGCATTCTAACAAGTGCATCACATCTAAAATCCTTTTTGTAGAAGGTGGACCTAACCGTTCTTTCCAAATCTCTTAACAGAGTGCACACTTAACAGTGTTGCTAAAGCTTCAAATGAAGTAGATCTTAACAAGTCTCCACTGTAATACTCCTAACAGGGTAGGTCATCAAAAGTGACCAATTGTAAGCCTTAACTAGCCCCTTCTTATCTATAGATAGTGATGTTTTGTGGGTAACAATCCCCACTACAGTTTTTACTTCCTAACATGAGTTTTCTACATTATCATATCTTTTGTCATGTGTTATCTATTTTAATGAATGTTTCTATTATGGTTACACACTAAAGAATTTATGATATGATTGCATATGCATAAAGAAAGATGAACAATTAGATAAGATAATTTACAAATTGACGACTAAGGGTTAGTGGGCTAACCAAGAAAAGTTTTAGAGGTACTGATTCACCACTCCCCTCTAAGTACATCATCTCAATATAATTCCAACACCTTCTTCTCAGACCCTTGTGAGGTAGCGGGAAAATTAGCTTGACTCATCCTTCTTCTTGAAATTATTATCTCAGACAAGCTATTTCATACAAACAAGCTCTAGCATTCTTCATAGGAAATATTAGGATGTAGAAATGAGAGCTGTATAAAATCAAGCTCAATCAGTCAAACTTATAGTCATCAAATCGGCATCTTGTCCAATTGAATGTCAAATTCTCATATTTGCAGAGTTACACATTCATCTCTCGGCGTCTTGATAAGTTAAAAGGGAATTTTAGAAAGCTGAATTGGGATATCAATCAAGTGAAAACTAAGAAGAGGGTTCAAAGAAAGATCAAGAAAAAGGAGATCATAAAGGAAGAGATGGAGGACAACCCTAACACCTAGAGCAATAAGGAGGATAAAACCCAGGATGAGGAAAAAATGGAAGTGCTTGAAATAAATGAGGTTGATTCGGGAAACCCCAAGAAGAACCAGGCCAAAGACGATGAGGAATCCAATAAAGAGGATGATAACATAGTAGCAGAAGACATTAATCTAAATGAGGAAGATGAGAATAGGGAGAAGGAAGTGAACAACCTCAAGCAGAATGAGGAAGATGAAAACAAGGAGAATGAAGATGGAGAGGATGAAAAAGAAAAAGAGGAGACGGAGAACAAAGAAACTGAAATGGAGGAGAATAGAAGCCTGAGGAAAGAAGGTAAGAAGAAGAAAAAATAAAAACTTGACTCCGACTACAAATTGGTGGGTTTTGAGGCTGATGAGAGAATCCTTAAATGTACAGAGGACTATGGGGCTAACATGGAGAAGTGGATTGGTGAGGAAATGAATATGATGAAACTGCACCTCAAGAACATGCAAGAAGCTATGGAGACTCTCAACTCTAGAATGGCAGAAATGGAGAAGGAGGTGAAGAATAAGGTAAACAAAAAAAATAAAGATGATGACCTTACTGTTAGGGTTAATGAAATTATGGAAGATAAGTTTAATGAGATGAAAGCCTAGATTAGTCATAATGGGCACATGATAAATATCACTCTGAAACATAGTAATGAAGGGCTGAAAGTTTTTGTCCAGAATCTCAAAGCTTTATACACCTACCTGGAAATGAGTCTGCTAGAAAGAACCACTTTCACGGTGGAGGGTGATATTGAGAGTGGGGGCCCAAGCTCTATAACTCGTAGAGGTGTCAAAAGAAAAGTTTTAAAGATCCCTAACGAGATGCTAAAGCTGAGGGAGTCTATTGAATTGATGGAAAACATGCAAAAAGAGGCTGAGGAAGCCTATGAAAAAATGCAGTAGGCAGGGAGCTACACTGGAAGGTCTGCTGGTTTTTTGCTGGTAACGGTGATTTTTTGTCTGGTTTTCTACTTCTTCAGGTTGTGGGTTGTTTGTTTGGGTCCTGCTCTTTTTCTTGTAGCAGGCATATCATGTTTGTATGGGTTCTCATTGATTATCTTTAATCTCCTTTTGTAAAAGGTTTCAGGTACCTTTCAAAACCTATTTTTACCTTAATCAAAAACTAATGCTACCATTAATTTAAACTGTATGATCCCTGCTGGAAAAAGTACACACATTTTTACTTTTTGCCTTTGTAAGCATGAAAATGAGCCACATGTCAATTTTGCACCAACTCACTATCCCTTTCTCACATTCAAATCTGTCCTCGTGAGTGAGCGATAAGACCTTTCCTTTTATCAGTTATGCACTCGCATTCTATCTTTTCTTTCGCTGGTATGCTCCACGACTGGGCGATGACCTAACTTGCACTTTGTTATTTTACAATCATGCACTCACTATCCCTTTATGCTTCATGTTCATATTTGAGAAAGTGAGTGACATCACATTACTTTAAGTCATCGCGGACTTGCCGCTCAGGATCTTACTTTCATTGAAACTCTGTGAGTGAGTGACATGGTCTTTATTACTTAGTCATCTCTTAGTTGCATACTCGCTGATCCTCCCTTATCATGTCTTTTCCTTGAGTGAATGAGCAGGTTTTCAAAGCAACCATGTATTATTTTCTGGTCGCATAGTCGCCATGTCTTTCTAATTTATCTTTATACCTCAACGGGTGAGCGATGACCATTTTCTTCCTTATATCACATACTCGCTGCTGAGATTTTCTTATAGATGAATCCTTCACAACTAAGTGAGTGCATTCATCATGTATTAATCACTCACTCGCTGATCTTTCTTGACTAATTTTTCTTCACGAATGACTAAGCGATAACTTTCCATTTCTCTATCAGTCACGCACCTGTGAGCATTTTTCACTTGACTTTATACCTGAGCGAGTGAGCAACATCACATTACTTTAAATCATCACGAACTTGCTAGACTTTCTTTTAAAAGAGTTGATCCCTCATGAGTGAGTGATAAACATAACCATTTCCAACTCACTCAGCTTCAAGCTTATGACCCGACTTCAAAATTACATCCTGACTGCATGATTTGCACTCCTTAGCAACCAAGCCACTCACTCGCACTGCTAACATGACTTGACACAATTTTATTGTGACTATGCGATTAACACTAAAATGACTCACCTCTCACTTGAACACCTTGAAAACATGTTAAAAGACCACTGCGGGTGTGTGACCAACATTTGAAACAAAGCATCTTTGATGATTTTTTTATCATTATTTGACTTTTTTGCACAGTAAGACATGGGATTTGAACCAAATCAGGAGGGAAAAATTCCAATGCTAGGAAATTGAAAATTTTCTTAGTATAGTGCTAACAATGGCTCTGACTGGGGAAAGTTAATTGCAAAATTGACATTAGAAGCCAAAAGTTTGGGAAACAGACCACAAACTGAAATAAAACTATACATGCACACACAAAAACCACACCTAAAATAGGAAAATCTAATCTACTGTGCATGGAAAAAGAAACTTATGAGAAATAATATTTTAGGAATTGTCCATGCACTGGCAATTCTTGTACCTAACCATTAGGGTCTTCCAAGAAATAAGAATCTTGACCATGAAACTCTTGGATTATAAATGGGCCCATCCATACTGACTCAAATTTACCATGTTTTCCTTTTTCTTCTTTTCTAGCATTCCAATGCAGCACCATATCATTTATTTGATTTTTTCTTTCAGTTGCTCTTTTATCAAACAAGTACTTGGATTGCTGTTGGATTTTTAGGTTTCTCTTATGAGCTTTTGTTCTTATCTCTTCTAGTTCCACCAATTGATCCATTCTTTCCATCATGGGTTCTTGATCTTCAAAATATTCTTCCTGCAAAAATTTGTACACTGGTAATAGGTTGTTCAAAGGCATCCTTGCCTGAGTTCCATAAACCATTTCAAAAGGGGAAACCCCTATTGCTCTTTTTAGTATCACCCTGTCAGCCTAAAGGGCTAACTTTAATTTTGAATGCCAAGATTTCTTATTTTTATCCAAAATCCTCTTAATTATTTTCATGAGACTCTTATTACTGGACTCAGCCTATCCATTTTCTTGAGGATGATAGGGTGAGGAGTAAGATAAAATAATGCCGTAGTCTTCATAGAAATCCCTAAATTCCTTAGACCTAAAGAACATGGCATTATCCATAATTATCTTAGTGGGAACACCAAATCTTGTCAGAATATTATCCATTAAAAAGTCCATCACTACCTTGCTGGTTTCCCTCTTTGTTGGAATTGCCTCTATCCATTTTGTGAAGTAGTCTATAGCCACAAGAATCCAACTGTGACCTCCATTGGATTTTTCTATAAATTCACCAATAAAATCTAAACCCCATTGGGCAAAAGGTGCTTCAACAGTCATAGGATTCAAAAGTAAGGCTCCTGAAAATTTCATTTTAGCAGAAAACCTTTGGCATGGTTCACACTTCTGTATAAACACTTGAGTGTCCTTGAAAAGACATGGCCAATAGAATCCAACTCTGATTATTTTGTGAGCTATGGTTTTGGCAGAATAATGCCCACCACACACATCACTATGCATTTCATTGAGGAATCTTTCAGATTGTGATTTATCTAGATAGAATAATAAAATTCCATTTCTATTCTTCCAAAATAAATCACCTTTTATCAAAATATACCTATGGGCCTGCAATTTCAGAGTCCTTTTTTGATTATCTGACATGTGTTCTAGACATTTAGCATTTTTCAGAAAAAACACAATATCAGTATACCAGGGCTGCAATTCTATGCTAGTAAAATTCATGTTTATTGTTTGTACATCATTCATTTGGGATAACTCCATGTTTGTATAAGTCATCAACTTGGCCAAACCCAAACCCCTTACCAATTTGGTAACCTGAATTTCCAAATTGAACTCTTGGATCCTGTTAATCCATCTGTACCTCTTACTAGTAACTTCAGATTGAGATAATATGTCTTTCACTGTGCATGTGGCACATAAGCAATTATTTTTGCACAAAAAAGGTAAGGTCTAAAAACCTTGTCTGCCTTGACCAATGCATATGCTTGTTTCTCCATTTTCTCATAGTTAAGTTCTGCTGCTTGCAGAGATTTACTAAAAAATTCTATGGGATGATCAAAACCCTCATCATCTTTCTGCAAAAGGACTGCAACAATTGTATGAAATGAAGCAAAAGAAAACATGGAGAAAGGCTTCTCATAATATGGAGATCTTAATACAAGAGATTTCTGAATTGCCATCTTTATCTCATTAAATGCTGACTAAGCATTCTTATCCCATTCAAATTTTGCATTCTTCTTCAATAATTTAACAATGGGTTTTACTATTTCAGTAAAGTTTGCAATAAATCTCCTCACAAAATTTACTTTCCCAAGGAAAGATTCAACTCCCTTAATATTTTTTGGTGGCAACACCTTGTTAATGGCTTCCACTCTTTCAGGTTCAATCCTAACACCATATTTGGACACTATATGTCCCAATAATTTACCTTCAGTCACAAAAAAGTGACACTTCTTTGGATTTAAAGAAATCCCATACTCCAAGGCTTTCGTAAAAATCTTTTCTAAATGCTTACAATGAGCATTAGCCTTTTGGGAATATGCAGTTAAGTCATCTTGATAAACTACCATAATTATATTTATAAATTCCTTAAAAGCCACATCCATGACCCTTTGGAAAGTAGCCCCTACATTCATAAGTCCAAATGGCATTTTTACATAAACAAACATACCCCATGGGTTAGTAAAATCTATCTTGAACTATTTAGATTCTTGAACCAACACCTGGTTATAACCAAAAAAACCATCCATCATAGATAAAAGATCACAACCAGTTACTCTTTGCAGCATTGCCTCCATGTTTGGCAAGGAATAGTTATCTTTTAATGAGGCTACATTAAGATTCCTAAAATAAACACATAGCCTGATATCTCCATTTTTCTTTCTGATAGGGACTGGATTAGACACCCAAGAAGAATTCCTGATTGGTTTTATGATCCCAGCCTCTTTGAGCTTTTCCAATTCTTGCTACATTTTGGGGGCCAGCAAAGGATTGATTGGCCTTTGTTTTTGTCTAAAATACTTAATATCATCTTTTAATGGAATTTCATGTTGAAATAAATCTTCCATATAATCCTTAAGGTCTTCATAAGACCAAGAAAAAACATGTTTGAATCTTTTTAGTAGGCTAATCAAATTAGTCCTCACATGAGGAGCCAACTTCTTTCCAATATACACAATTCTAGGACCACACTCTGATCCCAAGGTTACCTCCTCAAAATCATCCAACTTGGTAGTGGATCTTTGACACATATGACTGCCATTATCAGTAAACAATCCCTCTAATTGAGTCAACCCCTCAGGGATTTCATTTGTCTCTAACTGCAAAATTTCATTGCCAAAAATAGTTTCCTTCCCATCAATAATCTCTATCAAATTATTACAATCAATGACTTGACCATCATAATTATCCACACATTGAATGAAATTGAGGATATCCTCATCACTCTCAAAAACTTGCCAATTATATACATTATCTGGAAGGGCAGGCCTAGTTTTAGTTTCCACAATAGATATCCCTGCCAGCGTTAGATCATCATTTTTCAAAGCTACATTAGCCAAAAAATCTTCCATGATATTCTTAGATCTCTCTATCCACTCAATGGAAAATGCATCAAAAAACTCAATGCTGTCCCATACAACATGCTTATATTGTTTCAACCTATCATTTTTTAGCAGCATATCTTGATCTAATTTGGGAAATAGCTAGCTCTGAATCACCAAAAACTCTCAATAACTTAATGCCATGCTTAATTGCTATTTCTAATCCCAACAATAATGTCTCATACTCAACTATATTATTTGTACATTGAAATGCCAACAAAATTGAGTATTTGAAGGTAATACCCGATGGAGAGACAAATAGTATACCAGATCCTGATCCTTCTCTAGAGCATGCTCCATCAAAATACATTTTCCATAGCCCTTTCTACTGCAATTCCAATTCTTCTATGATGGGATCTGTATTTTTTAACTGTGGCTGAATCTTTTCCACTTTGAAATTATTTATATCTACATCCACAAAGAAATTCAACATGCTTGGTTGAACCTTCTCAACATAAACAGGAGATCTAGGCTCCCTTAATAATTTTGATTCTTTTCCATTAATAGAAATGGTAGCAAAAGAAAAATCCAATTGTACATGTCCTCCAATGGCTGCAACACATTGTCTTGATAAGTGCATGCCATAATGGGGTGGTGCATCTACAACCACAACATCTATTTTAAAAGTGACCTCAGGGTATGCAACAAGTTTTATCTCTAACCCTTGCAAAGTTCCTATTATAGGTACTTCCCTATTGTCCATGGCATAACATTTACCACAAGCAGTATCCACCTCTAAACCTAATTGTTTCATAACAGTGTAGGTCATCACATTAGTAGCAACTCCTGAATCCATCATACAATGTTTTAGCAACATATTGTTTGTGAGCACTGTAATATAAAAAGGATCAATCTGATCTGGCTCTTGAATAACTATATTTCCCAAAAAAATTGGGATTCTATCCTTTTCTTCATGCTCACCTTTCAGTTCATCATTCAAAGCAGTACTATCATGCATACTAGGAAAATCAGATAATAATGAAAAGGCTGCTTCTCGATGTTCTTTAATTTTAAACATCTCAAGTAAAGGAATAGAGACTTTCATCTGAGATAAGGCTTGCTTCATGCTAAAATTTGGGAAACTCATGTCATTATCAGAAGATGTTTTACCTTTACTTTCTTTTAACTGTCTTGTTTTTTGGTCATGAGTAGGAGTAACTTTGTTCTCTTTAACCAAGGTATCTTTCAATTCACCTTGTGTAGCTTCTTCATTTATGAATTCTTTAATGATAGGTGAATTAGGTTGTTTCCCACTTTGATCAACTTTTCTATTCCTGAGCTGGTATGAACTTCTTTCTTGTGTCACAACAACAATAGTTAAAATTCTTATCTCTTCATCATTAGGCATCCCAAGTTGAAAGTGCTCTAACTTAGTACTTGTAGTATTTATTGTGATTGGAATATCTTCTTCTGAACTACCATTTTCATCTTCAATAGTAAGTGCACACATATTTATAGTAGGTTTCTTCTCACCTTGACTTTCTTGTGTTCCAACATTTTCACATTGATCCACCAAGCCCTGAGCTACTGCACATTGATATGGGGAATGAGGCATATTACAGGCCATACACCAAGGAGTATTTTCCACATTATGGGCATTGTTGTTTTTTAATGGATCGGGGATCTCTTTGTTATTAAGATCATTATGATCTTCTAAAACAAGTTTCCCATCCTTCCACTGAGTTTTATAAGGGAAATATTGAAGTCTATAAGGTTTATCTTGTCTTGGTATTGTGGCCTATTATTCTTAAATCCCTTTTCATTCTTTTCTACCTTGGTAGTGAGATCTTTTACCATAGTTACCAATGCATCCATCTTATCTTCTTCCTTGGGGTTTTTATTAGACTGTGTTTTTGACTCTTTCCAGAGTCTACTGTCATCCCATTTACCAAGCTTGCCAGAGGCTCTCTTGTTGCTTTCTATGTTTATGGCCAATTTATATGCATCTCTCATAGTTTAAGGATCCTTATCTCTAAGCAAGTAAGCATTTTTTCCATCCAAAGCATTAAAATAGGTGGTGACACATACATTTTCATCAAGTCTCAATACTTGGAACAACTTATACATAACCTTTTTAAATCTTACATTGAATTCAGCAATGCCTTAATTAGTAAATTTCTTCAAACTGTTGAATTCATTCAACATAAAACCAAATTTATCTTATCACCATACTGTTCTTTGAAACTCCTAACAAATTCATCCCAAGAATAGATAATATGATCAGGCAAACCCTGGTACCATTCTCTTGCATCCTCAGTTAAAGATTGCACAAATAATTTCATCACAACATCCTCATCTCCAATCTCATAATCATTCATTGTATCTGAAAATAATTTTAGGTGTTCCTCACCAGTTACAACATTATTCTCGCTAAATTTGGGAATCTTATCTCTGACCTCATTAGGGATAGGGTTTGGTTGGCTAGGGATACCATCAAAAAACAATTGCCTATATCTCTCCAAATGAACAGGTCTTCTTTGAAAATTAGTGCCCATATTTTGGCCAACATTCTTTCCAATATTACCAATGCTTTGGCTAATACCTATATTTTGGTGGGAAATATTTCTATTGAGTCCACTTATCCCTGACTGTGATGCAACTCCTTGAGCCACACCATATGTCTGGTTATTTGTGTTGGCATTATTGGTTTGAACATTGGAATTAAACACAGGCAAAATCTGATTAGTTGTAATAATATCACTAGAGTTAGTTATGGGACTCAAAAAGACAATTCTTCTTTTCATCTTTGTAGCAACAACTTCTAGCTCTGCCCTTTCCAATTGTTTTGCAATATCATCTTTGGATTTTCTCACCCTTTCTAATTCCATATCTAGTGAAAACATATCTTGAGATATACATTGTTCAGTCTTAGGTTTAGAGAATTTAATTCCTATGAGTTTTTGTTTTCCCTTTTCAATACCTATTTGTGTGACATTAACTGCTGATACATTTGGTGTGAGGGTCAAAGACTTAGGGGGTTTTTGATTTTCATAATTGATGACTTGCCTTACCACAGGGCCTATATCTTTGGGATCATTTTTCTTAAGTAGGTGTTCTCTTTCTTGGCATTCTTTTCTCAGGGTGTCTACATCTCCAATAAGTTCTTTATTCAAGCCATGAAATCCTTCATTTGCACCCCGAGCTGCTAATTTTAATTGGGCAACCTGCTTCTTCAAGTTTTCCCTCTCAATGATAGCATTTATAACTTTCTCTTCTCTAGCCTCATCATTCTTCTTCTTGATAAGTAGAAATTCATCTAATTCCCTCTTCAAAAGGTCATTATCTCTAAGGACTCCCTCAATATCAGAACTGGAAGAATCATATATATTCATATGATTTTCTCCCTTTTGGTCCTCAATCCGTTCATAAGGAACACCCTTGAAATAGGAGGATGTTTCTCCCTTTTCTTGATATACATTATTTGTTCTAGGGTTAAATATATCCTCAAAATAACCAGTTGTGTTAGACTCAAGGTTTAAAGGTTCATTAATTTCTTTCTCAAGAATAGTACTCAATGACTGGCTGGGGCCTACTGACCTAGGCTTCCAGGAAGTACTATTAGAGGGTTACCCTTTCCTAGAATGGTTTCTTCTAGAATTTTTGGAAACATCACTCTCTGATGTTGCCTAAGAGTGATTCTTTGTGTTTGCTTTTGTATTCCTCATTATGTCCAAAATGAAATTTCACACGCTTGATCTGTTAGTATTCCCCTTGGAAACACTATAACCAATAACTCAGAGTCGCCACCCAAAAAAAACTTTGGGAATAAAATAATGAAAATTCACATTGAAAATGATATTTGAGGAAATAATTCAATAATATGCAATACACAGCTTGTGATTTCAAAAACTGGACTTCAAGGAATCTATATTATGGAATGTTATCTTTAGACTAACCTTTCACACATTCCTTGATACAAGTCCCCAATAGAGTCACCATTTTCTGTTACTTCCTTTTCTTGCTGATATGAAAATAATCTCAGAGAGCTTGCTCTATTTATCCCAGACACTGACCATGCAAGATATAGAAATGATAGAAACAAGGTTTTTTAAACCTCCTACACTTTGAGCTCTATTAACTCGGGCGAGATTACCCTTCTAATTCAGAATAATCAAATCACTAAATTATTCTAGTAAAAATGAATGGAATTAAAGGAGTTGATCACTATAATGTTTATTGAAACATATCAACATATAAAGGTAAAGATCAATTTTAATAGTGATAGACACCTATTTCTAATGGAAACAGACCAGTGCTTAGTCCTAGGGCATGGAGTCACTTATGAACAATGTTAACCAACTTTATCATGAACTTGAACTTTAAACAACTACATCATCTGACATAAACATAGATATACCTTATATATCTATTTCAACACACATAACAAATAAATTCATCAAATTAATTTTATACTCTAAATCTTACTGAAATATTCCTAAGGTAATTTTAGTCTTTTCTTGAAAGAACCCTATAACTATTTCATAATATGCCTGACTGACATATAAATTGGACATTCCTTGAATATTCAATTTAAATAAAATTTAGAACACCAAAATGAAGACACAATACTCATTATATGCTTCATAAACTATCAATGAATTTCATTTTCATTCATAATCAAAGTTGCTTGCTACATTCAACAGTAATTTTCAAAAAACCCTATTAGATTGGTCTTGAACCAGAGTTTATACAATTATACTTGCATTCTCAAAATAAAATGGCTATCACTCTCCTAGTAGTCTTGGAATCCTTTTATAACTAAGGATGCAACAAGCTACGGACTTGCAGAGAAATATTTACAAAATCTTTTGCAACAAATTTGCAACTAACATGAAACAAAAACTTGTAACAGAACATAGGTGGAAATTGTTGGCAAAGTCTGAATAAGGTTTGTTGTTGCTGTTGACAGTATCCTCCTCATCCTTTCAGCTTTTCCTCCCACCTATTCACCTCTTTTATTGTGGGCCAATCAAAGGTCTTTTCCTTCTCCAATATTGTAATAGCTTCCATCCATCTAGCATCAGTGGTGGTTCTGGCCTCTGAAATAAACTTGGCCATATCTCTCTCAATCTTGAAAAGGTTATCAATTAATTCACTACAGTACTCAGCATTTGTATCCTTTTCTAGGCATTGCTTCAAATCTTCATTTTTGAGTATGCCATCAAAGCTAGCTACCCAATCTGATTGTGCTTTTAAAACGCCTGCTTCATCATAAATTTTTGGGATTAGGGAGGGGCACTGATCACCAAATAGCTATAGTTTGTTATCTATCAAATCAGATTTGCCATTGAAAAAGGAAAATATATCATTCAACTCACTAATCATTTCCATGGTATCTGATATTTTATCTGGGAAGTCATCACTATATAACATAGCGGTTTTCAATTTATCCATGATCCTTTCCCTCCCTGACCAAACTTTGAAAGTGGGTTCCAAGAAAGTCATAGCTTCTGCAGCTGTCTTCGAAGCTTCTTGTAATGACCCATATAATGTATATACTATGTCAGTTTTCTATTTTAAAACGTCAATCCTACGCTGAAATATGGGCAATATAATAGACATAAAATTTATGTTTAGCTCCTGTGATAGTTCTTTGGATTGACCTTCTGCCAATGCTGAATCCTCCTTTTTTCCAATAGCAACATCTGTCTCAACTTTTTCTATTTCCTCAGGGATTGGAGTCTTTTCTCTTTTACTCTCTATTAACTTCTCTTTCAATTTAGCAATATCCTCTTCTAATGTGTGGTTCTAAACCACCACCTCTTCATTATTTTTTTCTAGGGCCATTATTTGGCCAAAAGTTGTTTCATACCTTTTGGACAGGTCATCAACCTTTGCCAAGTTCATAAATGAGATTTGTGTCATTAACTACACTATCTCAGTATCTAAAGTATTCTACAAATTCCATATCATTCTATCTGCCCTCTTTTCTTCTTTGATAGTCATGACCAGGGGCTTTTGTGTGGCAGGGGCCAATGACCATATAGCTAGAGTCTTGGATTTAGGATCAAATCTTGATCCTTTCAACACTTCATCCATCTCAAACTCTATTTTCAATAGGGTATCCTCTTGCCTCCTAGTCTATTCAATGATGAATGTGTATTGCAAATCCAAACTAGGAATCAACATTACTCCACTATTTTCTACTAATAACCTGGCTTGTTCCACAGTGATTAGTTCACTCTCAGGATCATAATCCTGGAGTGTTTTTACAATTTCTTCATTTTTATCTGCATTTTCTTCATCTGTAGTCAATCCTTGCCTCAAGTCTTTTTTTTTGAGCTTAATTTAAAAAGTCTTGAAATCTTCAGACTTTAAGAATTCATCATCTTTCTTGAATTCATTAGCCATCATGACCCTCTCATCATCCTTTTCAAATAAAACCATTTGATTATCTCCTTGGCCTTCAGCTTGAGGCTCTTTCTGCAATTGTCTTTTCAATTTTCTAAAATATTTACCATGTTCAGTAATCATGGCCTTGGCCATGATTTTCCTATCCTATACCATCTTGTGCTCTTTCTTTTGTTTCTTCCTTGGTGTCTCTCTAGCCGAGGTGGCTTCCTCACTGAACTCTTCCTCTTCCTATTGTTCCTGATGTTCTTGGTCATGTAATGCAACAAGAATTGGGGACCCTTGAGATTGTGCATCTTTAGCACTGAATTGTGGTACCTGTGCCATTAGAGTATCATAGGACTTGAGCATTTCCTCTATCCTCTAGAAGTATGGGAGATCAGGGAAAAAACCAGAGATAGAATTGTCTAACTCTTTCCATCCAGATTCTACCCTAAGGAGATCATTCCATTTACTTCTCCTTTCCTGGACTTCTTTCTTCATTAACTTATTGCTTACAACATCTTCATCATCCAGTGGCTCATGATAACTAATATTTTTCCAAGGAGTCATTCTTTTCAAACCTATTTGTACAAACTATTCTAGATCACAAACCCTGGGAACTACTGTAGACATTCTGTATTGCTTCAAGAAGTCATTTATCAAATCAAAAACCCTTTTCCCAATGGAGAAGTCAAAACCTACCCATAATCTAGGGATAAAAGTACCCTTCTTATGTCCCTCTAAAAATTCCTTATCAACACAAGTGATTTTTTGGATAAATTCTAAAAATGCAACCCTCAAAAGAACAAACCTAAGGAGGATGTGAGGTGGTTGTGTATAACCATATACTCTAATGATAGTGATGTAGTTGGAAAAGAAAAAATCAGCCCAATTGTGAGAGATAGGCCAGTTTGGAACATAATCCCAAGGTCTCAAAACCTTTCTGATTTCAAATGGAAGCCTATGCCTATCGGTTCCTAGAAAATAAAAAATTGGATCCACAATCCAATTGTAAAAGCACACAAATGATGAGTTGATAGATGAACTATCTCATACCTGAGTCCATCTTTGGATTGGTGCATCAACACCATATTCTAAAAATAATAATTCAAGCTCTTTATCCATAAATGTCCTGTTATAATATAAAATCATATACATCAGATGAGAATAATGCTTAAAGGTAGATACTGGGGCATCTGACTCTATCTCCACCAATGCATCATGAATAGCATCAACTATGTATCCCACATAGTCACAATCAGTATTAACATCCGGGTGCTGAATGTTCATAGCCATCATAAGTACATCTTGAGGCACTATAGAATCTCCATCAAAATCTAAAACTCTACTCAAACCATACACCATGCATTTCACATAGTGATGAAATAGGGATAAGTCAAAAGGTGGTTTGAGATTGTCTGGGATTTGTACCAGGTGTCTATCTACTCTGGGCATGAATTTGGGAATTTCATGCTTCTTAATAAAATGCTCTCTCTTGACATAATCAACTTGAATCTTCTTTAAATCAATATCTATGCACAATGCACCAGTGATTCCAAATACTTCTTCCACTGACCTCCTGTCTATGGAAACTAGGGTCTCTTTATTCTTCTTCCTGATTACCCTAGCTTCTGGGCAATAGTTTCTAGCTAGTTCCCTAATAAGGCCTATGTCAACATATACATAAGGCATAATCAATTTTTCCATATTTAAATCCCATAGATTGCAAATGGGGACTGCTTTAACCCTATTATTCTAGAAATAATGGAATAAGGTATTACCAGAGTAATTTGGGGTGACCAGGCTCCTACATTGGCACCATCTATCTTTCCATTCATCCCAATTTGCACTGTTTGTATTCAGAGTCCCAGGTAGAAACTCAAAAAATTATTCAACATACTTCTTTAGTGCAACCTCCTTCTTCTTCTCAGACCCTTGTGAGGAAGTGGGAACAATAGCTTGACTCATCCTTCTTCTTGAAATTATTATCTCAGACAAGCTATTTTAGACAAACAAGCTCTAGCGTTCTTCATAGGAAATCTTAGGATGCAGAAATGAGAGTTGTACAAAATCAAGCTCAATCATTCAAACTTATAAACATCAAATCAGAGTCTTGTCCAATTGAATGTCAAATTCTCACACTTATAGAATTACGCAATCATCTCTTTGTAACTAATGCTGCCATTAGTTCAAACTGTATGATCCCTGCTGGAAAAAGTACACACCTTTTTCCTTTTTTGCCTTTGTAAGCCTAAAAATGAGCCACATGTCAATTTGTTGCCAACTCACTATCCCTTTCTCACATTCAAATCTACCCTCATGAGTGAGCGATAAGACCTTTCCTTTTATCAGTTGTGCACTTGCATTCTATCTTTGCTTTGGCTGGTATGCTCCGCGACTGGGCGATGACCTAACTTGCACTTTGTTATTTTACAATCGTTCACTTGCTATCCATTTATGCTTCATGTTCATATTTGAGTGAGTGAGTGACATAACATTACTTTAAGTCATCGCAGACTTGCCACTTAGGATCTTACTTTCATTGAAACTCTGCGAGTGAGAAACATGGTCTTTATTACTCAGTCATCTCTTAGTTGCATACTCGCTGATCCTCCCTTATCATGTCTCTTCCTTGAGTGAGTGAGCGGGTTTTCAAAACAACCATGTATTATTTTCTGGTCACATAGTTGCCATGGCTTTCTAATTTATCTTTATACCTTAGTAGGTGAGTGATGACCATTTTCTTCCTTATATCGCATACTCGCTGCTGAGATTTTCTTATAGATTAATCCTTTATGACTGAGCGAGTGCCTTCATCATGTATTAACCACTCGCTCATTGATCTTTCTTGATTGATTTTTCTTCACAAGTGACTAAGTGATAACTTTCCATTTCTCTATCAGTCGCGCACCCGCGAGCATTTTTCACTTGACTTTATACCTGAGCGAGTGAGCGACATCACATTACTTTAAATCATCACAGACTCGCTAGACCTTCTTTTAAAAGAGTTAATCCCTCGTGAGTGAGTGATAAACAGAACCATTTCCAACTCTCTCAGCCACAAGCTTATGACCCAACTTCAAAATTACATCAGGAGTGTGTGATTTGCACTCCTTAGCAACCAAGCCACTCACTCGCACTGCTAACATGACTTGACACAATTTTACCATGACTACATGATTAATACTAAAATAACTCACCACTCACTTGCACACCTTGAAAACATGTTAAAAGACCAGCATGGGTGTGTGACCAACATTTGAAACAAAGCATCTTTGATGATTTTTTACCATTATTTGAATTTTTTGCATAGTAAGACATGGGATTTGAACCAAAATAGGTGGGAAAACTACCAATGCTAGGAAATTGAAAATTTTCTTGGTATAGTAGTAATAGAGCTTACATTGGGGCCAAAGTATTCAGAGACATCTTGTGACCAGGCAGTTGAAGGTGAGTGATAGCTAGATTGCTATAGCCTTAGAGAATTATGACATTTCTCGTTAGATGTTAGTTGTATTTGGTTGGGGTGATATTATGTCAGATGAGCATAGTGATAGTGGTCTTTCCTTGATAGAGATCCATTCATTATGAGAGGCTATTAGAATAATGAAACATAATTACTTGCAGTTATTAGTTGAAAGAGACTACCTTATTCAGTGGGGTTGGAATTGTTATGATGCATTGAAGGGGAAGGAAGAGGAGGTTGATGAGCTCACTCATGAGCTTGAGGAAACTATAGAGGTATGGGAGAGCACCAAGCTGGATCTTTAGGAGTCGTAGTCATGGTTGGATGAGGTTACCATGGAGTTGAGCCAAGTGTAGTCTTCACCAGCTATAAATTCAATTCAGTTTTCTACAATGGCTGTTGGTGATGAGTTGACACCCACGGGTTGTAGTGAGGATGTGGCTACATCCATCACATATTTAGGTTCTATGGGAAAATTTGGGATGAGTACCTTGGTAGAGAGTTGTCAAGAGCTTTTGGTTGTGTCAGGTTCTCCAGTAGTAAGCACATTGACAGTTGATGCAGGGTAGGTCATTGAGAGTTCTTGTGATGTAGAGGTGGACTCGTCCATGATTTGTGTGACTGTTCATGAAACTATTCCACCTTCTTCATGAGATATATACAACATATCATCTGGTTGGGAGATTGAATGTCATGTTCAGTTATTTCCTTCCTCCTAAAACAATCCTGTTATTTCATTCTAGGAAGTTGATTCTGTTTGATAGATTGTTTAGAAACATAGATGGAGGGATCAGTTGAGGGTTTCTAGAGAGAAGGTTGATTCAACCTTATCTTTCTTTGACTGCACATATAAGTATGTTGAGTACCTTCTTTGGAGAGCAGGGTTTGAGGAGAGACAAAATGGGGTCGATGTTGGTACTCATATTCACAATTTGAAGTTTAGCCATAGTGCTTTGAAGGAATTTAAATTAGAATACCTTCACTTGTTTCATGCTTGAGAGTACACTATTGGGTATGGAGAGAGATTTGGTAGGGCATATAGCCAATTGGAAATTTAGGGCTAGAGTTGGGAGCCATCTTCTAATTCTAGAATTGTCAGTGATGAGCCTTTGACAGAGAATAAAGCCTTTTATTGTAACCATACAGTGAGGAGTGCTCATCATTTTTAATTTGATCCACAAGTAGAGGAATTTATTATGCATCGATGTGGATTGGCTCCAAAATCATACCATCCTTTATGGGATGGGTATAGGCCAGCTTCAGTTGATGAATTTAGTAGCTGCAACTTGCTGAGAGATTACTTGCAGAGTCAGTACATCCATGGCATTTTAGTAGAGGATGGATATCATGGCTGTGATACAGACACCCTTGGTAATTCTTATCTTTGTAGTACAGTTGGATTTCATACCCATGGGGGAATGGTAGAGTATCAGGGGACATTTTGTGTAGCAGGCAATTCCAAAAATCCTTACTTCCTTACAGTGGATGGATGTGTCTTTCATTTATATTGGGATCCAAGTGGTGGTAGGGTTATTACTACAAGTTGGATGGGTCCCATAGGTTTGCTTCACCACTTCTGGTATGGTGAAGTTGGGATCAATGTTAAGCTGAAAAAGTCTGGGAGTATTCTTCTTGGCAGACTTCTATTTTGGATTCAGGATCCAGACATATTTGGTTGGATACTCTTTAGTGTGTTGTTGGATCCTATGTGTGCACCAGGATTTTAGTCTGGGTTCACTAGAGAGTATTGCAGTGTGTACATGGTCTGGGTTATTGACAATGTTACTTTTGAACCACATGTACAAGGTCTTTTTTAGATGAGCGAGTTTAGTGCGTGGAGTTTGGACAAATGGATTGTTGATCACCTTTGTGCAGTTGTGGTTATACTGGTGCTGCAGTTTTGTCTTAGTGTAGGACAATTCTCAGTCTTCCTTTGTTTTTGTTTTGGTTCAGGGAAGTTTCACAACATTGGAGATTGCTTGAGGACAAGCAATTTAGGGAGGGAGGACTTTAATGTCCCCATTTTCATGAGAATAAGAGTTTTAGGGATTAACCTATTATCCTATCCCTCATAGGTTAATGAGGTTGGTTAGAGGGTCCTTTGAGGGATGCATCTTCTTCAGTGGTTAGGGTTTTGCAGGTTTGGCTTTCAATCGAGGTCTCCAAGACTCGGTATGCAAATATTTCTATTTATAGTAAGGTTTAAGGGGGATAGAGAGGGACCCTAGCAATTTTTAGAAATGAGGTATGGTCGTATGCGGCTTGATCATGCCATCTTCCAGTTCAGTCGACGTGAAAAGATGATGAGTAATAATGGAGATATTAATATTTATTTGGTTAAAATAAATATTAATTGTTTTGAGCTTATATTGTAAAGTTATAATATAATTTTATATTATAACTTAAGTCACTTAAGTGAAGGGTCAATTTATCATAGATGGGGCCAAGTGAACAATTAATTTTAAAAGAATTATTTGCGCACCAACTATAGAGTTTTAAGTGAAAATAATTAAAAAGTAGGAATATATATTTTATCCCACATTGGCCAAGAAAGTGTTCGAGCTCCCACAAAAAAAGAATAAAAGAGACTTAAGAGCTCATTCTGCATATATATGTTTTATGATTATTATTGAACTTTGGTTGATTTTTTCTCTTGCTTTGAGACCAAGGGTTTCTACTTGTAGCCACCATTGGAGAACGTAATTTTATTTTGTTCTTCCATTTGAACCAAAGAGATACCTAGCGAATTTGGATTACTAAGAGAGTCTTATTCAAAGATTCTTATTGTGCTTAAAATAGTGGGTTTATTATCAGTTTGTGGATAGAAATCAAAGACTTGGAAATGAAGATTGATAAGGAGAGAATTCTGAGATTGGAAAGAGTTTATAGTGATTTGGGGTACGAAATTATATGCCGATTTCTCCAGGTGTTGAGTGTGGCCCATATTTCAGATTTAGTAGCCATCATACCTTGTGTAATACATCACAAAGGGCTATTGTTTCATTAGGCAAGCCACATGACAACAGGGAGAGTTTTGTTAGTGCTGCTAGGGCATGTGTGGAGGGAAAATTTAGAATTCTCAAAGGGTTTGTATTTGCTCAACTACAAGGGAATCTATAAGTTGAACTTTGCTGGGAATACTAGTCGTCAAGCTTATTCTAGGTTCCTATTTGCTGTAGTTAATTTCTAGAATTTATGAATAATATTATTCCATGCTTTGTAATTGTAATAATGAATAGTTTCATGGTGGGTTAATGAAGAAAAGTTGTTAGAGGTTAATGGCAAAGCAACTAGTTCATTTCATGCAGTGTTATAGGTTAAGTGATTGCAAAACCATTCAATTAAAAAAAAAACCAACATACACACTTAAGGAAAATCAGAATAAAGACATTGCATATCAACTATTTGAAAAAATGCCAAAGTGTCAAAATTGAGTTTTTAGAGTTAGAACTAGCAAGGGTTCTTACATTGGTATCAGAGCTAGCCTACAAAGTGTTTGACAAATTATCAAACATCCAAAATTAAACCATAGTTCAGTGTTTGTCAAAGTTAGAGCCACAAGGGGTTCTTACAATTCATTGTGAAATCAGTAACTAAAAAATTCCTTATAAAGGTGAGCTTGGCAACCCACATACAACACACAAAACTTTCTGATTTTGGATATTAGAATGGGTCTTCCAGTAGTTGAGAGGTCATCAAATGAGAATGCATGGCCTGAATCCAACCAAATTTGGATTTTGATGAAGAGGATCAACATGATGTTCTGAATCATCTCATGTCTGCAGCATGGGATCATTCTACCAGCTATGTCGGGTACCAAAGTGATATGTTCAAGTTGAAAAATGAGTAGGAAAAAGTTGAGTTGAGAGCCGTGTTTGAATAATTTGGCTTTGTTCCTGAATAGATCCATGATGATATTCAACAAATGTTTGAACATATGCACATAGGCGCTCTTCCCCCTTTTGAAAATTGTTGAACAACGACTTCTTTTTGGCTACTATAATGGTTAGGATACGTAGGGTTTCTTCTAAATATTAACCTTTGTAATTACAGTTATTTTTGAAAAGTTGTGAGATGTGAATGGCTGGGAGCTTGTTGCTTCCCTTGCCTACACAGGGAAACCACAACTGTGTTATAAATAGGGTTGTGAAGAAGAAGAAAGGGTTAATTAGAGAGAAAAAAAAACTTGCTGGATATAAGCTATATATGAGATGTAAAGGTGGCTGTTCATAACATGATATAATTTTATGTTATCAGAGTGTTATAGGTTCCTTTTTCTATGAGGAATGTCCTTTATGATATTTGAAATTTGTTTTCAAAGACTACTTTCAATTCTTGTGTTAATTATCACCTTGTTTATTTGGTTTTATGTCCAAATGAGGATATACATTGAAGTTTTGTCATGTATATCCCCATCTAACTGGTTTCCTTGAATGAGAATTAAATTTAGTTAGACTAAAATCCTAAATATAGAAGTGATAAATTGGCATTTATAGATTAAGTAGGTGATGATACAACAATGGTGTCATCTAATAAATTTGTACATGAATGCTTAGATAAAAAACCCTTTTGATACAACGATAATGGGACAAGTCATGGACAACCAACACAAAATAAAGAAAGATTCTATTTTACTCAATAATGAAGTTTTAAGATTGAAAGATGCGTAGAGTGGTATTAGGAATAAGACATAATTAGATTGTTAAATAGTTAGGGTATACCCACCCTAATCTTGATAATATCAAAAGAGGATAGGAATTATCCCTTTAGGAATATTCCTATTCATTGGCTAGAATTGTATGTTTGGTATTATAAATATTGTAAATTTGTGCTATTTTCCAAACTACAATTTTGAGACCCAACAGATTGGCGACTCCGCTGGGAAATTTTTTTCATCATTATAGAAAGAAGGGCTCCGCTAGGGAGAGGTTACCCTAGATACTTTCCTCTTGCAAGAGAGGTGACAAATTTGTACTTCAAATTTTCAAAATGTATACTCATATAGTTATGCCTCTTGTGATACCCAGCCATAGTTTTCTTTTAGTTTGTGATGCCAAACTCTTTCAGGCTATTATTTCAGTGGATTCGGCAGATTCTTTTATGCTACATTTCATGTGAATTTATTATTTCAATGGATGGTGATTTTGGATCATGATTTTTATATGTTTATGATGTGTTACGTAGATAGATGATGATATTGCCATGATGTTGATGTTTTATGTTGATGTTAGAACTATGATGTACTTACCCCATACTTGCATGTGTATGGTTAGCATATGTGTTGATGTACTTGTTGGTGTGTTTGATGTGGTAGATGACGAAGGTGTAGTTACTTTCATTGTGAGATTCACACGTTTGACTGATCCTTGTCATTGTTTTCTATAATTAATTGGATGTACATGCTTGTTCTTGTGATGTTAGGTTTGTAGGTACAAGGCATCATCTTCCCTAAATTGGAAGGAGTGAGCATGCCCATATATTTGTCTCAATGGTAAAGAGGGGAGTTAACAGTTAGACCCGAAACCCTACCCTAAGCCTATTGTCCTAAGATTGGATGACTATTAGTTTGATTACCCTACTAAAATTTATCTAGTTGACATAAATTCGTAGATCCCATCCTTGTGTGTGTTTGAGTTTATTTTGGTTTATCTCAGTTATGTGTATTGTCATCTGTGTGTTTTACTATGTTATTTATTGAATTGATTATTGTTGAAATTGAATATTAAATATAGAGTATTTAATTAATTAGATTAATTGAAAACCTATGTTTAATTGAGAGAGTTAATTTGAGAGGGAACAAGTTTTTGGAGAAGGTGGAAGGATTTTGGAGGAGTTTCTTGTGATTTAGGTATTTTTATGTTCTTGGTATTTTTGTGACATTGTTGTTTGGGAAGCTCTGGAGAATTTTTGGAATTTTTGCTCTCAAGCTTTTGTTGCTTCAGATCTACTGTCAGTTGCATACTCAGAGGAATTCAAGATTCTTCTTCTTCCAAGGGCTTTGTGTTTAGATCTGTCATGGAATTTAAGGTAGGGTTTGAAACCCTTTGTTAATTTTAATTTTGCTGAAAAACTGGTTTCTTTGTGCTTGATAAGTTCATTTCCATATATTATGAGTTATTTGATGTTTTTGTTGAATTGGGTATTTAGAAAACCCTTAGATCTACATTTTTAAGAAAAATCAAATATTTACTATAGTAGGGTTATGTTGTCAAAATTTCATTGGAAAATACCCTATGGAAGGTCTCTATATTAGAAAAATCAAACTGGACTATAGTGTGACTATATTGTTCAAAGAAAAATAAATTGTTATTAGGAAATCCTCTTTTGCTAAAAAAAAATTAAAAAAAAAAAAAATACCAACTTGCTTGAAAAAAAATATATAGAGGAAAATATTCACCAGTCAAAACAAAAATCATTTCTAGAAAAGACAAAATGAATAAAAGAAAAAAAAGAAAAGTCTTTGTTACGTTTTTTGAGAAAAAAATATTAAAAAAAAGCACTTTTGGAAAAATGAAAAAAAAAAATTATATAAAAAATAAATAAATTATAAAAAAATTAAATATATGTGTTGGAGGGGCGGTGGGTCCTACCCCACCAACCCCTTCACGACAGGCCTAGCCACCGTGACAACCGGACTGCTGCGGTAGTCACGGGTTGCATGTGGCAGTCACGAGCTGCCTGCGGCAGCTGAACTACCTACGACAGCCAAGGTTACCGAGAAGTATGGAAAAGGGGGGGGGGGGGGGGGGGGCGTGGGGGCCACCCACCCATTAACATTTGTTTTTAATTTTAAAATTTTTTTGTTTTAAATTTTGAAAATGTTTTTTTTAATTAATGTTTTATTTATATATTAAAATATATAAAATTTATTTATTATTAATTTTTAAATTAGTTTAAATTTTATGTTATTTAATTTATTAGTTAGTTAATACCTTTTAAAATTTAGTTTTATTAGTTGACTAATTAATCTAGTAAATACCTTATTAATTCTTAAATTAAGATTAATATATGTGGGGTTAAGATATTAATTTTATTGGTAACTTTTAAAGTTAATCTAATCTATTAGTTATTTAAATTATTGAATTAATTAGTAAATTTTAAATTAGAGTATGTATATAGACATATGGACTTTTGTCATAAGTATTATCTCTGTTTGTTTTGGATAGTTTTTAATTGATAAAATAATATGCACATAATGGTTATTTTTATCAGCTTTAGACTATTAGGGATAAAAGGGAGAATCAATTAATTGGTTAGTTTAATTAACTACTAAACCATAGTCTTTTCAATGATTATTGCTCTATAATTGAAGATTGTTTATATCATTGTTAGATTTAATTGTACAATGTTTTACTTTCATTTCTGCATGATGTAAATGATGTTTCTCCCTTGAGTGATTTATTTTCTATGATATGGTTATCTGGGAAGTAGAGTGCCCTAGGAAGGATACAGAGGTTGGGGGGGTGAATCTTATTTCCATTTTATGATGTGATGTGAGTATATTGATTTATTACCCTAAACTGACCATATGAGCCATATTGTTTATGTACTATCTGAGAGTGTATATCTTTGTGATCGTTCCTATTATTGTGTGGGGAAATGGATTGGGTATGTCTCTATTTGAACCTATGCTAGATTTATGTAGGATCTGTGAGCCCAGGGTAGGTTACCTAGTTGTTTAGTAGGGGGTGGCTTGCAATAAGTGCCCAGGCCCACAAGTGGCTGCTAGGATCCCTTATTGTAAGTAATCTTAATAAGTGAAAACTTAATGTGTAACTAAGAGGTCTTAAAATGAATTAATAAGATGTGTTTTCTCACCCATGCTTGAGCGATATTATAGGCTAATATGGAGGATGAGATGATGCTTTCCACCTTGAGGGGTGTGTGTCTAGCATAGTTAATGCCTTTGTCTGTCTGAGAGGTCATTGATACCGTGTATGGTCACTTGAGTGCCAGGGTCCAGAGAGACTACTAGGACAAAACTTAAGGGTTAGACGTACATGATGACACCTTCCTATACATAACCTATATTTCCTACTTGTGTCAGTTGCCTCTGGATTAGTGAGTCTTACCTTTCATTTTGTGTATTACACTTGGAGTTAGAGAGCTATTAGGATCTCCTTTCTTAGTGGTTACTTCCTTCTTTGGTTTTGGATATCTGAGTGGGATCTATTGTTATCTCCTCAGCATGGTGGAGTGGACTTTTATAGTTCCACACGGACGGGTGGTAGTGATTCTTACCATTTGAGATTCAACATTCTTATTCTAGTGCTTGATGATATTTATGCATTTGAGCTCTTTATGATTCTTCATTGGTGGTTATGTACTTATCATTCATTAAATTGTAATCTTGTATTAGCATATTGCATGTGATACCTAATCTATAAATTATATTATATTGTTAGAGTGATTACTACATACCCCGCGACATGTGCAATGGATGTGAGTTTATGTAGGTTTCATGGTTATCCATGAGGATTGTAATTATTGTTTGTAAGTTATATTTGTTACATATATTTATATGAAATCTTTTGTTATGGTATTTAGTTGAGTTTTACGTTTACGTGATTCTATGTCATGGAACCCTTGAGTTTTTTAATCTATGTTTGTATATCTTTATGTGAGTAAATGGTAATTGCTTCTGCATTAATGTATGTCTTATTGTGTAAACTTTATAAAAAAAATTGTTCATCAAAATTAGTATCATGCTCTAGGTTAATCTCTCTTGGGTTCCCTGGCGGGGCGTTACACCTCTTGGAAATTTTACTTCACTATGTGAGAATATGAACCATAGAATAGAAATATATAAAGCATTGGATTTCAATGGAATTTATGGTTTCCCAAATTCTATCCCAGACAATATTAGGAAAGATCTTTTAAAATTTAATGACATGGAAAAAGAATCAGCAGATCAACATATGAAAAAATTTGAGCACTTGATGGAGGATTATGAACTAGAACATGAAGATGTTATAATGAAATTATTTGTTTAGACCTTGGGAGGAAATTCAAGAGATTGGTTTTCTAATATGGCCCCACATTCTATAAATACACGGGAAAGATTGAAATTAGTCTTCATAGAATAGTTCAGTGAAAAGGTAAGTGAATCTATCCTGCTTAAAGAATTTATACATGCTCGTGTCCAAGAAAATGAAATATTTCCTCTGTTCAAACTTAGGTTTTTAGAAATAATTAGAAGATAACCTAGTACCATGAAAAGCAATGATGCATGGACATTAATTGTGTATTTGGATGCTTTTGATGAAGAAATGAGTTTTGAAATAAGGATGGAAAACCCTGAAAGTTTGTATGAAGCCTTTCAAATTGAAAATAATATTGAGTAGGTAAAAAGGTATGGTAGGGTAAGAAATTTTAGACTAGAGCCAAGGTTATCTTGTAGAAAATATGATACCTTGGGTAATAATCACCTCTATGATTATGAAATTGTTAATTGTCCTGCTAAAAGGAATAAGGACATATTTGAATTACAAATTTTTTCAAATAAAAATAGACTGGCACAGTCTGATTATGTTCAAGCGTATCAAGATATTGGTCACAACATAAGGTATAATTAATATTTGGATAATTATGTTATGAGAAGAGCAATTGAGTATGAACATGAGGAGGAAATAGAAGATTAGGAGATTGAGTCTTTCTATAGTGATGAAACTACTGATGATAGAGAAGAAGTTAGAAGCAATTATACAATGACCAATCCCTTGTTTGATCAAGAAACATAAGATGAAAAAGGAGAGTTTGTTTGGGAATATAGTGGGGTGATATTGAAGTTTACTTGAATCCATTATATGAAGAAGAAAGTTATAACGTTGCATATTTGGAGAATGATATCATTTCTCAAGACCAAAGCATAGGAGAACAAGGAATCTATGGAGGTGATGGTTCTGATTGAATGAAGATGTATGGAAGTGTGATTCTAGGGATAACTGAAAAACCAAATTCTTGGGACATACAAAGCAGTAATGATACCCAAACATTTCATAATTTTGTCACCTCTCAACCCAATTTTTTATAAAAAGACTTAATTTTGTGTCCACATAAAGCTGAGTATCTTTCAGAATATCCTAAATAGGATGTGCATTTACATATTTTGGAGGTGTCCTTAAAACTGGGTTTTTGACAGGGGAAAGTAATGGGTTGATGTTTTGGTGGCTATGGGTGACCGTGCATAGTAGGATTAAGTTAGAATCTATTTCCAAATGGATAATACACATGGTCTTCTTCCTCCATAGATAACTGGATTCTTGTCATATCCACAGGGGATATACATCCGCTAGATAGAGAAACTGTTGGAACCATTTTTGAAATTTCCAGGAATATATAAATATTACATTACCAAGCATGATGATACAAACCAAGAGGTTTTTATTGTCGCTATTTTGCAGAAGGGATAGGTTGAGGATTGTGAAATAATGACATCACTATATCGAAGACTACATAAATGGTGACTTGTGAAACAATGACAAACCCACTATTTTGTAAATCTTTAGTTTAAAGATTTTTTGACATTGCATCGTACTTTGGGCGGTGAGGTGGTGTGAAATGGAAAGCCATTGTGAGTAAGGAGTTAAGGTTGTGTGAATGTGATGACACCATTTGGATTATCACAGGCGTACTTTTGAGATCAAAAGGGATTAATAGATATTATTAATCGTGTGTTAGCACATAATCTAAAGGGGATATTTAGAAAAGATATAAAAAAGGATTTAAATTTTACAGAGTATGAACTGTGATGTGATATCATTTATCATTTTGCATTCCCAAGGTATAGTCACCTTGTGTGAACTATTCTTTTGACATAAATTCATTATAATATTGGTAACTGAAAGCTTCCTTATAAAGGTGAGCCACGTAGCCCACATACAAGACAAAGAAATTTCTAATTTTGGATATTAGAATGGGTCTTCCAGTAGCTGAGGGGTAATCAAATGAGAATCCATGGCCTATTCTCCAACCAAATTTGGATTTTGACAAAGAAGATCAAGATGATGTTCTGAATCATCTCATGTATGCAGCATGAGATCATTCTACCAACTATACCAAGTACCAAAGCGATATGTTCAAGTTGGAAAATGAGCAGGACAAAGTTGAGTTGCAAGCCATATTTGAAGAATTTGGATTTTTTCCTGAACGGTTACATGATGACATTCAATAAATGTTCAAACGTATGCACATAGGCGCTCTTCTCCCCTTTTGAAAATTTTTGAACAACTTCTTTTTGGCCACTATAATGGTTAGGATACGTAGGGTTTCTTCTAAATATTAACCTTTGTAATTATGATTATTTTTTGAAAAATTGTGAGATGTAAATGGTTGGAAGCTTGTCGCTTCCCCTGCCTACACAAGGGAAACCACATCCATTTTATAAATAGGGTTATGAAGAAGAAGAAAGGGGTAATTAGAGAGAGAAAAAGAACTTGTGAGATATAAGCTATATGAGATGTAAAGGTGGTTGTTCATAATATGATATAATTTTCTTTTATCAAAGTGTTATGGGTTCCTTTTTCTGTGAGTAATGTCCTTTATGATATTTGAAATTCTTTTTCAAAGACTACTTTCAATTCTTGTGTTAATTATCACTCCATTTATTTGGTTTTATGTCCAAATGAGGATATACATTGAAGTGTTCTCATGTGTCTCCTCATCTAACTAGTTTCCTTAAATGAGAATTAAATTTGATTAGACTAAAATCCTAAATATAAAAGTGATAAATTGACATTGATAGAATTAATTAGGTGATGATACAACATTGGTGTCATCTCATAAAGTTGTACGTGAGTGCTCAGATAAAAATAAACCCTTATGATACAACAATAATGAGACAAGTCATGGACAACCATCATCAAATAAAGATAGATTCTATTTTACTCAATAATGAAGTTTTAAGATTGAAAGATGTGTAGAGTGGTATTAGGAATAAGGCATAATTATATTGTTAAATAGTTAGAGTATACCCACCCTGATCTTGATAAGATCAAAAGAGTAGAGGAATTAGCGCTTCAAGGTTATTCCTGTTCATTGGCCAGAATTATATGTTTGGTACTATAAATGTTGTAAATTTGTGCTCTTTTCCAAACTACAATTTTGAGACCCAAAAAACCATTTATTAATTCTGATACATATACCTAACTCATTTTACTGTTAATTGCTTATGCATAAAGGATCTCTTGTTAATTGATAATTTAACTATTATTAGTGTTAGCTGCATGTTAGTCACTGCAATTTCTTATTTCAAACGGTGGTTCTCAGCATTGTATAAGTCAACATCATTATGCATATTGATTATGAAATAGAGATTGAATTTTATTGTTGATCTGCTCTATTTTTTTAATTTGTTTTTGCAATCTTTTATTTTCTTTCTAGTTAGATCTATGTTGAAAATTCTACAAGTTGTACCAACATAGCCTAGTATCACTGCAAGAATTGGAGGCTCATATATCTCTATACTATGTCTACATTTGTACCATTTATATTTGAATTTTATGGTTGAGACTAGTATTAAACTTTTTTTTCCTTGCAAAGTAAGCTTTATTTGGATGCATAGGTTTTGCACTTTATAAATTACAGAAGTTTTAATTTGATTTGGATTTTTTCCTGGATTCTATTCCATAAGTAGCATAAAATATATTATTGTTGGTTTTCTCTACACCCTAGAAAATCATTTATCTATCAATCATGATATTTTTCAGCTAGATTGTTGTTAGGAATGATGAGGAGCGAATAAAAATCTATAAAAGAGTGAACACAATCTCTTAGTAGTTTTCTATTATAAATTTGTGAATGATTAAAAAAATGTGAATTTGAATATAGTAAAAACAATGTAATGCAAGATTCAAACTCACAATTTACACAAACACAAATTGAAATTTAAGCTTTACACATGAAATCAAATGATAAACAATAATACCATAACAAAAACCTTAGGAGATTTCATTGTTACTTGATACTTGTTTAAATACTTGACATAGATTTGTTTTCAAATTTTGTAGCATTACTTTGATGTCATGATGATATCGAGACTTGATAAAGGATGATAGCTCTTGATAATGATAATGAATGCTTGATAATGATAGTTCTAGCTATTGATTGAGAAAACTTGATAAATTGACTATGGTGCAGGTATTTAAAAGTGCCCAATCTGAGCTTAATAATATTGCAAGACTAGAAGAAATGAATGAGTGAAGGTCTTAATTATATGCGTCACATTATATTTGATCAATGTTAGGGATTAAATTACAAGATCAATGGTTGAAAAAATTTAAGAGAAGGTTAGACCTATAATGCATATGGATTGATGAGGTGGACGGATAAGGTGGTGTGTAAAATGCATAGATGGAATAAATAAGTTATATTTATTTTCGGTGGAAAAATTAAATAATGTTTGAATTTATTTGTTTTTGACAAGAAAATATTAGTTATTAAATAGTTTTGAAAATTATTTAATTATGTAGGACCAAACGATGATGCAAATGCATATACTTGAGGTTGAAGAATTAACTAAATAGTTAAATTTATTTAATATGAGAAGAAAGTTTAATCTAATTAGATAATTTTAAAAATTATTTAACTGTAGAAAAAATTATTTAATTGTAGAAGACCAAGAGATGAATTAGTTCAATAATAAAAAAATAATCTAATGGGCATATGATTAATACCATTCCAATCTGTTCCTTTGGACGATGAAAATTTTGTTCTACCTTCTGTTAGTGCTTCTTAGGGAAACGCTCCTTCTGCTATTGTGGTTTTGGAGACTTAGGGAAATTCTGCATTTGCACTCGGAGGATGATTTTTCGTGCTCCTCTTCTTCTTTGTCTGATCCTAGTCCCCGTAATTGGCATACTTATTCTAGGGTCTAGTATATTTTTGTTTTTCAATGCAGTTATCTGACCTCTATCATTTTGTTGGCCATAAGTTGTATAGATTTTTCTATTACAAGCAGTTTGTGTTTATGCTATTTCTCATAGCGGTTTTCTGTATTTCACCCCAAAATTTTGATGCTCTCTCCAAAGGTCTTGGAGAATATTTTTGTAATACCTTTTTACATATATTTAATATATTTTTAGTGACCTAAGTCACCTTTATTGGAAAAAAATAAATATTGGAGGGAAAATGATATATTAAATTAAATAATAAGACTATTTAATTAATAGAGAAAAGGTTACCTTAATTAAATAATTAAAAAACATTTAATTAATATAGAGAGAAGAATAATGTTAAGGATGATAGGATGAAAATTCAATCTTTTTTGGATGTCTACAATAGTAAATGTATGGTTAGCTATCTTTTAGAAGTGTGTATTTAGTTTGGGATTCCAGAGGTTTAAATCCAATCATTGCATTTACTCCAAAACTAAAATGGTTGCATTCTTTTTTTTGTGCATTCACTATGGATGATATATATCAATATTTGGGAATGGATATTTGATTTTTGACTTGAAGTATCAGTTTTCAATGTATTTTGAGATAAGTGATCTAGGTACACATAGGTACATATTGGGGATGAAGATCAAAAGAGGTAGGACTAGTAGAAAGCTTTGGTTAAGATAGTGTAAGCATGCAGATTTAATGTTGGAGATATTCAAGACGACAACTTGTAGATATATGATAGTTCTTTTCACACTAGAAAAAAAGTTATTTGTGGAGGATTGTCCAAAATATCCTTTTTAGCTACATGACATGACTAACGTACCATATACAAGTACTATTGACAATGTTATATGTGTTATGGTATGTACAAGACTAGACATTTCCCAAGAAATGAGACTTCAGAGTCAATATATGGCTACTTTGGATGGGTGCACTGGGATTAGTTAAGAAAGTGTTTAGATATTTGAGGGGTACTTCTAAGTATTACTTGTAATTTCATTTTTATCCTATTAGATGTCGACATTTAGTGAGTATATGTAAATATGTAAATTCAAATTGGGTAGGTGACATTGATAGTAGAAGATCTGCCATTGATTATAATATATAATATGGATGGTGGTAATATTAGTGAGATAAGTAAGCAACAATCTATAGTTGCATTTCCTATAATAGAAGCAAAGTATATGGAAGCTACTCATGTTTTTAAGGAAGCCATCAATGTTTTGGTACCACATCATAGGAGACTTTTTAAGACCACACAAAGACTTTTTAGCTTGTGAACCAAATTTTCTTTACCTTTCACCATGAAATATTTTGATTCTAACATATAAATCTATTCCTCTTTATCATCATGAAGGAATTTTGTCTTCACATCATATGCTTGTTTACCCAATCATCAACTAGAGAAAGTGATAACAAGAACCTAATAGATGCTAGTTTTGCAATGGGGGAGAAAATATCACTATATACTATTATATTAACCTTGGAAGACTCCTTTTTAACTAATGATGATTTATGCTTCTCAAAATTTCCACCATGACCCAAATTTTTATTAAAAACTAATTTTCATCCTATAGGCTTACATCCTTTAGGAAAATGTACCGCATATTCTTCTTATTCAAAGTTTCCATCTCATTATTAATGGATTACATCTAGGAATTCACATCACTCATACCCATAGCCTCTTTAACCATTACAAGCTCATCAATGATATAAATAAAAGAAAAAATACACCAGGAATCTACCAATTAATAATCAAAACTATCTAGTTTCAATGTTATTCTTGTAGATCTCCTCAAAGGATGAGATTAAGGTTTTTCATCTTCTTCTAAACTTTCAAAGTTACTAGATCTCTCCTCATCATTAGGTCCATTAGGAGATCATAGCTCTTTTATCTTTGGGGCATAAGGGATCTAAACTACCTCATTCTATTTCTCCTCTTTCTCTATTTGTACCTCAATATTGGAAGGTTTCATCTCTCTAAAAATAAAATTTCCACTTTAGAGAACCTTTTCTTTCACTGCATCCCAAATCTTGTAACCTTTTACACTAACACAATAGTTGATAAAGATACACTTCATTTCCTTATTCTCCAACTTAGATCCATTTTCACTTAGAAAATGAGCATAATATTCACAACCAATTAATCTGAGATGTCTCATCTAGGGCTTCTTTTCTAACCACACCTCCATAGGTGTCTTATCAACAAGTTGCGATGTAGGAGATATAATTACTAGACAATAAGTAGTTTCCACAACTTTATCTTAAAATTATTTCTTGAGGATAACACCACTAAGCATAATCCTATACCTCTCTATCAACATTGTGTTCATCCTCTCTACAACTCTATTCAGGTGAGGGGCATATAGAGTTGTCATATGAATCTCAATCTCATGCTCTTTACAAAACCTATCAAAATTTGTCAAGGAAAAATCAACACCATTATTAGTCCTTAAACCCTTAGTATTTATAATATTTTTATTCTCAACAAGAGCCTTAATCTCCTTAAACCAACTTATTTATACTTCAAATATACTTTTGAGAAAAAAGTCACACTATATTCATTACTGAACGATACAAAATACATAGTTCTTGAGATTGAACCTGAACATTGATAGGACCAAAAACATCAAAATGCATCAAATTTAACAACCCAAAAGATTTGTGAGAATTAGAGAAAAATTGAACATATCTTTGTTGACCATAAATGGAGTGTTCAAAAAATTCACTCAAGAATGCAATCATCAAGATCCCCTCTATGAGGCATTTTCTAGGGTTTTGAGATCCTTCTCACCAATGTGACCAAGTCTATTTTTCCATAACATTGTATTCTTTATTAGTAGTTTCATCTCTAAAGTATTGGAATCCTTAGATATCAAGAAAGAATGACCATCAAATGTAGAAGATGCAAACCTCTTCATAGCTTGATTTGATATAGAGTATGAAGAATCTAGATCCCTCTTCTTGTATTCCACAAAAGCATCATTACAATGAGCTGCACATGCATACAATTTGTATAAGGTTCTAATATTAACACCCTTACCAAGCACCATAGAACCTCTAGAAATCTTGCATACACCTTGTAAAAATATAACTTGAACACCTACATCACTTAGTTTACTTACAAAGAGTAGATTCCCTTCACTATACTATCTAGGAATCTAATCTTTCTTCCACAACAAAAAAAAATTAGATGAGATTCATCATTGAGATACACTTTCCCACCATCATATTCTTCATACTTTAAAAACAAACCCCTATGTGAGGTCATGTAAAAAGATACACCAAAATCTATCAATCACACATCTTTCAACGCATGTGTTGTTAATACTATGAAAAATGCTTCATTACCATCGTGAGAAGATTTGTATGAATCTGACTTAGGGGCTCTATTTTCCTTCTCTTTCTCTCTTATGATCTTTATGGAAGTTACCAGATTTTCCATAGTTCTGACACTTGCCTTGGAATTTTCAAGAGACAGATCTCCCATAAGATTTGGAGCTGCCTCTTTTATCTTTCTTAAATTCTTTATTTCCTTTCTCATTTTACCTACCACAAAATTCAAATGGCTCCTTAGCTAAATCAAAATTCTTAATCCACATCTCTGTATTAAGTAATGATGCTAACATCTCATCCATCTTGAAATTGGTGGTTGTACTCTTGATAGCCATAACAAGGTGTTAGTAATGACACTAATACCTCATCCATCTTGAATTTTTTTTTTTTTCTCCCAATAGCCATTACAAGGTGGTCCCATAAGTCAGGAAAACAATACAACAGAAGCACACATTGCTCTTCCTCCTCAATCTTGTCCCTAGAAAAACCCAATTGAAAAACAATCATGTTGAATGAATTAAGTTTATCAGTAAAAAATCCTCCATCTTCCATCTTTAGAGAATATATCTTATTTCTTAGGAAATTTTTTTTTGCTAGGGATTTAGCTTGATAAACATCTCAAAGCTTCTTCTAAAGATCTTTTGTAGTATTCTCTTCATGAACATCCAAGAGTGGTAAATATGCTAAGCAGAGTCTTATCAACCCTTATCCTATTGATGCATTGTATTCCAAGATTATTGAATTATATTTTGAGGCCCTTTTCCACATTTTGTAGCTCATAGATCTCTTTCCACGTGCTTATCCTTAATTTTCAACTTCCAAACTTCAAAGTTTCTACCATTATACTTCTCCATATCAAATTTTTTATCTTCTAGCAACAAGACTTTGAAAATACTTTGCAAAATATCCTACTCAAATTGAGATTAGTATGAAAAACTAACTATCCAACAATGGGACCAAAATTGGACAATTTTTAATAACAACTAAAAGGAAGCTAAGGCATGGAAAAATATTCCTGATACTAATCTAGTAGGGGAGATAATGATTTCTTTTTACAAATCTTAAGTATCACAAAATAGAAATAGATTCAAAATGGGGTAATAAATATGTACAAATACATACAATAATGAACACATGCTATAATATGGGGAAGACCCTTTCAGGAGAAAAAAATAGAACTCCAAAAGAATTGCACTTTGTATTATTGTAACTAACAATTACAATACAATATCAAGATGTAGCTCACCAACAAGAGTCTATAATTGACAACCCACAATTTGAATTAATATGTTGATTATTGTGATATTGTTATTGGGATTCGATTGTGTAGTTTTTGAGTCAAACTCCTTGAACCATGTTTCATGAGTAGTGGCTCACAAGAACCCATCTCTCATGAGAATGAATGGAACACTTAACACTCATTTCATCTAGGTGATGCTCACAATGGTGAAGCATCAAGAATTCCTTCGAGGTCACCCATCCCAATACTACTCTATCTCAAGTGTACTTAACCATACAGTTTCCTCCAAGGTTAACCACACTTTTATTGTAGCCCCATTTGTAAAACCTTCATTGTGTGTCATGCCTTATGAACCATTCATAAAAAAGCCAAATATTTTCCACAACAATTCAAATTGTGATATTGCAACCAGAATTCAACTGTGTAGTTTTAGATTCAACTCATTGACCCTTGTTTTATGAGCAGTGATTCACAAGAACCCATCTCTCATATAAATGAATGAAAAACTTAGCACTCATTTCATCTAGATTATTCTCATAGAGGTAAAGTATCAGGACTTTATGGGAGGTCACCTATCCCATTAATACTCCAACTCAAGGGTGGTCAAGTTGATAATTTCCTCCAAGGTTAAGCTCACTTTTCATGCTACCCCATATGAAAAACCTTAAACAAGTGTTGTTCCTTATGAAGCCATTTATGTGCGGTCTATGTACAAAATATGGAAGCATCCCTTTTGGCTAAATTTAAGGGTGGATAATGTAGAAGCCTAGAGAATCCCAAAAGCTTCATTGGAATTGAAATATAATCATTTAACATCAAACTTAATGAAAAATCACCTCAAGGACCCTATATAAAGCACTCCTCTAGTTTATTTTTTCCTACATTCATGAAACATCTTCAAGTCTCAAGAGAAATTATTTCTCAAGAGAAAATCCAATCCAAGGAGCATGAAAGCTACAAGACAGAAGATGAGATCATGAAAACCACTTGACACAATACTCCAACCACCTAAAAGTATTTAAATGAAACACATATATCTGCAATCATAATGAATCTTTATTCAAACCTCCTAAGTTGGGCACCCAAAATTTAATATCTTTAGGTATGACATACATTCTTACATCTCTTATAGTTGTCATAAAAATAATCATTAGTGACAATAGTTACTGTTGAAGATTTGCTTCTGTGCAAATAATTGATTGTATGTTTGTCATTGATGACAACATATAATATACAACAATGTTCTATATACAATTATTAGTATAGATTTTCTGGAGCTATGCGTGTTTATTTCCATGGTGTATACATGTTCTAGATGCTATGTGCATTCACACCGAGTCAGATATGAAGTTTCAGTTGAGTTATGTTAATCAGTTATGACAGTTAAAGAGACTGAAGATTATCTGTGCAGAGCTGACGTAATAACATTATTTCTTGAGTTGTGCCTATCTTTGGGACATGCGTGTTTGTATTCATGTTTAGTTATGAGTTAAAGATAATTATCTAAAGGCGCCAAATTTTTTCTATCAAAATCATGAAGTTGGAGTTAATTTGGTGGAGCCGACTTTGAGAAGCATCACATCTATTCAGTTTGGGGTGTGTGATTCTAATCAAGTTGTGTGGTTGATGTGGCTGAATAAATAAGTATTGAAGGGACTCCTAAAGCTGAAAAAGATCACATCTTTTGAGGAAGATACTTATAGGAGTTCATTTGATGAATGCTAAGTGTGAATTATAAAAAAAGAGATAGAAAAAGTACAGAACAGAATGTCCATTGTTTTGGGACAGTAGAGACATTTCATTCATCAAGAAAAGATCTATGTGAAGAACAAGTGAAAGTATCAAATACAATGGAACTGATCTAGACAAAAGGTATACTCAAACAATTCATGTATCAGATATAGTGTATATCTGTTCTACTGAAGGTTGCAACCTTCATCATTTTAGTAGTGAGCTTTTGGATAGTGAGTCCTTACCCCTAACAAGGTTTCTTGTAAAAGACTCCTAACAGGGTCTGACCTTTAACCAGATCTCTGTACTTATTGCATTGTAAAGAACAACTCCTAATAGGGTTGCAAGATCTCATAACAAGGATAATTATACTCAAGTATAGTTCTTTGTGGGTGCTAATTCCCACCGAGGTTTTTACCTATTTGGTTTCCCCGTAACCAAAATTGTTGTGTTCTATCTTGTGTTATTTGAATGTTCATTTTATTTATAATAATATATATCTAAGAGAAGAAAATAATTAAAATAGCTGATAACTGATTCACCCCCCCTTCTCAGTTATCTTTTGGGACTATTCCAACAGTTACAACTTTAAGAGAATCAGTCATAACTCTCTAATAATACCCTATTTTATTATAGCTTATCACTACCTAATTTTGGAATCCACCATCTCTAGAAAAAATTACCTTTGACACTTGTTCATTCTATCATAGAAATTTTGACAAACTGTTACAGGTTGATATATCATAAAGTTATTATAAGTTGTCATAGGTAGGTGTGACATGAGTTTTTTACTACGTGACATTTTTTACCCATCACCACAAAATTCCAAGGTCCTATAAGTTGGATGCCTACCTTCATGCAGGATAAAATAAGTTATGTCACCTCCCTAGTAGGATCCCAAGTCAACATGCCAACTCCCACTAGATGACAAATAGGATGTGCAAATAAAATTGTCCTTGTAGGCTCATAAATAAAGAAAATATCAATGTTAGGATTTACAAATATGGAGACACTTTAAACCCCCAAAACCCCCTGGTTACTTAGGTATAACCAATGAAATCAACTTACTTGACTGGTTAGCAATTTCTTTGGTCAAAAATTTATAAGAAAGTGCAATCAGGAAAAAGTATCTAAAGGTTGTAGGGCCAAATTTATCAAGGACAAGGTTATAAAAGTGGTATTGAAATTCTCAAGCATAGATCTATTTTTATGAGCTTCTTTGAAATTAATATTGACATCCTTGCCAACAATTTTTAAAAAAGAGAACATCAAAACCATTAGGCCCAAGATTTTTGCTCAAAACCATGGAAAAGACCACCTCTTTAACTTGTGATAGAGAAAACTTACCCATGATTAACATATGATTACATATGTTTTTATTTAGGGTATATGCAAGATCACAAGGGGCAAAAATGTGGCAATATAAAATAAAATACATTTTCCATTTTCCCAAAAAAATGAAAACCTATTTTGACTTTTTGGCTGGCTTGGTTGTTAGTACATGTAGCCATGACAAAATCCAAAGAATATGAGATATTAGGAAAAAATTAAATATCTGAAGCTAACTAATATTAGATAGTATCCAATATTCAATATTTTTAAACATATTAGATATCAAATATTTACAAAACTATCCAAAATATAATATGTTTCACATATCGATTAAACATTTTTTTATGTTAATATATGATAAAATTTTAATATAATATAAATATAAGAATAAATAAAATAAATAAAATAATATATTATAAGTTTAATATTATTATAATATATTAATCATATATTATAACATTAATATATAGATATTGTATCATCTTAAAATGGAAGCACTTCCATGTTAAAATGTTTAGCACCTTCATTTTGTGCGCTTGCATATTAGATTTGTATTTAGGATGCATTTGTATTTGATTCTTCATGATTAGGTGAAATTAGGGTTAGGATCTTATGGATTCTCCTTGGTTTCCCTCTCCATGATTCTATTTTGTAGGTAGGACCTATATGTGGGCCCTCTTATACCTCATCATACTCTCTCTAGGCCTCTAGGCCTTCTTCCTAGCACTCTGGAATGTTCCATCACCTTCCTAGGTTCCTGACTGACCTGAGAATCTCACAGACACCACTGGGTGACCTGCTTGGAACCTCAGGTCAGGGTCGAGGTCAACCTTGACCTAGGTCAGGGGTGATTTCAACCTTGACCTAGGTCAAGGGTGAGGTCAACATAGACCTCTGTTGGGTGTTGGTCCCCGCTTTCAATTCTGGAGCTTATCGGGGTTCTAAACTTAAAATAGGTCCCTGAGTTCGGATGCAAAAGTGTTTTCTCCGATATCTAATTTAATTCATTCCCTCCTTGGTTGGTGATTGTTATTGAACCATAATTCAAGGTAAAATTTGAATTTGGGTCCCTCACATTGCCCTAGGAGACCTATATTGAGATCTCTATATGAACACTCTCTTTTACCTTCATTTGGTCATGAAATGAAATCGGGAGATGACATGATGCAATGATGATGTAAATAAGCAAGAGGATGATATAGAAGGACAAATATATGAGGACATGTTGATACATTTAAGCATTTTTGTGGACAAGCTATTATAGATCTTCATTGAAGCAAGAAGGTGCTCTTTTCCATTAGATCTACCACTCTCAACATTCAAACATTCAAAAGGACATTATCATGGGGTAGCAATTACAAATTGTGAATTGGTAGGAGAACTTTAGCCTTGGGGGCTTGGTATGATTTCTTTATCATATTCAAATCTATCCATTTCTTTCTCATTTCCATGTTATGTTAGGATTATTAATTTAGAAGATTAGATCTTGATATTGCATGTTCAAAGACCTTTTTCAAAGAGAAAACACACACATACATACATTATATATTCAGCTATTCATGGAGGTGGAGATCACCAAAATGGGGGTTTGACTAAGGAAAAACCCTATATAGCCACCCCAAAACCCTCTTTTTAGATATTTGTAGGTGCTATTTTTGAGAGTTATAGGTACAGGACAATGGATATGAGATCAGATTTGGATACCCTTTTTAGTGAACTATCAGGATCTAAAAATAGATTTTCTGTCAAGGCAGCACAGGTAAGGGTTGAGATTATTGGGTCAGGGGTGAGATTAGTGGGTCAAGGTTGACCTTTTTCATAAGACGATGTTGGAATGGAAAAATATTTTTGGGTTTTGTTCATCTCTGTGTTCCGGTTCCCAATCGTACTTCTAATTTTCTAGAAACAGAGTACAAACCCCAGAAAACAACATTCTTCAGACCTGCTATGATATGAGGTAGGAATTTTACTCCTTATTTCTTTACAAGTATTCTTAATTCTTTATCATAATAATTAAGTGTATTAGACTAAAATTGGACTTAGGGTCTCTTTTCATGTGCAATTCCTATCATCTAGAAGACCCCATGTTCAACACCAATTTTAGATCTTACATTTTGGTGAACTTGCGATAGACAACTCTTTCTTTTTGGTGTTAGATTTACATTTCACATTAGATATTGCATGCATATAGATGTAAGTTTTCTTTTATGCTATTGCATTTATATTTCAAAATTCATAAAAATCATAAAATTTCTTTAAGAAAACATAAAAATATTTACACGCTTTTTATTTTATTTTTGTGCTAAACATGTATGATTCTTGTTTAGAATACTTCAATGAGGACTTTATTGTACAAGAGGATAGATCCCTTAATGAGGTACATGGAAGTGAGTGTGCAAATGGTTTGAATGGGACCACCATGGATCCCATTCCCACTTCATCCTCCTCCACAAACTCTCCAATTGAATTTTACCATAGAGTGTATGCATGGTTACCTTCATACCCCTCTATTTGCAACATTGAGAGACCTAGAATGGTATTTCCTAAACCTTTGATTACGGTAAAAGGATGTCCTCAAATAATAGTTAAGGGTAAACATAGAGGTCCTTTAGATTTCTTTGATAACACAAATTCCATTTTGCATGCTTATTGCACTTGAAATAATCCTCAACCTACTGTCCCAGCTACTTTACTTGCTTCTCAACCTATGCTTCTGCTATCACCTAGGTTACCTTCTTCCTTTAAGGAATATGATTTAGTTTATTAGTTACACGCTACTCCAGCTAAGATCTCTTTATGTTAACTACTTCAAACTTCTCCTACATATCACGGGGCATTGCAAAAATCTTTATCCACTCTTCCCGCTCTGTCTCCTAACTAAGAGAACATTAATTCATTTTTGCAGTGCATGCATACTATGCCATTTGTACCTCCTATTGTGTTTTCTAATAATGATTTACCTTCTGTTGAGGTGCAGAATCAATATGATGCTCTTATGGTTGCTGTCTCTATTAATTAGAGTATCATTTGTAGAACACTAATTGACAATGAATCTGGGCTTAATGTTTGTAGCATGGATATGCTTAGGGAAATTAAAGACGATCTCACAACTATTCAACTCGATAATATTCCTATTCATTTATTTGATAATATTGCGAAGAAAAATTTGGGTATTATCACGCTACCTATCAAATTTGGTCCTATTCTCCTCTACACTCCTATCCATGTTATGCCAGGACTGCTCAACTACAATGTTTTATTAGGAAGACCTTGGTTACATACTATGCATGCGGTTCCTTCTACTCTTCATCGTAAGGTGAGGTTCATTTATAATAATATGATGTACACATTACATGCGGATGATGTGCCAAATCCTTGCCTGAAAGTGGAATATGATAAGGTTCCTGAGCCCATACAACCCAGTGAAAATCCTGAGCAACCACTTGAAGATAAAAAAGTTGAGATTCCATCTTCTTCTTTGACAGAAGATGATTGGGGAACTTTGGATTTCAATCCTTCTTTTATAGGGGAATACAAAGTCTTAGATTTAGCATTTATAAAAGAACAAAGTCAATTTAAAAAAACAAGTGTTTATCCCTTCTCCGTTATTTGAGGAACTAAAAAGCAACTTTGTTTCTGCTTCACGTAATGAAACAGTTGAGACAATCAAACCAGATTGCTATGACATTGTGACATATGTTTCTCCTTTAACTCAATCTGATATGGCCGATAGATATGGTTCTAATTATCATTTACTCAAGAAATTAGGATTTAATGGAAAAGGTTGTGGTAAATATGAGAAAGGTATACAAGTACCCTTGGACAACGATGGTTGTGATTATACTCATGGGTTAGGATTCAATCCTTATAGACAATCGTTTGATTTTCCTCTTAATTTTAATCATATTTGTGGTGGACATTTTAAATTGGTTAATCCACTTCTCCTTGACATGGATCAAAAACCTAGTTTGGATATCTTTCTTGAGGATGAAGCCCTCATTGAATTTTTAGGGGCTTACCAAGATCTACCTAGGTTTCATCATAAAAGAAGCAAACTCTTTTGTCTGAAAAATGAAGCCTATTTTGGAGAAAATGATGAACAAGATATTTCTCCTTTGCCAATGGATTCTCCCATACAAATTAATTTTTTAATAACTGAGACCATAGAGGTTCAAGTATACGAGCATGATTCTGAGAAAACAATCAAAACTAGAAAATGTTTGAGTCAAGATGAACATGATCAATTGGTTTCCCTCTTGCTTGAATATAATGATATTTTTGCTTGGACATATTCAGATATGCTAGGTATAGATCCTAAGATTGTTACTCACAATATTGTTCTTAAACCTAATGCTAAACCTGCAAAACAAAAGATTCGCAAGATGAATCTGGGTATTGCCTTACTAGTAAAAGCAGAAATCAAAAAACTATTAGGTGCTGGGTTCATCCATTCTATCAATTATTCTAAAATGATTTCTAATATTGTGGCTATTTCTAAGGGGGAAAATAAGATTAGAATGTTTAAATAAAGCATCCTTAAAAGATGACTTCCCACTGCCTAATATTGACATGATTGTGGATTCTATAGTAGGTCATGCTTTATTATCATTTATGGATGGTTTTTCAGGTTATAATCAAATATTTATTCCTATTGAGGACCAACTTAAAACCACATTTATAACACCTTGGGGGAAATTCTATTGGGTCATGATGCCTTTTGGATTAAGAAATGCAGGAGCAACTTATCAACGTGCCATGACTTTGATTTTTCATGATTAAATTCATAGAATTTTGGAAGATTATGTCGATGATATCTTGGAAAAATCTATACAAAGAGAGGATCATGTGTTCATTTTAAGACAAATATTTGAAATAATTAGGATCTATAATATGAGATTGAATCCTAAGAAATGTGCTTTTGGAGTAGATTCTGGAAAGTTACTAGGGTTTATAATCTCTAAGTGAGGCATAGAGGTTGATACTAAAAAGATTGATGCTATTGTTAACATGCCTCCTCCTAAGAACATTTCTCAGGTACATAGTTTACAAGGTAAAATACAATCTATGCATTTATTTGTTTCTAACCTAGCCGATAGGACTGTTCCTTTTACTTCTTTACTCAAAAAAGATACTATTTTTTCTTGGAACCAGTAATGTAAGCAATCCTTTGAGCTTTAAGGAATGTAAGAAAATTGTAACATTTTAAATAAGTTCATTTGAAATAAGTGGGGGGAAAGATAGGATATTCCTCTTGTATCCCAAGATGCACAAATGAACAATCCAAATTGATTAACCCCAAGAGAAGGATCAATACACAAATGAATCAATCATTTGGAAATGAGAGCAAAGAGGAAAGTCCTAAATTCCCATTTTATGGAAAGGAATGAATGTGTGATTGATTTAGAAAGATTGAAATGAATAGGAGAAAAGTACTAAACTTAAGATGTGGTAGATCTGAAGAATGCTATTTTCTGAGGTCTGTACTCAGTTTCTAGAAAATCTGAAGTATGATCTGGAATAGAAACACAGAGATGAACAAAACACAGAAATCATTTTCTGATCTGACACTGTCTTGATAAAATTATCAAACTTGACCCACTAATCTCACCCCTGACCTAATAATCTTGACCCTGACCTACATAGGTCTAACAGAGAATCTGTTCGTGAAGCTCGATAGTTCGTTGAAAAGGGTATCTAGATCTGAGTTCACATCTACAGTCCTGAACCTATACCTGCAAGAAAAAGAGATTTGTTTTTTTTCTTTGGGGGGGGGGGAGGGGTTTGCGTTGGTCAAACCCTAGTTTTGGAATTAACCTTATAATTGAATTGAAATTGCATAAGTAAACAAAGTAAATAGACAAATTCACCTTGCTTGTATAGAAGTCCTTGTGGTGGATTCGAATCCATGGATCCACAAGTATGTATGCACCAAATGGATGTAGAATGTAGAATGTCTCAAATCAATTGCTTGTAACTCTTCAACACCAATCTTGAATGGATCTTGGAAGAGGAAGAGGCTTGGAGGAATGTGAATGAAGAAATCTTCAACAAGAGGGCTCCATAGAGCTTGAATCCTTCAATGGCTACCAATTGATCTCCTTGATGAATTGGATTCTTGAATGCTTGAATGCTTGAGAGTAAATTCTTTCTTCAATGGATTATTACTTCTTAGCTTGTCTCTTCAAGTCTTGAGTGCTTGTGATTATGCTTGATGATGGTTTCTTGTGGTTAGAGAGTATTTTTGCAAATGGGAGGAGAAAGCTTCCTTTTATATGAAATTAGGGCACAATCTTCTAGAGAGGTTGACATAGGAGAATTAAATTCTAATTGGACCCATGCCCCTAGAAGAGGACCTATATTAAATATAATTTAAGAGTCATCATTTTGGAACCCAAAACAGCTGACCTTGAAGTGGGAATTAAAATTTTTCAAAGATTAACATCTAGAAACTGTGAGATCTTGAAATATGGACCCTGGGGAAAGGTCAAGGTTGAAATTGACCTAGGTTAGGGGTGAGGTTGACCTTGACCTAGGTCAAGGGTGAGGTTGACCTTGACCCAGAAAGGTCAATTTTGACCCTAAGGTCAAAATCTCAGTTTTTAGTTTTGGATGTCAGAAACAGGCTGGAAAAGTAGGAAATGGGGTAGAATAGGGGAAAAATACAGATCCAATTTAGAGACCTATTCAAGGTGCTTAACATGACCCCAAACCACTTACTCAAAAGGATAAACTAGTCTACAATGGAAGTGTTTCCATTTTTCAACTATACATTTACCCCCCACTTTAGCAAGAGTATGGACTCAACACAAAGTCTTGGTAAAGGAGATCGTGAAGAAAAGATAATATTATTAAAATCAAAAGGGACCAAGGAATCCTTAAGACCCCAGGGACTTAAGTCTTTATCAACCCTAAGATCACAATAAGAGAGACATCACTGATCAAAGAGAAAGAGAGAGAGAGGAGTGGTTAGCTCACCTAGTAAGATGTGTATATCTCACTGTGAACCACAAAAAGGATAGGATGACCCACAAAGAAAGCACTTGATAGTCACCCCATAAAGTTGTGCACCTTCTGGAAGCTTTGTACATGTATGTAGTGCATCTTTTGATGGCTTTTATGAATTACCCATGGATCCATATTCTTATATCACCATGGAATACATTTGTAAAATGTGTATCTCTTCAGGATTTAGCAACTTATGTGCGTTACCTTCTGAGGATTTAGCATATTGAATTGTAATTGAATGTGTATCTCTTCATGATTTAGCAACTTATGTGTGTTAACTTCAGAGGATTTAGCATGCTGCAAAACAAAATGTTAGAACAAAAATGCATAATATAAAATGAGGGAGGCTGTATATATGCCCCCCTCCTTAAGATGACAAAGTACATAATATTTTGACATGTTAAGGAAAGGAAAGAACAAGGATAAATCCTTCCTCAACATCAAGACAATATCCATAGACAACACCCAGTCCAAGCCAAGAAGGTTACAACTCCTATAGGGCCATGAAAGGGACGAATGCAAAGATATATCATGCAAGAAGTGAAAAAGCAACCCTTGTGAGCGATAGCACGGTATTCAGTTTCCAAGGTGAGAGATTTATCTACCATGGAAACCCAATGTAAAATAACATAAATAGGTTATAATCAAGGACATAGATCCTCAATGCAAACCAAAATTTTCATGTATGATGGATATCACATAATAGTTAGATACTGCTTAACCAAGGGAAAAGTGAATCTCGGAAAGACAGAAAAGAAGGAGATGTCATCCTTTCTCCCCAAGCATGGGAACAAGGATGAAAGGGGACCTATTATATCACTCACAATACTATGCAAGACAATGAGCCCCAAAAGATTAGGCTAACATTGTTTACATAATGTGGAGTTCCATAATAGGAACATAAATGTTATTTAGAGAAAATAGGATTGAAATACAACTCATTGCCACATGATATATAAATAACTTTACTATCAATGAGTTTTATAATCTTATAATGTAAAGCATGACATTCATTAGTAGAGTGATCATGAAATCTATGATACAAAAAAAAAGGAAGAGTCTTCAAGTGTGGACTACGTTTCTTTTTGTGTTTAGGTCTAGTAATCATCTTAGCACGAAGGAGTTTAGACAAAAGAACTTCTTGGTCAAATTCCTTCATAGGTTCATCATGTTTTGAAGTGTTATTTGAGATGTTGTTAATATTGATGTGGTGTTGAGGATTAAATCCCAATCGGTAAGAATTCTCATGCCCCCCATTCTGTTAGGGCATTTGAATTCCCTGTTTATGCTTACCACATCCTTGACCATGGAATCCTTGTTTAACTAGTAAATGATAACCAAGACCATAACAAGAAGCCATATCAAAAGGATTCAATGGAACTTCATTAGTCACCATGTCATCATTATTAGGTTTTATAGATTCATAGTGGGTAGAAGTAGCTACAAAGTTATTACGAAGGGTATTAGAAGTAGAAGCAAAAAATTGTTCTTCAAACTCTCTTTGTTGCTTCATAAAATCAAGATTAAAAACCTTATATTCTCCAATAAAGGTAGGATTAAAATCCAAGGTTCCCCAATCATCTCCAAGAAAGGCATTAGAGGAGGAAGGATTACTATTAGGAATAGGATTATGGTGGGTTTTAATATGCAAACAAGGATTTAGTGCATCATCCACATGACGTGTATACACCATGTCGTTGTAAATAAACTTGACTTAACGGTGAAGGGTGGAAGGAACAATATGCATCTCATGCAACCAAGGTCTACCCAATAAAAGGTTATAATTTAGAGGTCTAGGTATAACATGAAAAGGAGTATTTAGGATGATCATACCATCTTTGATAGGTAAGGTAATGATGCCCAAAGTTTTCTTATCAATGTTATCAAAGCCATGTATAGGATTATTATCAGATTGAATAGTTGAAAGATCAGATTTAATCATTTGGAGAATGTCCATGCTACAAATATTAAGCCTAGATCCATTATCAATCAAGGTCCTACGAATGATAATCTTATTGATAGTAACAACAACCATATGGGCATCACATTAATTATGAACTTCTTTAGAAGGTAAATCCTTTTGAATAAATACAATGTCAGAAGGACTCGGGGTAACATGCATGCATTGTAAGAAGGCATTAATGTTCTCTTGGTTAGGAGGTGGAGTGGAAAGAGTTTATAGAGATTTTTTTAAGGCTTCGTGGTAAGTAGGTGAAGTTTGAAGAAGCTCCCATAAAGAAATCTTGGTAGGGGTATTGCACAATTGGTTTATCATATCATAATCCATGCTAGGAAGATAGGGTGGAGGAGAAAGAATGGGTTGAGAAGGTGGTAAAGAAGTAGGAACCACCAAATTAGGTTGAGGGTTATTCCTTGTATGATAGGTGTGAGATATCAAATCTTGATAATTAAAAGATTCTAAAGATTCCATAGGTTTACCTTTGATAGTAATGCGAGGAAAACCTTTAATAGTCAACAAGGGTTTTGGATAAACCATGTTAGTTATCTCCGCAATACAAATAGATTCACAAGAAGGAAGAAAAGAATAAATCCTAGGAGGAAATGAGGGAATATATTGATTCCCCATAAGATCATCACTAAGAGGGAGAGCATTAATGGAATTCATATCATTCTCTGTTAATGTCTCATCACTAGAAGGAATCCCAAATAGAGGTAAAGTATCTATAATGTCTTCTTCTTTCTCTAAAATATCTACATAAAAGGAGTGTGTTTTAGAAAAAGAGTCACCATCATGTATGAATATGTCATCCATTAATAAATCACCCTCTTATATCAAGTCATCTTCACAAGGAGGGGATAAATCAATGTCTTTATCCAAGGATTCATCCCAAAAAGTAGAATAATCCACAATGGTTTCATGAGGAAGAGAGTAATCAACATCCAAATCCAAAGGTTCATCCCAAATAGGAGGATTATCATCCCCATTAATAAAGCTTATTGTAAAAGGTTTGGAAAATAGTTGAAACAACTTGGGCAACATAATAACGAATGAAGAAATGCATAGAAAATAGATCTAGATGTATCCAAATGCATTCAAATGAAATGTATGATGAAAAATGTAAATGTTTTTGTATTTTTAAAGAATTTTTGTGATTTTTATTTATTTTTGACATATAAATGCAAGAGAATAAAAGAAATCTACTTTTAAATGCATGTAAGATCTAACACAAGATGCAAATCTAACACCAAAAAGAAAGTGTTGTCTATCGCGGGTTCACCAAAATGTAACATTTAAACATGTGTAACATAAGAAAATTGGGGGAAAGATCAGATATTCCTCTTCCATCCCAAGATGCACAAAGGAAAGATCCAAATTGATCAACCCAAAAAGGATCAATGCACAAATGAATCATTTATTTGGAAATGAGAGCATAGAGGAAATTCTTAAATTCCCCGTTTTATGGAAAGGAATGTGTGATAAGTTTAGAAAGATTGAAATGAATAGGAGAAAAGTACTAACCTTAAAATATGGCAGATTTAAAGAATGATATTTTTTGAGGTCTATACTTTGTTTCTGGAAAATCTAAAGTATGATCCAAAACTGGAATGTAGAGATGAACAAAACCTAGAAATCATTTTCCGATCCGACACTGTCTTGATAAAAATCTCAACCTTGACCCCAAAATGTCACCGTTGACCCTAGAATCTTGACCTTGACCCCAAAATGTCACCCCTAACCCAATAATCTTGACCCTGACCTACATAGGTCTGACATAAAATCTGTTTGTTGATCTCGATAGTTTGCCGAAAAGGGTATCCATATTTGTGTTCAAATCCACAGTCCTGAACCTATACCTACAAGAAAAAGAGGTTTTTTTGTTGTGGGGGGATTTGCCTTGGTCAAACCCTAGTTTTGGAATTAACCTTATAATTGAATTGAAATTGCATAAGTAAACAAAGTAAATAGACAAATTCACCTTGCTGGTATAGAAGTCCTTGCGTTGGATTCAAATTTGTGGATCCACAAGTATGTATGCACCAAATGGATGTAGAATGTAGGATTCCTCAAATCAATTGCATGTATATCTCCAACACCAATCTTGAATGGATCTTGGAAGAGGAAGAGGATTAGAGAAATGTTAATGAATAAATAGGGCTCCATAGAGCTTGAATCTTCAATGGCTACCAATGGATCTCCTTGATGAATTGGATGCTTGAATGCTTGAGAGTAGATTCTTGCTTCAAATCTTTCTCCTTAGCTTGCTTGAACTTCACTTGATAATACTTCTCAATTTATTAATAATGATTAGCCTTTATACACTTCTCAAAATCATTATAGTAAGACTTAGGTGCTCTATAGATCTTTCATTAACCTTGTGTTGCAGGTTGTGAATACAAATGGTTTCTTCCAGGATCTTTACATTGAGGACTTGGCTATATCCTTTTTACTTTATGATGTTTTCTTACTTTAGCTTGCATACTAACATAGTGTCATATCTAAGCTTAAGTGGGGGCTAAATTTATTATCTTAAAATGGAAGCACTTCCATATTGGTATGTTTAGCACCTTCATTTTGTGCGCTTGCACATTAGATTTACATTTGGGATGCATTTGTGTTTTATTCTTCATGATTAGGTGAAATTAGGCTTAGGATCTTATGGATTCTCCTTGGTTTCCCTCTCCATGATTCTATTTTCTAGGTAGGACCTATATGTGGGTCCTCGTATACCTCATCATACTCTCTCTTGGCCTCTAGGCCTTCTTCCTAGCACTATGGAATGTTCCATCACCTTCCTAGGTCCCCGACTGACCTGGGAATCTCACAGACACCACTAGATGACCTTCCTGGAACCTCAGGTCAGGGTTGAGTTCAACCTTGACCTAGGTAAAGGTTAAGGTCAACATTGACCTAGGTTAGGGGTGAGTTTGACCTTGACCTAGGTCAAGGGTGAGGTCGACATAGACCTCTGTCGGGTGTTGGTCCCCGCTTTCAATTCTGGAGCTTATCGGGGTTCTAAACTTAAAATAGGTCCCCAGGTTTAGATGTGGAAGTGTTTTCTCTGATATCTAATTTAATTCATTCCCTCCTTGGTTGATGATTGTGATTAAATAATAATTCAAGGTGAAATTTGAATTTGGGTCCCTCGCATTGCCCTTGGAGAACTATATTGAGATCTCTATATAAACACTATCTTTTGCCTTCATTTGGTCATGAAACAAAATCGGGAGATGACATGATGCAATGATGATGTAAATAAGAAAGAGGATGATATAGAAGGACAAATCTATGAGGACATGTTGATACATTCAAGCATTTTTGTGGACACGCTATTGTAGATCTTCATTGAAGCAAGAAGGTGCTCTTTTCCATTAGATCTACCACTCTCAACATTCAAGCATTCAAAAGGAAATTATCATGGGGTAGCAATTACGGATTGTGAATTGGTAGGAGTACTTTATCCTTGGGGGCTTGGTATGCTTTCTTTATCATATTCAAATCTATGCATTGCTTTCTCATTTCCATGTTATGTTAGGATTATTAATCTAGAAGATTAGATCTTGATATTGCATGTTCAAAGAATCTTTTCAAAGAGGAAACACACACATACATACATTCTATATTTGGCTATTTGTGGAGGTGGAGATCACCAAAACAGGGGTTTGACTAAGGAAAAACCCTATTTAGCCACCCCAAAACCCTCTTTTTAGATATTTACAAGTTCTATTTTTGGGAGTTACAGGTACAGGATAGTGGATCTGAGACCATATTTGGATACCCTTTTCAGCGAACTATCAGGATCTGAAAATAGATTTTATGTCAAGGTAGCATAGGTTAGGGTCGAGATTATTGGGTCAAGGGTGAGATTAGTGGGTCAAGGTCTACCTTTTTCATAAGACAGTGTCAAAACAGAAAAGGATTTTTGGGTTTTGTTTGTCTCTGCGTTCTGGTTCCAAATCATACTTCAGTTTTTCTAGAAATAGAGTATAGACCCTAGAAAACAACATTCTTTAGATCTGCTATGATATGAAGTAGGAATTTTACTCCTTATTTCTTTACAAGTATTCTCAATTCTTTATCATAATAATTAAGTGTATTAGACTAAAATTGGACATAGGGTCTCTTTTCATGTGCAATTCCTATCATCTAGAAGACCCCATGTTCAACACCAATTTTAGATCTTAGAGATATATTAGTTGTATATTATATATTAATCATATATTAATATATTGATAATATGTTAATCTTATTTTACACAACCACATATGTATCTGTATCTATAAAATAATTATATTTATTATAAGAATAATATATAATAATATAATATGTAATAACATATATATATTTTAGAATAACTGAGAGGAGGGGGGGAGGGGGTGAATCAGTGGCCTAAAAAAATATTCTAATAAATCAACCCAAAAACTTAGTACCATAATATTAAGCCTCTAGTTATCTTTAGTCCTACAAGATGTATGCCTTGAAATAATCTTAACCAATAACTACTGCTTAGAGTTCACTTTTTAAACCTTATTTTTATTGTTTACCAAATAGCAGTCTTTCATTTATTGAAATACACTAAATGACTTAGTGATTACCGATAATACAGATTTAGTTATGTGTAATGCAAAACACTAAAGTAATGACTCATAAACACATTGACACATGGATTTTTAACGTGAAAAACCTGTTAAGGGAAAAACCACTTGGGACCGGTAACCCAAAATTTTCACTCTTCTGAAGTGAGCTTGGTGAAGACCCAACCCTGTTAAAGGTTACAAACACACTGTTAGGTGTGACCTTGTTAGAGGATTTAAATGGAATAGTTTTTCACTTGATATATGCCATCTCTATGCTACCTTTATGACCAAACCCAGTGTAGTTTATCAATTGATATCTGGAATCTCTATGCTATCTTCATGACCAAAATTTTTGATACTCCTTAGGATGTATCTCAATATATAAAGGATTGTTAAGTCCTGATCGGTTAAGAGACTTTCTTATCCAATGGTTAAATTGAAATAGTAAATGATTTGTTCACATATACAACTATAGACTTGCAGATTTTTAGATCTATTGTAAGCTCATAATACCTTTCTAATCAATGTATCTTTTTAATACCTTTTCTCAACTTCTTTCTTCTTGGTGATGCTGTACTTTGTTGCTTGGTGTCCACAGAATTAGCTCTGTTCTTTAGCTTGATTTATCAGGTCTGATTGAAGTCTTTCTTCATCAATTTCTCTTTAACATCCTCTTCTCTATTCACTCCCCTAATTCATAATGAATTATATTGTCTCTTTATAGACATAATTTCACCGTTTCTAATTCCTTGAATTTCTTGTTCTCGGTGTGATCCACAATTCTTGCCAATCTTTCTTTAAAGATTTACTTTAGCTTTATCTCGTAGATATCTTCTTAAAAACTAGAATAAAATTGATTTAAAACTCATACTTATCTCTGGCTTAAACTTGTCGATGAAAACAATGTTAACAACCAATTAAATCAATCTTTAGCTCTTGCCAGCTAACTCTTTAGTCATTTCTAAACTTCCATTCTTCTCGAGTATCTCAGTTGGGGTTGTCTGTTTGTCGGTAATGCCTGTGATTCTTTTGGTCAGTAATGCTTGTGATTCTTCTCATTGGTAATGCTTGTCGGGTTTCTTTCTCGGGCATCACTATGAATTTTCTCTCAGGGTTCTCTGACTGTCGGTGTCTGTTGTCACTTTGTGAATACTGAACTTTTACGCATTACTAATAGCATAACCTTTATCTCTCTAGTTCTTTGAAGTCTTTAACACTTATGTATACAACCAATCATATTATATCAAGTTGACATCAATGATAATACAATACATTAACTAATTTAATGTCTTGCATTAACTTTCTGCATTTCGGTGATCATCAACTTAACATATTCAAACACTCAATTAGTTTTGTTCATCAATCTATCCCTTTGGAATTGATGGAAACACACAGCATTATCAGACTATATTATTACTAATATAATATGAAATATATCAATTGTAGTTCATAAAACTACCAAACTTATTATTCTATAACCAATACAAATCTCTGGCTCTCGGTAAGCTCATATAGCTTAGATTTGTTTCTTGTAGAGTACTATCTTCAATTTTCAATCCCTTCACTGGATAGATGTATAAGCTTTTGGTTCTGGTTCTGTGCTCTCCCTTTGATTTTTCCTCTCCTTGATCATCTCTTTTTCCTTTGACAACAATCTCTCCCTTTTTATGTATTCTTTTCCTCATGATGGATATTTCATATGTAATCTCTCCCTTTGGATATACTCTTTCCCTTATAAGTTACGTCTCTCCCTTAGGATATTCATTCCCTTTGAATCTCTCTCCCTTTCATTATATTCTCTCCCTTCGACAACAATGCCAAAGTCAATCCTCTTTTTCTCTTTATGTAATATACTCCTTGAATTTCCTTTTCCATCAGCAATGTAGCTCTGTATTAGCAAATAAATACCTCTGGTGTTTGGTGAAGATACGCCCCTTACTGTGTATAGATGTATCTTTTCTATCCATCTCTTTGCTTGCATCAACATTAATGATCTTTTGATTGGTGTATAGGCTGATACAATCTCCTACTCAGCTTACTAACCGATAGATAAGGGTCAGACCCCTAGTCTCTGTCTCAGGTACTGAAATATATCTTTAGGCAATGGCTTGGTAAATATGCAGGCTAATTGTTCATTGGATTGAATATATTCCAGTATCACTTCTTTATCTTTCACTTGTTATCTTAAGTAATGATACTTGATAGAAATATGCTTAGTCTTAGCATGCATGAATGGATTCTTTGATATGTTTATTGCACTGGTATTATCGCAATAGATAATCACTAGCTCAAGAATCTTCATATTCATACCTTGCAATAATTGTCTGATCCATGCAATATTTGAGAAGTTTGTTGGAGCAACCACATATTCTACTTCTATAGTAGACTGTGAGATGCATCCTTGCTTCTTTCTGATCCATGTGACAAGTCTGTCACCCATGAAAAATGCTCCTTCAGTTGTGCTCTTCCCGTCATCTAGGTTTCTAGCCCAATCATCATCTGTATAGACTTGAAGCTCAATTTTTCCCTTTTTGTTATACCATAAGCCATAGTCTTTGGTGTTCTTTAGATATCTCATAATTCTATTGACAATAGTCATATGTGATTCTTTTGGATTAGCAAAGAATCTTGCAACTATTCCAACTGCATGTGCTAATCTGGTCTAGTATGAACAACATACATCAGTTGGCCAATCATTGATCTATACAAGGTTTGATTTACCTCATTTTATTTGTCTTCTTTTGTCAGCTTACATCCAGTTGCCATAGTTGTTCCAGCTAGTTTGGAACCTTCCATCTTAAATATCTTTATCACTTCCTGGATGTATTTGGATTGTGTGATATATATGCCTGCATCTTGTTGAAGAATCTGTAGACCAAGAAAGAATTTGATCTCCCCAAACATAGAAATTTCAAATTATTTTCTCATCTCATTAGAAAATGATTTACACAGCATATCATTGCCTCCAAATATGATATCATCAATAAATATTTCAGAAATCAGAATATTATCATCAGTATCTTCTTTTAAATACAGATTTCTATTTTCACTTGTTCTTACAAATCCAATGCTTATGAGATAGGAGCAAAGTCTTTCATACCAAGCTCTAGGTGCTTGTTTTAATCCATACAAGGATTTATGTAGTTTACATACCATTTTTCTCTTTTCTAGATCAACAAACCCTTCTTGTTGTTCAATGTATACCTATTCCTCTAGTATTCCATTTAGGATTGGAGATTTGACATCCATTTGGTATACCTTGAATCCTTTGAATGAAACATAAGCAAGTAGTATTCTAATTCCTTCTCTGGCAATGGGTGCATAGGTTTCTCCATAGTCAATACCTTCTTCTTGTGCATACCCCTTGCATAATAACCTTTCTTTATTCCTGGTTACTTCTCCATTCTCATTCAACTTGTTTCTGAATATCCATTTGGTACCAATGACATTCTTGTCATATGGTCTCAGTACTAGTGTCCATGTCTTGTTCTTCTCAATCTGTTCTATTTCTTGTTTCATAGCACTGACCCATTCTTCATTTTCAAGTGCATTATTAAATGATTTAGGCTCAAAATAAAAAATTAAATATCTAGTGTTCAGTGACTTACTTCTTACTCTCATTCCAGCCTTCTTTTCTCCTATGATCTCATTTTGTGGGTGATGTCTTCTGACATACTTGGAAAGTTTTTGTTTAGCGCTGTGTTCATCATTTTGATCATCTTGACCTTCATTTTGATCTCCATCACTGGGAACATCGTCTTGATTATTTTTCTGATTTTTTGTATTTGTATCCTGATGCTTGGGTACAATGTTTTGTTGCTTGGGAGTGAGACACTGTTGCTCGGGTAGAGTGTCAGGTTCTTCAGTGTAAACAAACTTGTTGTAGTCTTCTCATTCTTTTCTTCTTTCCTCATCATTTTTCTCTACAAATTCATCTATTCTAAAATTTGCACTTTCAATTATTTTGTTAGAGGACTTTTTAAGACACTTAAGCCTTTCTCTTGGTGGAATACCCAAGAAAGCTTCTGGTGCAGCAGCACCTCGGTAAGGCTCTTTGGTGACCTAGGGCTTCTAGAGTTCTTTTGGATTGTAGTGGTTCTAGACAAACCACTAGTTAAATAATAGGACTAGAGGTGTCCTAAGGTGTGTGTTAGGTCTTTAGGGAAGGTCTTTTCAAGTTTGTTTGGTCTTTTAGGAGACAAGTGCCAAATTGGACCCTAATTGCCAATGTTGTGGCAATGGTGTGAATCAAGCACATAGGGGTCAAATTTAGAAATAAAGTGTTTTAGGACCTAAGAGAGGTAGGCATGGTCTAAATAAGTCTATTATGATGTGTTAATGGTCTTAGAACAAATTTTAGAGTGGATTTCCTAAAATTGTGGAAAGTTGTCAAAATTGTCAATGTTGTCATTGACAACATTGACAACAATTATGCAAGAAGAGAATTTATGATGAAATGGTTATTGTAATTGTCTAAAACCATCAGATTAGGGATGGGAACAAGTATAAGAGGCCTTCCTTGACCTATAAGCAAGGTTGGTGAACATTTTGAATATACCATATTTTCTGTGTGTGCATTTTCAGAGCAATTTTAGTGAATTTTATTGATTGTAGTAGTTAAATGGATTAGATTTCAGTCTATAGCCACTGATTAATGTAGGGTAAGTTATTTTAGGATTCTATGTGGAGTTCTTTTGTTAAGTTTAAGTGTTTGTATTGGTTTAGTTAAATTCTTTGTGTTTTGCCCTGTCACTGGTCTGAACCAGGCAGGTTGGATAAATGGAGTCTTAACTCAACTTTCCATTGTAGATTCTGTATAGGCTCTTGGCATAGGTGAGGAGACTCCATGTAAATTATTTGTACAGAAGGAGGGGCCCAAGAAAGTATTTTTTCTAATTTTGCAATGATGCCCTAGGTGAGCCTGCTGTGCATGGCTAGGGACTGAGAAACATTGCAAATGTTGCAAGGAGGTTTGAATACATTGGTGGCTTCAAGAAAATCTCATGGAGGGATAGAGTAAAGTGTGAAAGACCCCCAATGTGAAGGAGAAGGTTGGAGGAGTTTTTTGGTGTGTTGAAAGAACATTTTTTTTGTTAAGACTGTTAATAAGCCCTAAAACCCTGATTTTTAGGCATGATTGTAGGAAGGGTTGTACGGACAACTTGAGGATTGGAGATCTTGAAAATATCAAAGAACTAGATAAAGGGTGTTTGAATCCTAAACCCTTTTGGAGGCTTGTGTGGGAAAATTTCAAGTTATCTTCAAAAAGGCTAGAAAAGGCCTAATTGGCTTGTAGCCCTATTTGGGGTGAGAAAGGTGCACTTTGAAGCACTCGATTTTTATATGTTTGTAAATGGTGTATGAAGGGGTTCAAATGGAACCAATGGAGGTCTTGATGACCTATCCTTCCATGGAGAAAATTCCTAAGAGGAGTTGATGCAATTCTTGGAGGTTGAGACTAGGAAAGACCTAGTTAGTTTTTGTTGAAGAACGGAGCATTCTTGATTAGTGCAATTGGTGGACACTAGGTGAAAGGTTAGGATCTTGTGTGAAGATACCTAAGGAGAGTAGGGTTGAGCATAGAACCATACTAGGTCAGTGAGTTGGCCTAAGGAGACCCCATAGAAGAATAGGGTAGAGAGCAAGCCTAGGTGTGTTACATTAGAGTGGTATCAGAGCCTCAAAAGATTTGGGATTTTATATGTCAGAGGTGGAATCTTGTGGTTCTATAGACATGGTAACAAATGTATATTTGTCTAGGGACATGGATGAGAAAAAGGAGAGGAATAGACTCCTTGAAGAGGCCGTAGCAGAGATGAAGCTAAAGCTACAAGAAATAGTTGATGCAAGAGACCAAGGTAGAGAAGGAGAAATGAGTGATAGAGGGAAGTACAAGGTTGAAGAGGATGATATTATCCCTAAACCAGACCCTATGATGGAGTAGGAACCATTCTTGAAAGCCATCAAGGCATTGGGTGGTAAATCCTTAGAAGGCATTCCTTTGTTTAGTGGGAAAATGGACATTGAAATAGTGTTGGATTGGATTGAAGGGATGGAGAATCACTTCAAGTGTAAAGGCATAACAGATGCACAACAGGTTAAGGTGGCTAAGTCAAGGCTTAGGGGATCAGCCCTAACATGGTGGAAGTACTTTCATGATGAAAGAGTCAGACTTGGGAAGCAACCTATAGCAAATTGGAAAGCAATGTTAACTAAGATGAAAGAGAACTTTTTACCAGAAGACTATGAGATCCAACTCCATAGAAGGAGACAAGGATTGAAGTATAAATATATGGATGTATCCTCCTATATAGAGGAATTTCAAAGAATCTATCTTAGGTCAAAGAAACAAGAAGAAGAGCCAATCAGAGTGGCTAGGTATCTAATTGGGTTGAAGTGGAACATCCAAGAAGAGATTAGCTTGTGGACCCCCACTACTGTTCAGAGATGTCAACAACTAGATCTCAAGGTTGAAGAGAAGAATATAAAGAAGAGTGACTCTAATCTAAAGGGTAGAAGTAGAGGGAGAGACCAAAGAGGATAGAGAGGAGGTTACCAAGGTAGGGGCAGTGAACAAAGAAGCCAAGGTGAAAGCAGATTGACAGAGCACACCAATGAATCCACACCAAGAGGTGGTTATGGTAGAGGTAGAGGTAATTAGAGTGGATCTAATAGGGGAAGAGGAGGTAGAATAAAATCCTATTTTGAAAATATGAAGTGCTCCAATTGTGGAAAAACTGGTCATCCAACATATAGGTGTCCTGATAATCCTACTGCATCCAATAGTGACAAGAGGGTAGCTTATGTTCAAGAAGACACTTCTAGTGTCAAGGCACCTGATTTTGATCATATAGACTTTGATATGGGTGAGAATATAATGTTTAGAAGGGTATTAATTAGAAGGCTAGTGAAGGATGAGCCTAAGCAAAGGAGGGCATTGTTTAGGATCAGATGTAAGATCATTGGAAAAGTCTGCAAGGTGATAGTAGACTTTGGATCTACTAATAAAATAATATCAGAGGAGGTAGTTACTAAGCTGAAATTAACCAAGATACCCCATGTGAACCCTTACAAGGTGACTTGGCTTAGTAAGGGAAAGAGTGTGTTAGTAAATGAGAAAACATGGGTAGAGTTCTCTATAGTAGGCTACAAGGATAAATTACTTTGTGACATCCTACCAGTGGATGCTTGCCACTTATTGTTAGGAAGACCTTGGAAATATGATAGAGAGGTAGTGTATCATGGAAAGGAGAATTCCATATCCTTTAAGAAGAATGGAAAGAAATTTAAAATACAGTCTTTATTGAAGGATGAAGAGCCACAGTCTAAGACTCTTACTGTGTTATTCTATAGTGGAAAGGAGTTTGTAAAAGACATCAAGGAAGAGGAAAGTGTAGGGTATGCCATTTTTTTAAAGCCCAAGGAGGAAGAGAAGACAATTAAGGAGATAGTACCCAAGGACATTCAGACTCTACTTGACAAATATAGTGATATAGTTAGTGATGGGACTCCTACAACTTTGCCTCTGAAGAGAGTGATTAGTCATCAAACTGACTTCATACCTGGTGACTCATTACCTAATAAAGAAGCTTATAAGCTAACCCCTGACTAGAATTTAGAGGTAGCTAGACAATTCCAAGAATTATTGGACCAAGGATTGATTAAAAAGAGTATCAGCTCATGTGCAGTCCCTATGGTGTTAGCATCAAAGAAAGGTGGAAAATGGAGGCTATGTACTAATTCAAGGGCAATTAACATAATCACCATAAAATACAGGTTTCCAATACCCAGGATAGAAGATCTTATGGATTGTCTTGGAGGGGAAATGTACTTTACCAAGTTGGATTTGAAAATTGGTTACCATCAGATAAGGGTTAAGGAGGGAGATGAGTGGAAGATAACATTAAAAACAACTGATGGGTTGTATGAGTGGCTTGTGATGCCATTTGGCCTCACCAATGCTCCTAGAACATTCATGAGGCTCATGAATGAAGTGTTTAAGGAATTCACATGTAAGTTTGTGGTAGTCTATCTTGATGACATATTGATCTATAGAAGACCGAAGGAAGACCACATCAAACATGTTGAATCAGTGTTGAAGAAGTTGCATGAAGAGAAACTAGCCATTAATTTGGAGAAGTGTGAGTTTCTCAAGAAAGAGCTTGTCTACTTGGGATTTGTGGTATCCAAGGGATCCTTGAAGATGG
>MU228520.1:886986-913036 GCA_018584345.1 Thuja plicata | reverse complement strand
GCCCATGGTAGAATAAGGCACTAGTCTAATCATTATTTGGATTATAGTTATTTAGTTCATTGTTTATAGTTTTGTGCTATCTTATCTATCTATTCATTTCAAATTACATACACATTTACTAAACATTGTTTCAATTACTTAAAGTATTTCAGTTTACAGTTCATGATATATTGCTTTCTATTAGATTTATTTCAAGTTCCTTGCCATACTTGAGAGAGAAGGTTGAAGTGTTCCTTATCTACTATAAAAAGCCTTGTAACTTGAAGGATAAGTCAAGGTATAGGCCTACCAGCCTTGGTTTTGTAGAGCCAGAATTGCAGAAGTTCCAACCTTGCCTTGGTTGTGACTTGTTAGTTGGCCAAATCACTTGGGTTTCCTAACATTGGATTGGAAAGTCCATAGGAAATCCAATCTGTCGATTTGAGCACCAACAGTTTCTACATACCTTTCCTCTTTGTTTGAATCATCCATCATGGCTACAAATACCATCTCAATGTCTTCATCAGATTTTGTGTCAGTGTCTCCAGCTCTGTTCTCAACCAGGTAACAAGATTTCTTCCCTTTTTCTTTGTAGTCTCAGGTATCTCTTCTGTCATTTTTTCGATTGCTTCAGTAATCTCTGTTATCACCTCAGTCAAACTTATTTTCATATGTTCTGTCATCACTTCTATCATCTTTTCTTCCATTAGGACATATTGCAGCAAAGTGTCCAACCTCTTTACAATTAAAACATACAAATGGTAATTTACCTTTGTATCTACGTTTGCCTCTCTGCAATCTTCTTGCCATTAGTGCTTCAATCTCATGAAGATCTTGATCATCACTATCACTTTCACTATCATTCCTTATAGTGTGTTTATGAATTGAATTACTTATTTTCAAATAATATTTAAATGCAGAATCTATAGATGGTAAGACACTATTATCAAAGTTATTCATCTCAAATGAAATCAGTCTACCAATCAGACTATCTAGAGTAAAAATATTGTTTGTGGTGTAGGAGCACCTAAGAAGGGCTCATAGTAGACCTAGGGTTCCTCATTTGTTTTTTTCTTGTAGTGGTCCTAGCCAAACCAATAGTACAATAAGGGGACTAGATGAGCCCCAGTGTGTGGTGTGTTAGATTAGAATGCTTTAATAGGTCCTTAGTGACCTTATTTGCAAGTAGTGTCCACATTAGGTCAAATTGGGTATTTTATGCATTCTGGTGTCAAATTGAAAAATTAAGGACTTGAGGTCCTATTTCAATATTCAAACACCTTAGATAGGCATTTGGTTAAGTTTGGTGGACTCATGACCAATTTTGGATAGGAAATCCAAAAAAATGTAAAAGTTGTCAATGTTGTCATTGACAACATTGACAACATTTGTTGCATAGTTAAAAATTTGAGAAATGGGTTTCATAAATGTTTGAAACTATTGAGTTTGTGTCGTTTTCAACTACTTAAGTCTATCCTTGACCTTTTGAAAGGGTTGGCTTAATTTTTTCAGTGCGTGTACAGACTGAATAAGTGAAAGAACAATTACAATTTCTTGTTTTTCTGAGCATTTGAGGTTTTAATGGATTGAATCACTTACTATGTTCCATGGAAGTGTTAGATTAGTTTTTTTTAAGATTATTTGTGGTGTTGGATTTTCATTTTGTGAGCTTTTAGTTAGTTTTTTAATTTATTTTGTTTTTTGTCCAGTTGCTAGTCTAAACCAGGCAACTAGTAAAGATGGAGTCATAGATCCTCTTCCCACTTTGGAATCTACATGGGCCTTTAGGATTAGGGAGATTACTCCTTATACATATTTTACCATGAAGGAGGGTCCCTAGAAAGAAAGCAAGCAATTTCTAAGGTGATCCCTAGGCGATCCAGAGTTGCATGGCTAGGGATCACATTGAGTTGCAGAGCTATTAAGGCAGATTGAAGGCATTGTTAGCTTCAATCAGAGATTGAAGAGAGTTAGAAATATGTGCTTTGAAGTCCCAAATTCAATGGGAAGTCTTGGTGAATGAATTTTGGTGGTGGAAACAAGGATTATGTCAGATAGGCTTTGAATGCCTTGAAACCATGAATTTTAGGCTTGTTTATAGGCAATATTGTATAGATAGTTTGGAAGCTGAAGACCTTGAGAATATTTTAGGTCTCTACAAAGGGTGTCAGGATCAAGTATTATATTTTCACCTTATTAAGGAATTTTTCAATTTAATTGAGAAATTTTCCAAAATAGGCCTAATTGCTTGTAGCCCTGTTTAGAGAGAAATTAGTGTGTTTCTTGGAACTCGATTAGGGTTCCAATGGAAAATGTGTTTGTAGGAATTGAATAGGATCTAAGTTTCATCCTAGAAGCCTATCTCTCTTTGTGGAGTGGTTATTGACCATGTTGGATCAAATAGTGTAGATGGAGCAAGAAGGGCTAATGAGGGCCTTGAAGAAGTTGTGTTAAGTTGTTGTTCTACTTGATTTCTTTTCACAAGTTGAAAGGAGAAGGATCTTGAGTAGAGATCCCTTAGGAGAATAGGGCTAGTCAAGAACCCTAATAGGTTAGAGGAGTGGCCTAATGATACCCTAGGATAAGATAGGGTTAGAGAAAGACTTGTGTTACATAAGATTGGTATCAGAGAAAGTTAGAGTCTTGGGAAGTCAGTGTATGTCTATAGCTACTGGTGAATCAGTAGGAGAGTCAATCATGGTGACAAATGCAAAGATATATAAATAAGTGGATGAGAAAAAGGAGAAGAACAGAATCCTTGAAGAAGCTTTAGAAGGAATGAAGATAAGGCTAGAAGAAGTTGCTAATGTAGCAGCTAGAAACAAATAAGTTGAAAGTAGTGATAGGGGTAAAAAGATAGCTGAGGAAGACCTTATTCCTAAACAAGACCCTATCTTGAATGAAGAGCCCTTCCTAAAAGCCATAAAATCCCTAGGAGGAAAGGCACTAAAAGGTATACCATTATTTAGTGGAAAGATGGTCATTGAAGCAGTGATCGATTAGATTGAAGGAAGGGAGAACCATTTCAAGTGTGAAGGGGTAACTGAAGCACAAAAGGTCAAGGTGGCCAAATCAAGACTAAGAGGGTGAGCCCTAACATGGTAGAAATACCTTCAAGATGAGAGGGTTAGATTGGGTAATAAACCCATAGCCAATTGGAATGCAATGGCGACCAAGCTAAAGGAGAATTTTCTGCTAGAGGACTATGAGATTCAACTCCATAGGAAAAGACATAATTTGAAGCAGAAAGACCTAGATGTGGCCTCATATATAGAGGAATTCCAAAGATTGTGTCTTAGATAAATTTGCTAGGTAATTGGGTGGATTGAAATGGTACATCCAAGAAGAAATCAGTTTGTGGACACCAACTACAATTCAGACATGTCATCAACTGGCCCTAAGAGTAGAGGAAAAGAAAAAGAAGAAGGGTGACTCTAACTTCAAAAATAGAGGTAGAGGAAGAGACCAAAGGGGTCAAAGAGGAGGCTGTCAAGGTAGAGGAAATGAGAAAAGGAAACAAGGTGAGAACAAGATGATAGAGCATAGTACTTAAAGTACTCCAAGAGGGGGCTTTGACAGAGGTAGGGACAATCAAGGAGGTCCTAGCAGAGGAAGAGGAGGTAGAAGTAACTCATACTTTGCAAGTATGAAGTGTTACAACTGTGGTCAATTAGGCCATCCAAAATATAGGTGCCCTGAGAAGATGACCACTTCAAATCCTGATAAGAGAGTGGCTTATGCTCATGGGGAAACTTCAAGTGTCAATGCACCTGAGATTGATCACCTAGATTAAGAGATGGGTGAAAAATTAATGTTTAGGAGGGTGTTGATAAGACAACCGATCAAGGATGAACCTAAGCATAAGAGGGCTTTGTTTAGGATAAGATGCATGATCCTTGGAAAAGTTTTTAAGGTGATAGTGGATTTTGGTTCCACTGATAATATCATCTCAGAGGAAGTAGTCAATAAACTCAAATTGACCAAAGTACCCCATGTAAATCACTGTAAGGTGTCATGGCTCAAAAAAGGCCAAAGTGTATTGGTAACTGAGCAGACATGGGTTGAATTCTATATAGAAGGGTATAAGGACAAATTATTGTGTCACATCCTACCAATGGATGCTTGTAATTTTTTTTTAGGAAGACCTTGGCAATTTGACAATGGAGCAGTGTATGATGGGAAGGAGAATTCCATCACATTCAAGAAAGGAGGAAGAACTTTCAAGATTCAGTATTTTTTAGAAGTTTGAGGATCCATAGTCCAAGACTCCTAACATCATGTTGTGTAGTGGAAAGGAGTTTGTGAGGGATCTCAAGGATGATGAGAATGAAGGGTATGCTATTGTAGTAAGACCTAAGGAGGGAAAAAAACTAGTCAAGGAGCCATTACCATCAGAGATACAAGTATTTCTTGAGAAATATAAAGACATAGTGAGTGATGGTGCTCTTGATACCTTATCTCCTAGAAGAGTAATAAGTCATCAGATAGAATTTTTCCCTAGTGCATCTTTCCCTAATAAGGCAGCATACAAACTAACCCCTGATCAGAACTTGGAAGTGGCACGGCAAGTGCAAGAACTCTTGGATTAAGGCTTGATCAAATAGAGTATAAGCCCATGTGTAGTACTAGTTGTGTTGGCATCCAAGGAGGGAGGAAAATGGAGACTTTGCATAGATTCAAGGGATATAAATAGAATTATAATAAGGTACAGATTTCCCATACCAAGGATTCATGATCTCATGGATTGTCTTGGAGGGGAAATGTACTTTACTAAGCTGGCCTTGAAGAGTGGTTATCACCAAATCAGGGTGAAAGAAGGGGATGAATGGAAAATTTCATTCAAGACTACAAATGGATTATATGAATGGCTTGTGATGCCTTTTGGCCTCACAAATTCTCTGAGAACATTCATGAGGCTCATGAATGAAGTGCTCAAGGACTTCACAAGGAAGTTTGTAGTTTTATATCTTGATGATATAGTGATATTTAGCAAGACAAAGGAGGAGCATATCAAGCATGTAGAGGAAGAGTTGCAAAGATTGCATGAAGAGAAGCTGGCTATCAATATTGAAAAATGTGAGTTCTTCAAGAAAGAACTAGTATACTTGGGCTTTGTAGTGTCCCAAGGATCCTTAAAGCTGGATCAAGACAAAGTGGCAGCTATCCTAAACTGGCCACCACCTAACACAACAACTGAGGTAAGAAGTTTCCATGGCTTATCCCAATTTTATAGGAGATTTTTCAGGAACTTTATTGGTATTTGTGCTCCTTTATTAGATACCATTAAGGGTGGAGTCAAAACTAAGTTTATATGGACCTTAGAAGTAGAGAAAGCCTTTGGGTTGTTGAAGAAACAAGTAGCCACTCAATCTATCCTACAATTTATAAGATTTGAGAAATTTTTTACTATTGAGTGTGATGCAAGTGGGATGGTAGTAGGGGGTGTATTGAGTCAAGAAGGTAGGCCAGTAGCCTTCTTTAGTGAGAAATCAAATAAAGCTAAGAAGAAATAATCTTATTATGACCTAGAACTGTATGCTTTAGTTCAGTCCCTTAGAAAGTGGTTTACTGACAACCAAGCCCTTAGTTATGTCAATACTCAGGAGAAACTAAGCAATATACATATGAAATGGATGGAATATTTGCAAGCATTCACATTTACAATAAAGCATAAGAAAGTGAAATTAAACAAGGTTGTAAATGCACTGAGAAGGAGATTGTTGAATTTCCAAGAAATTCAGTTGAATAGTATTAGAATTGATAGTTTCAAAGATTTCTACAAGGAAGATGAAGATTTTGGTGAAGCATACAAGGTGTGTGTTGATTTTTAGAATAATTTCCATAGCGAGTTTTCTGATTTTACTTTGCAAAATGGATTGTTATTTAAGGGAAATTAGTTGTGTGTGCCAAGAGGTTCCATGAGAGAGAATCTCATACAGGAGAAACACAATGGGTGTTTGAGTGGTCACTTTGGTATGAACAAAACCTTGGAGCTGGTGCAAAGGTTCTACCATTGGCCAAAGCTGGTAAGAGATGTTGCTAGATATGTTGAGCAGTGTGTCATATGCATGAAATCCAAAGGAGGAATAAGTAATACAGGTTTGTACCAACCTTTAATAGTCCCTAATCATCCATGGGAGTGTGTGAGCATGGACTTCATAGTAGGTCTACCCAAAACAAAGCAAGGATATGTTAGCATTTATGTAGTGGTTGACAGATTTAGTAAAATGGGACATTTAATTCCCCACAAAACTATACATGATGCTAGCCATATAGCACACTTGTTTTTTAAAGAGATTTTGAGAATTCATGGCTTAACCCTAAGTATTATTTTAGATAGGAATGTGAAATTTATGAGCCATTTCTAGAAAAATTTGTGGAATAGATTGAGAACCAACTTGTCTTTTGCTATAACTTACCACCCTCAGACTGATGGCCAAACTAAGGTGGTAAATAGAGTGTTGGGTAACCTATTTAGGTTCCTAACTAAGGAGTATGGTTAGACATGGGATATGGTTATTCCCTAAGAAGAATATACCTACAATGACAGTAAGAACATAATGACAGGGAGAAGCCCATTTGAGATAGTTTATGGGATGCACCCAAGAGGTGTGTGTGAGCTTAGGGATCTTGGATTCATGGATCACAGGAGTGGGCATGCTGAGGAATTTACCCAAACCATGAAGGGGATACAAGAACAAGTCAAGAAGACAATCCAAGACAGTCAACAAAAGTTAAACGCCAAAGTTGATGAAAAGAGGAGAGATATTCAGTTTGAGGTAGGTGACTATGTGATGGTTCATTTGAACAAATTTAGGTTACAGAAAGGTGTCCCTACTAAAATTTAGATGAAGAGGGTGGGACCTTGCAAGATCATATCCAAATATGGGGCTAATGCATACAAAATAGACTTACCATCAGATTTGAGCATATCTCCAATGTTCAATGTACAAGACTTAATCCAGTTCAAAGGGAAGATAGATCAGCATGGTCCAAGCATTTAAGGGATTTGTGGTGATTTTGAGGCTACTGTATTACCTCCTAAGCCACAGTTGGAAGCTGACATAGTTCTGAATTGAAGAGTCAAGAAGACTAAAAGGCACAAGGTGTACATGGAACACCTTATCAAGTGGAAGGATAGGCAAAAACTGGAGGCCTCATGAATTGGAGAAGTAGACTTCTATAAGGTGGGCATCTCAGAATACATACTGTCCACGAGAGTGACAACTTTCCCTTGTGGGGAGTATGGTGCAGGAGAACCTAGGAAGAGCTCATAGTAGACCTAGGGTTCCTCATTTATTTTTGGCTTTTAGTGGTCCTAGACAAACCAATAGTGCAATAAGGGGACTATATTATTCCTAGTTCTTGGTGTGTTAGATTAGGATGCCTTAATAGGTCCTTAGTGACCTTATTTGTAAGTAGTGTCCACATTAGGTCAAATAGGGTGTTTTGTGCATTTTGGTGTCAAATTGGACAAGTAAGGGACTTAAGGTCCTATTTCAATATTCAAACACCTTAGATAGGCATTTGGATAAGTTTGGTGGACTTATGACCAAGTTTGGATAGAAAATCCAAAAAATGTAAAAGTTGTCAATGTTGTCATTGACAACATTGACAACATTTGTTGCATAATTGCAACTTTGAGCAATGAGTTTCATAACTATTTGAAACTATTGAGTTTGTGTCTTGGTCAACTACTTAAGGCTATCCTAGACCTTTTGAAAGGGTTGGCTTAATTTTGTTAGTGTGTGTATGGACTGAATAAGTGAAAGAATAGTTACAGTTTCTTGTTTTTATGAGCATTTGGGGTTTTAATGGATTGAATCACTTACTGTGATCCATGGAAGTGTTAGAGAAGTTTTTTTTAAGATTCTATGTGGTTTTGGATTTTCATTTTGTGAGATTTTAGTTAGTTTTGTAATTTATTTTGTTTTTTGTCCAGTCGCTGGTCAGAACCAGGAAATTGGTAAAGATGGAGTCATAGGTCCTCTTCACATCATGGAATCTGTATGGGCCTTTGGGATTAGGGAGGTGACTCCTTGTAAATATTTTATAGTGAAGGAGGGGCCTTGGAAATTAAGAAATAAATTTCTAAGGTGATTCCCTTGGTGAGCCAGAGTTGCATGGCTAGGGATCACGGTGAGTTGCAGAGCTATTAAGGTGGATTGAAGGCATTGTTAGCTTCAATAAGAGCTTGAAGAGAGGTAGAAATATGTAATTTGAAGTTCCAAATTCAAAGGGAAGTGCTAGTTAATGAATTTTGGTGGTGGAAACAAGGATTCTGTCACATAAGCTTTGAATGCCTTGAAACCCTAAATTTTAGGCTTATTTGTAGGCATTACTGTACAGACAGTTTGGAAGCCCAAGACCTTGAGAATATTGTAGGTCTCTACAAAAGGTGTCAGGATCAAGTATTAGAGTTTCAAATTATTAAGGACTTTTTCAAGTTAATTGAGAAATTTGCCAAAATAGGCCTAATTGCTTGTAGCCCTGTTTAGGGAGAAATTAGTGTGTTACTTGGAACTTAGTTAGGGTTCCAATGCAAAATGTGTTTGTAGGCATTGAATAGGATCTAAGTGTCATCCTAGAAGCCTATATCCCTTTGTGGAGTGGTTATTGACCATGTTGGATCAAATAGTGTAGATGGAGCAAGAAGGGCTAATGAGGGCCTTGGAGGAGTTGTGTTGAGTTGTTGTTCTACTTGATTAGTGTTCACAGATTGAAAGGAGAAGGATCTTGAGTAGAGATACCATAGGAGAATAGGGTAAATCAAGAACCATAATAGGTTATAGGAGTGACCTAATGATACCCTAGGAGAAGATAGGGTTAGAGAAAGACTTGTGTTACATCAGTTTTCTACTACTCTCATTTTATGTATAGAAAATACTCTAATAACATATACAAACAATAAGGTTCTTAGGATTTTACTTACCACTATCTCTTCTTCAAGTACACTTCCAACTCCTTGGATAGAATTGTTTAGCTCTTTGATTTTGCAGCTATACTGAGTGATATTTTCTCCTTCTTTCATCCTTAGGTCATCAAACCTACCTCTTAGGCTTTCTACCTTAGCTATTAGTACATTAGCATCTCCTCCATGTACCAGCTTCAATTTATCCCACATTTTCTTTACAAAGGTGCATTTTTTAACATCTTCAAATTCAGCATCAGAGAGTGAGGAAAAAATCTCTATCATCATGCAATTGTGCTCATTCTTTTCTCTTAATTTATAATGTGTGTGAGGTCCTATATGAAACACATATTTAGTATCTAAGTATTGATTAACATAATTTCCAATACTTGATAGGTGGAGTCTTATTCTGCTTTTCCATAATGCAAAGATATCTTTGTTTAACTTGGGCACATCTCATTTTCTCATCTTGTGATCTTTTTCTTAGGTCTTGAAACCTTCCTTCTAAGAACACAAGATATGATACCAATTGTTAGAATAAATGAGAGTGGGGGGTGAATCAGTGGCCTAAAAAATATTCTGATAAATCGAACCAAAAACTTAGTACCACAATGTTAAGCCTTGAGTTATCTTTAGTCCTACAAGATGTATGCCTGGAAATAATATTAACCAATAAATACTACTTGGAGTTCACTTTTTAAACCTTATTATTAATGTTTACCGAATAACAGTCTTTCTTTTACCAAAATACAGTAAATGACTTAGTGATTACCGATAATCCAAATTTAGTTATGTGTAATGCCAAAAACTAAAGTAATGACTCATAAACACATTGACACATGGATTTTTAATGTGGAAACCTTGTTAAGGGAAAAACCAATTGGGACCGGTAACCCAAAATTTTCACTCTTTTGAAGTGATCTTGGTGAAGAGCCAAACCTATTAAAGGTTACAAACACACTGTTAGGTGTGACCTTGTTAGAAGATTTAAATAGAATAGTTTGTCACTTGATATCTAACATATCTATGCTACCTTTATGACCAAACCCAGAGTAGTTTTTCAATTGGTATCTGGCATCTCTATGCTATCTTCATAACAAAATTTTTTGATACTCCTTAGGATGTATCTCAATATATAAAGGATTGTTAAGTCCTTGTCAGTTAAGAGACTTTATGATCCAATGGTTATATTGAAACCATAAATGATTTGTTCACATATACAACTATAGACTTATAGATTTTTATATCTATTGTAAGATAATAATACCTTTCTGATGAATGTATCTATTTAGTACCTTTTCTCCACTTCTTTCTTCTCGGTGATGCTATGCTTTGTTGCTCGGTGTCCATAGAATTAGCTTTGTTCTTTAGCTTGATTGATTAGGGCTGATTCAAGTCTTTCTTCACCAATTTATCTTCAAAATCCTCTTCTCTATTCACTCCTCTAATTCATAATGAATTAGATTGTCTCTTTATAGATATAATTTCACCATTTCTAAGTCCTTGACTTTCTTGTTCTTGGCGTGATCCACAATTCTCGCCAATCTTTATTTAAAGCTTTACTTCAATTTTATCTCATAGATATCTTCTTGAAAACTAGAATAAAACTGATTTAAAACTCTTACATATCTCTGGCTTTAAGTTGTCAATGAAAACAATGTTAAAAACTAGCTAACTCAGTCTTTAGCTCTTTCCACCTAAGTCTTTTATCATTTCTGAACTTCAGTTCTTATTAGGTATCTCTGTCAGGGTTGTCTATCTATTGGTAATGCTTGTGATTCTTCCGATTGGTAATGCTTGTGATTCTTCTCATTGGTAATGCTTATTGGGTTTCTTTCTCGAGCATCATTGTGACTTTTCTCTCAGGGTTCTCTATCCATCGGTATGCACTGTCCGTCGATGTCTGTTGTCACTTTGTGAATACTAAACTTTTATGCATTATTGATAGCATAACCTTTATCTCTCTAGTTCTTTAAAGTCTTTGACACTTATGTATACAACCAATCAGGTTATATCAAGTTGACATTAATGAAAACAAAATACATTAACTAATTTAATGTCTTGCATTAACTTTCCGCATTTTGGTGATCATCAACTTAACATCTTCAAACATTCAATTAGTTATGTTCATCAATCTCTCCCTTTGGTATTGATGGAAAAACACAACATTATAAGAATATATTATTAATAATACAATATGAGATATATCAATTTTAGTTCATCAAATTACCAAACTTATTGTTCTATAACAAATACAAATGTTTGGCTCTCGGTAAGCTCATATAGCTTAGATTTGTTTCTTGCAGAGTATTATTGTCAATCTTCAATCCCTTCACTATATAGATGTATCAGCTTCTGGTTCTTGTTCTGTGCTCTCCATTTGATTGTTCCTCTCCTTGATCATCTCTTTTTCCTTTGACAACAATCTCTCCCTTTGTATGTATTCTTTTCCTCATGATGTATATTTCATATGTAATCTCTCCCTTCGGATATACTCTTTCCCTTACAACTTAAACCTCTCCCTTAGGATATTATCTCCCTTTGAATCTCTCTCTTTCATGATATTCTCTCCCTTTGACAACAATGCCAAAGTCAATCCTCTTTTTCTCTTTATGTAATATAATCCTTGAATTTCCTTTTCCATCAGCAATGTAGGTCTGTATTAGCCAATAAATACCTCTAGTGTTTGGTGCAGATAAGTACCTTGATGTGTACAGATGTATCTTTTCTATCCATCTCTTTGCTTGCATCAAAATGAATAATCTTCTGATTGGTGTATAGGCTGATGCAATCTCCTAGTCATCTTACTGACCGATATACAAGGGTTAGACCCCTAGTCTCTGTCTTAGGTACTCAAATGTATCTTTAGGCAATTGGTAAATATGTTAGCTAATTGTTCCTTGGATTGAACATATTTGAGTATCACTTCTTTTTCTTGCACTTTTTATTTTAAGTAATGATACTTGATAGCAATATGATTAGTCTTAGGATGCATGAATGGATTCTTTTATATGTTTATTGCACTAGTATTATCACAATAGATAATCACTAGTTCAAGAATCTTCATAGTCATACCTTCCAGTAATTGTTTGATCCATGCAATATTTGAGCAGTTTGCAACAATAACCACATTTTCTGCTTCTACAGTAGACTGTGAGATGCATCCTTACTTCTTGCTGATCCATGTGACAATTCTGTCACCCATGAAGAATGCTCCTATAGTTATGCTCTTCATGTCATCTAGGTTTCCAACCCAATGAGTATCTGTATATACTTGAAGCTCAAATTTTCCCTTTTTATTATACCATAAGCCATAGTCTTCGGTGTTCTTTAGATATCTCAGAATTCTCTTGACAATAATAATATGTGATTCTTGTAGATTAGTAGAGAATATTGCAACTATTACAACTACATGTGCTATATCTAGTCTAGTATGAACAACATACATGAGTTTGCCAATCATTGATCTATACCGGGTTTGATTTACCTCATTTGATTTGTCTTCTTTTTTCAATTTATATCCGGTTGCCACAGGTGTTCCAACTAGTTTTGAATCTTCTGTCTTGAATATCTTTAGGAATTCCTTGATGTATTTGGATTGTGTGATATATATGCTTGCTTCTTATTGAATAATCTGTAGACCAAGAATTAATTTGATCTCCCCAAACATAGAAATTTCAAAATCTTTTCTCATCTCATTAGAAAATGATTTGCATAGCATATCATTGCCTCCAAATATGATATCATCAGCAAATATTTTAGCAATCAGTATCTTCTTTTAAATATAGATTTCTACTTTCACTTGTTCTTACAAATCCAATGCTTATGAGATAGGAGTGGATTCTTTCATACCAGGCTCTAGCTACTTGTTTCAATCCATACAAGGATTTATGTAGTCTACATACCATGTTTCTCTAGTTTGGATCAACAAAACCTTCTGGTTGTTCAATGTATACCTCTTCCTCTAGTATTCTATTTAGGAATGTAGATTTGACATCCATCTAGTATACCTTGAATCCTTTGAGTGCAACATAAGAAAGTAGTATTCTAACTCCTAGTATAGCAATGGGTGCAAAGGTTTCTCCATAATCAATACCTTCTTCTTGTGCATACCCATTGCATACTAACATTTCTTTATTCCTGGTGACTTCTCCATTCTCATTCAGCTTGTTTTTGAATATCCATTTGGTACCGATGACATTCTTGTCATCTTGTCTTGGTACTAGTGTTCATGTCTTGTTCTTCTCAATCTGTTCTATTTCGTCATTTATAACACTAACCCATTTTTCATTTTCAAGTGCAGTAATAACAGATTTAGGCTCAAAATAACGAATTAAGCATCTAGTGTTTAGTGACTTACTTCTTGTTCTCATTCCAGCCTTCTTGTCTCCTATGATCTATTTTTGTGGGTGATGTCTTCTAACATACTTGGAAAGTTTGGGTTCAGCTCTGTGCTCATCATTTTGATCATCATCTTAACCTTCATTCTGATCTCCATCGCTCAGAGCCTCATCTTGAGTATTTTCTAAAATTTTTGGTATTTGTATCCTGATGCTCACGTACAATGTTCTATTTCTCAGGAGCAATACACTATTTCTTGGGTAGAGTGTCAGATTCTTCAGTGTAAAAAAACCTGTTTTAGTCTTCTAGTTCTTTTATGCTTTCCTCATCATTTTTCTCTACAAATTCATCTATTTTGACTTTTGCAATTTCAATTATTTTGTTAGAGGACTTGTTAAGACACTTATAAGCCTTTCTCTTGGTGGAATACCCTAGAAAGATTCCTTCTTCACTTTTGGAGTCAAGCTTTCCATTTCTATAATCTTTCAAAATATAACATTGACTTCCAAATATTTTGAAGTAACTTACATTGGGTGTGTAACCATATCATAGCTCATAGCGTGTCTTCTTTGTGTATTTCTTCAATTTTAGTCTGTTTAATGTGTAGACAATAGTACTGATAGCTTCCCTCTAGAAGGTTTGAGTGATGCTTTTCTTAATCATCAATGTTCTTGCACAATCAACAATGGATATGTTTCTTCTTTCAACAATCCCATTTTTTGTGTTGTTCTTGATGAAGAAACCTATCTTTTAATTCCATGCTCATTGCAAAATTTAGTGAATTCATCTGAAATAAATTCCTCTCCTCTATCTGATCTTAAGCATTTTAATTCTTTACCACTTTGTTTTTCTACCATAAATTTATACCATTTAAACATCTTGAATGCTTCTGATTTATCTTTTAAGAACATAACTATCATCATTCTAGAATAATCATCTACACATAGAATGAAATACCTATCACCATAGTAACTCTTTTTCCTCATGGGTCCACATAGATTAGTATGGACTAATTATAGAATTTCATTAGATGTATGGGCTTTGATCTTGAAACTAGACTTTGTCACTTTACCTTTTTGACAATTCTTACTTTGACATGCTCGGTAAGCCTCTTACTTTCCTTTTATTGCTTATCTTTATCATGTTTTCAAAATTCACATGACATAATATCTTATGACACAACTATGTCTTCATTTCTAGCCATTAAACAAGTGGTGTTAATGTCATCAAGATAGAATAGGTTACCTTTTTTCCATTCACCAGTTCCAATCAACCTTCCTAATTCATTACAGATCTTTGCCTTCTTATTCTCAAATGCTACTTGATGACCCATGTTATTCAGCTATGAAACACTCAATAGATTGTAATTAAGTCCTTTTACCCAGTATGCATTTTCACATTTGATTAGGTTATTCAACATTATGGTTCCTTTACCTTCAACTGGAAAAGGTGTGTCATTACCCATTCTTACTGATCTACCATTATAGTACTCAAAAGTTTCAAACTTTTTTTTATCACCGGTCATGTGGTGAGTGCAACCACTATCTATAATCCAGACATCATTCTTACTAACCTTAGATATGAGTGTAGTTTCTACATACCTTTCCTCTTTGTCTGAATCATCTTGTATGGCTACAAATACAATATTATGAGAGAGAGAGAGAGGCTCATATCCTTAATTCCATATTAAAACCTCATATTTTAGACTTAAAGAACTTTTAATATTTTCCTCAAAATAATGTAAAAAGATAAGAATATGTCATAAATAAACCACATAGATGGAATGTAAGAACTTTTTCATTATATTTCAAAGGGATATAAGTGCAATATTATGCATAAAGTTATAACATAATTGATTAAATATTTTTGTATTCAAATTCTAAACTTACTTTACAAACATGCAAAATGTTTAACCTATAGCCTTCAAGTATGAACACCTCTCTATGACACTATACAAAATTCTAAACTCTCCTTAAAATTTAGAGGCTAAAGAAGGTATAATGACTTTTTTTATAAGAACAAGGGATAAAATGAGCTTAAAGACAATTGTACACTTGTCACACTTTCATTTTACAATTGATTATAATTAATGCCTAAAAATATATCATGTCAAAAATTAAAGAAACAAGAATAGAAAATTGAAGGAGAAAGAGAAACAAGGGCTTCCTTGATGTGCTAAAAATAAGAAAGATTGAATTTCTAGGATTTCAAAATATAGGAAAATATGGTGTACACCCAAAAACTAGGAGTTGATTCTTCTAGAGGGAAAGTTCCATAATCAATCCATCTACAAAGCTGAGTTGGTGTGACAAAAATTTCATGACTAATAGAAATAGAACATGTGCCTCTACTCTTCATACTTATTTTGCCAAGATCCACATGTTCTATCCACTGGCCACTAAATTTATTGAATATTAACAATATTTTTTTAACTATAATATTATGTAATTTGTGTGATATTCTACAATAATTGAATTTTCATGTGTCCTATTATAAGAAATCACATGAACTATCATCCTTGATGTAGATTATGGAGAATCTATAGGAGAAGGTGGATGGGAAATGAGAGGAGGTGGTGGATCTTCTTGATTCTTAGGTACAAAAAAAACCTAGACCTCATCTTCAACATAAAAATTTCAATTCCTTCCCCTTATCCTACTCCAAGTCAACCACTCTTATCTTCTTAGCAGGTGGATCTTTAGTATTTCCTTCTATAAGCTTAGAAAGACTTAGCTTCTCATCTTTACTAACTATCTTATTTGGGATCAAAGAGTTAGCATGCTCCAAAAACTCTTCGAATCCTAATGAGTGGATTCTACTCTTTAACAATGAATCCACAAAATTATTGATTGTATAATATTCTTATTTCCTCAACCTCCATAACTGCATTCCACCTTCTTATTTTGTCATATACCTCCTCTATAGTGACACAATTCCTGATTACATCCTCCTTAAAGAAAATAGAATGAATGATAAGATGTTTCTCCTTCAAATTTCTAATGTAGGATATTAAATCCCCTAGATTATAATTTTTTCAACATTTATAACTAATGCTATAATACTTCAATACTGGATATATATCCTTTCAATCCCATCATTTTTGTAGTAGTGAAATTTAAAAACTTGTCTAAAGGAAGGAAAAGAGAATAACTTTTTTGACCTCTCAAATGTAACTTATCAATCTCATTTAGTTCCCGCATCATGCCTAGAAAGATAATTATTCTTGGTACACACCTTGGAAATAATGGAGCTTCACCGGGCTTCTATATAATCTAATTTCTATAGTCTTGGTGTAAAAATACTAGTCTCCTCAATTATGTGAAATCCCAAGCTTAGGACATCTATCACAAGGTCTATGGAATTTGAACACTTCCTTTGGGGATTATTCTTTCTCTCTCCAAAATAGATTACAAAATGCTCCAAGAAAGTCACATAGTCTACATTCTCATTTTTCCTATCCAAGACCCATGACAAACATTGGAGAGGGATACTGTCATCATTATTGTCTATCATCCTAACTTGAATCTTCCCGGTCTACAATCTCCTTCTTAATTACAAAAAAATGGTGAAGTATTAAATACCATTTGAACTCAAACTTATTAGGATGTTCTTTCAATGCTACTAATTTATCATGCATCTTCTAAATAAGAAAGTTATAAAAGTTAGATTCAATGATGACTATAGGGTTTTGTATGTCAACCACCTTGTACATGAAGAGGATAGGATTTTTTTCCCAAAATATGACATAATGTGTAGTATTCCTTCACAAAGTAATCCTCAAATGAGTCCAATGCAAAATAATCTATGTCAAATCTAGAAATTTGAATCTCTAATCTCCTAGGACATTTGATTCTAAATTTTAGAATGGTCATAGATATAAACATGTAATTATGTGTTTCATGCTCCTCTCTAAAATTGAATTGAAAGTTATTTCCTTTGATGCTACCATATTCAGCTTAAAAATATTTAAATTGAATATTTTTACAAATTACCGTCTCTACATTAGTTACAAATAAAGAATTCTTCTTCTTCATTTCATATCTTTGAACAACTAATGCAATAGAATCTACAACTAGGAAAACATTGGGCACTACTAATTTTACTAGTCTAAGTACCAATTATTTTTGAGGGGAAATTGAGTTTTTCACATCTTGTGTAGAATGATTGAATAGGCTCCACCATCTCCTTGGTAAGTATACATCTCACATACCAACAAGATCATCTAGTAATTTATCATTAGAATCCCCAAGATAACTTAGCTTCAATTCTCTACCCTCTCCATTCAATTTCCTGAGTATGTCCTTGTCTAACTTCCTTGATGCTTAGGAGCGAGCTACATACTTGCTCATATTTACTATAACTAGGACTAGGGTTTAATTTTGATTACTAGGGTTTGATTTTACTTTGATTATATATATATATACTTCTAACTAAATTATGTTTTAACTATAACTAATTTTATAACTTGGTAAGGATTGATGGTGATGGAAAGGAGGCTCTTTAGGATTTGATCTACAAAAAATAGGACGGTTCTCTGATAGGATAAGGGGCTCCTGACAAGGTAACCAATATTTTTTATGGGGTTCTTCCCCTATTGGAAGTTTGGATCCCAATATTAAGTGCACATTCATCCCTCACCTTTTATTTGAGATTGTTGTGCTAGAGAATTGTGAATCAGACAAGTTGGAGACTGTTGGAAGTGATTCCAAGGTGAGTGGGTCCTCTTCCCCTCTTTATTTTCTACATTGTGATACTTATATGGGGGAATAGAAGAGTCATTTTGTGAAATTCAAGGAACCCTTGAAGGGTGGGGTTTTAGTCGATAAGTCTGATGTTGGTACTTGAATCAACATCTTTGACCCTTCCCTTAATCAGTCTATTTCCAAAATACAAAACTCCTTAGTAAATTTGGAGGCCGTCCTCTTGACATTGTTCTATCCAGAAAGTGGGCAGTAAAATTTTGGGCTATGAAGGTATTTGTTTTATTTTTTATGCTCCCTAAGGGTTATTTTTATTCTTTTTCACCTTGAAGGAAGACTGTGTTCATATCCTTGCTACTGGGCCATGGTTTTTTGGAAAACAACCCTTGCAAATTTTAAAATGGAGATCCATTTTTGACCCAGTCATACATTTTTATGGTGTTGTCCTGACCTAGGTCTATCTCCCTAGATTAATGTTTGAATTATGGGATGAAGAAGTGATTGAAGGTATTGAAATTTCCTTTGGGTAATTTTGGGTATGTACACCATCACTAAAAATACAGCTAGATTTGTTTTTTCCCATTGAAAGTTCCTTTGGGGAATTCTGGGTGTGTACACCATCACTGAAAATAGAGCTAGATTTGGTTTTTCCCATTTCTATATTTAGATGGTTCCTGGTACATTTTTTCTAGTATTGGTTGAGTTGAAGTCTTGGTTGGGCTCCTAGATGTAAAGACTTGAATATGAAAACTCTACCCTTTTTTTTTGTAGATTTTCTCTTCTATTAGCCATCATAGTTTTGAATGTCTTAAGGTTTAAGAGAAATATTATTTGGGAAAAGAGAAATTTGGGGAATATTTTTAATCCCCTAAATCTCTTAACTTGGCTTCCCTCTCATTATCCCTATTTAGTGACAAAGGTATTCTTGGATCCTTCCCAAATGGCTTTGTCCCTGAGCGGGAGGGAAAGACTATGGATGCTTTCGTGATGGATCTAGAAACTTATAGTTATGTGGAGCTAGTGTCTTCTAGTGTTTCTCTAGAGAAGATGTATATTAGTTTTTCTATGGTGTTCAACCTTCCTTAGGTTTTAGACTCCCAACCAGGCCTTCTATTGGTCTCTTTTGGTTAATCTTTTCTTACCCCTTCCCTCCTCTCAGTTTTTCCCAAGCCTCCTACTCTTATTTCCCCTCCTATATCCTCCCCTTTTTCTCTATGGAATTTTTTATGGTTCCCCATTCCCTCCCCTCACCTTCTCCTTTCTCTACCCCCTCCTCTCCCCCTTTTCTTTTAATGAATAAGGAATCCCCTCCTTTGGCTTCCTATATGAAGGTTCATAAACTAACAGATGTGAGGAACACCATCAAAACTTGTTGTATATTGGTTAAGGATATTTGTGAGGCTATTGTAGTGAGGGATGTGGTGAATGGTATCTAGAGTACTCACGAGTAGTATTTCTCCCATAAATAAAGAAGGTGATTATTGTAGGATCTGAGAAATACAAATCCACAAAACACCAAGAATACCTACATGCAAGAAACCTGTTACAAGAGAGAAGTAAGGAGGAAAAAGAAGAACTCAGAAGTTAATCAAAATGTGAGATCCAAATTATAATTCAAGTTACTGATAAAAGTATTACAAGATTCAACCTATAAAGGTGAAAAAAAACCCTAAATCCTAAAAAAGCTAGGTTGCACATTAATAATTAATAAAAGAATTAATTATTAATGCACCTAAGAGAAAGCTTAAGCACTAAAGAGTAATAAAGAAACTTAACTAATTAAATCAACATGATTTAATTAATAAGAAAACTAAAGATTACTCTAACACCCCCCCTTAAGCTAAGAGCAAGGGGTAAGCTAACCTAGCACAACTATGGAAGTAGGAAAAAGGGTCCTGACAACAAGGCCTGATTAGGTACCCAATACAAGGAAATCTCTATAAACCAGAGACAAAGAGGAAAACCTAGTTGAAAAAACCCCTCTCCAAAAAGAGATAGAAAAATGTAGAAAAGAAATGGCACAAGAGACTCTCTTAAGACCATAAGTACAACCAGCCCCCCATGAGAGAGGGATGAGACACCAAAGTCCCCCTAGAATGAAGAAACTCCTGTCACAATGGTAGATGCCTGATGTAGAATCCAAAAGGAGATCCTGAAGTGGAAAATGATATTCCTCCCCTTGGGAAGAAACAAATCCAAAGGATGATGTCAAAGAAACTTGGTGTAGAGTGATGAACCAATCTGACTCAAGATGTGTGCCATGATTGGATGCTAAAGAATCTCTCTGTCTGAACTGAAACAAATGTTTCCAAACCCAAACTAATGTGGAGAATCCTAAAATGCAACTGTTGAATGCACTGATAATGGTGGAAGAACAGTGATAACCTGATTGTCAAGGTAGAGGAGATGAATTTCCTCAAAATAATCCTCCAAATCTGCAATATAAGACTCAACAAACAAGAAGGAGATGTCTGCAATATAAGAGTCCAAAGTAGCTATGTTTGGAAGGTGAATGATTCCCTGTTGCACTAAATCAGGAATAATAAGAGATGTTGAAGTCTCAGTCTGAAGAGTAGGAACTGTGAGATAAGCCTCTGATCCATTGGAAGATGTAAGGGTATCTAAATACTCAAGCCCCTCTAAAGTATCATGATCAAAGGGTGTATTCTCTCTCCAAGAAATGGATATGAGATAATTTGAAGCATGATTTTCTGGAAATGGAGAGAGATTAGGGTCTCCATAGATCTCCCAAAGACGTGTCCAAAGTGGGTGAGGACAATCAATGTCTGATATAGCCAACATAGTGTCATGATCAACACTAGACAATATAAGTCCAACTATGTGATCTCGAATAATATCCCATGCTAATTTTCCCTCTGAAGTGGTTGGTTTAGGTATGAGATCATACAAATAAGGAAAAAAATTAAGCCACCTACAATGTGTAAGTATACACTTTTCCCATGAATCATAATTACCCCATTCCAAAATAACAATAGAAGGGTGAGTAGAAAAACCCATGATAACTCTTTTTAAAAAACTAAGAAATCTAACCTTACTGCATTTAGATCAAAACCTAGTACAGTGAGGAGGGAAATGGAAGCTGCAACTTTGACACTAAAAATAGGTACTCCAATGACCAAATTTGCATACTAAACCCATGTAAGGATAATCATCTTAGAAAGATCTTTCCAATGGTATATGGAACTTTGAATTTTGACTGCATATGCTCAAGATATGGCCAAAAACCAATAGCACCTCTGAAAACAAGCTCTCTAGAAAAAAAAGTCCTAGGAAAAAATTTGACGGGAAATGACCATCGCACCTCCATGGGAAAAAAATTGCTAGCCGTATGCACGTCACCATGCTGTCATGTCAAAAAAAAATTCTGATGGACGAAAAATTTGGAAACTTGCCAGAAAAAATGGGGACCCCATAAAATGACATCACTTTTTAGCAAGTGACGTCAGCAGCAGACGGGCGGTGCTCTGGTGGCTGAGGTGATGCTGCGGCTGACAGAGGCAGCTCCCCAGTGGCGCTGTGGAGGTGGTCAAGCGGTGCTATGACAGCTGCCCACCAGCCAGCCGGTTGAGGCCGGGCACAGGCCAGGCTGGGGTGGCGCATCCTGCCTACACCTTAAAAACCCTAAAAAGGGTGTTTTTTTGAATTTTTTGAATTTTTTTTCAAAAACTGTGTTGTATGGCCTAGGAGAGAGAAAATTTTTCCTAGAGGTCATTGTAGAAAAAAATGACAAAATTTATATGAAAAAGTAATCTCCCAGGCCTTTTGAGTCCGATGGTGGCATCTATTTTTGCTCAAAGTGCTCCAAAAAATGCCTCTTTTAGATTGTAGAGAAAACCCCCCCAAAAGATGTAGTTTTTGCCCTTGAATAACTGCTTCAAAAACACTAGACTAGGTAGTAGTAGTGTGGCTTTGATACCATGTAGGATTTGAGAAATACAAATCCACAAAATGCCAAGAATACCTGCATGGAAGAAACCTGCTACAAGAGAGAAGCAGGAAGGAGGAAAAAGTAGAACTCAGAAGTTACTCAAAATGTGAGAGAAAAATTATAATCTAAGTTACTTAAAAAAGAATTACAAGTTTCAACCTATAAAGGTGAACAAAACCCTAAAGCCTAAAAAAGATAGGTTGCACATTAATAATTAATAAAATAATTAATTATTAATGCACCTAAGAGAAAGCTTAACCACTAAAGAATAATAAAACAACTTAACTAATTAAATCAACATGATTCAATTAATAAGAAAACTAAAGATTACTCTAACAATTATTCTTGGAATATCAGAGTGCTCAATGACACTCATAAAAATAATTTAATTAAAAAATTTGATTTAAGATCTTCATCTAGATATCCTTCTTATTCAAGAGACTAAAATTCTAGAATAGGATTTCTATAAAATTAGTAAATAAATTTGGTTGTTTGTTAACTCTTACACTTTAGAGGCGGAAGGGGCATCTGGTGGTTTGGCTGTTCTTTAGAGACCTAATAATTTTGTTGGTTCATTGCATTAAATTCTCTACACATCTCCTTCAAGGATTTTAACTCTTTAGTCAAATGGATGATGTCTAATGTATATGCTCTGAATAACATGACTTTAAGAAGAGTCTTCTGGGACTCACTCCTTATAGAACAATATTTTTTCATTGATTTTGATTGAGTGATCATGGAGGACTTCAACTTCTCCTTCTTCCTTCAAAACAAAAAGGGCTACTTTAGATTTCACTGATTCTATGCAAGATCTACATGATTTCTTGTCCCTTGGTTATCTTTTTGATTTAGAGCTACTAGGGAATAAGTTGAATTGGTCAAATATGAGATCAGGGAGCCATTTATTCAGGTTATATTGGATCATTACCTTCTTTCTACTTCTTGTTCTATCTATGATAAATGTTTTTTCCTTAAAAATTCAGATTTGGATCTTACCATAGCCCTATCCTTATCAACTGGGACCTCCATAAATCCAAAAATATTCTCCCTTTAAGATTTGAGGTGATGTGGACTTGCAACCAATAATTTAAAGACCCTATTGATAATTGGTGGTGTGAGAATATTCATGGTACTACTATGTTTAGATTGGTTACCAAATTGAAATTAGTTCTACCAAATCTAAGTATTAGAACAAGTTCTCATTTGGTAACATTTTCCTTTAGAAGAAGCTCTTGAAATAAATTTTGAAAGTTAAGAGTTAGATTGAAAAAGAGGGATGGTCTCTTTAGGCTACCAGTGATGAAAAATATTTGCTGGTAGATCTTCACAATATTATCTCTAAAGAAGAAACCTCCTGGAATCAAAGATCAAGAGTCCAATGGATAAAAGAGGGAGACCATAATACCAAGTTCTTTCACCAATTGTCTCTAAACATAAAAAGAGAAACTCTATTAGAGAATTAATCTACCTAGATGGCTCTATTTCCAATATTATGAGGATATCAATAAAGAATTAGTTGATTATTTTACTTCTATTATTAACTAGCTGGCTCCCTTGTCATATCGTAATGCTTCTCATATTTATGATTCTTTGTTATGAAATATTCATAAGAGCCTCTCCCCTAAGGATATCAAAGATATGAGTACTTCAATTTTGGTGCATGAGATAAAGAAATTAACTCTTTCTTTTATCCCTTTCAAGGCTCTGGGGCTTCAAAAATTTCCTCCTCATTTTTTTTTCCAAAAGTTATGGGATATTGTAGGAAATGATATTTTCATGGCCCTTCTAGGGAATTCTTCTCCCTGGGAGGTCTCTTGAAACAATTGAGAAATACTTATATTGTGATCATTGCTAAGAAAAGTAGAGCTAACAAACTATTGGAGTTTCCCCCCCTTAGTCTATTTAATACAATGCATAAAATTCTATCAAAACTACTGGTTAATAGAATTAAATCATTTCTTGACAAGTTCATCCACTACCACTAGAAAGGTTTTATCCCAAGTAGGTAGATTATTTTTGTTGTGTTAATGGTTTATGAAGCTCTCCACTCTATGGTGAAGGGTAAACAAGAAAGCATTCTTTTGAAGATTGATATTTCTAAGGCTTATGATATGGTCTCTTTGCCTTTTTTCTTAGCTGCTTTCAAAAAATATAGTTTTGAAGGAAGGATCCTCATTTTGATAGAGGCTTGTGTTCATTCTCCTAAATTTTGAGTGTTGGTTAATGGTTCTCTAAAAGGATTTTTCTCAATTTATGGAGGGCTCATACAAAGAGACCCTCTCTCCCCCTACCTCTTAATACTAATTGCAAACATTCTTGGTCAAAACATATCCCAAAATGTTGGTGAAGAAACTCTCAAAGGCCTTAAAACCTCTTCTTCACCAATGGTAGTTTTGCAACAACAATTTATTGATGATTCACTTATTTTGGGGGTGGCTACTTTAATTGAGGCTAAAGAGTGGATAGTAACCTTGATGAATTATGTTTTGGTATCAGGAAAAAATATTAATCTCCAGAAGAGTTCTATTTTATTCTTGAATACTCCCTAAAATATTCAAATTTGTATTTCTCCAATTCTTAATTGTGAGGTTGTAATCCTCCCTTCTACTAATTGTACGTGTGAAAATGGGCGATACCTGCAAGATGCACAATAGACATGCACACTTAAATAAAGTCTTTACATGGTTAGTGGGTTAGAAATACAAAATTGAAATAAAATGGTACACTAATCAACAATGACCCATTGCCTTCTAGTATTCAGGAGTATGAGGTTGCTCTCAGGTCATCACAAGCTCAGTGACTACACTGATGACCCAAACGAACGATTAAAAATCTATGCTGAATGATCTAAAATGATATGCGAGATGTAGATTTGTTGTTAATCCAAGCTACTTAAGATTCAGTTTTAGAGCATAAAATTGAAGTGTTTAATATTCATTTTAATAACACCAAATTGAAAATGTGCTCTAAATTAGGTTTGCATGCATGAAAGTAAAAAAAATAATTAAAGCTAATATAATAAATGCTAAGAATGCTAAAACATGAAAAACTGCATAATAACGATGCAAAAATTAGGATCCTTTGTGAAGGAAATGAGTTTCTCTTTTATAGAAATCTCTCTCGAATCGACGATCGAGATTAAGAGAAATGAGTGGATCAGATTCGATTGAAGAAGCACAATCCATGTGCAAGTGATTTGATTGGTCGAGAGAGTCAGTTGACTAAACTTGTCATGCCCCAAAATCTGGACATTAAAACCTAAACCAAAAGAACTAAAATTTTCCATGAAATTATGTTATATTTAACCTAAAGAAGATGAAGTATTTTATGTCCATCACACACCTATGCAATTTTGACAAATTAAGTTAATTGAAAAATTTAAGCTACAATATTAGTTAATGTAATAGCCTAAATATTTCCTTATTTACATTACTTGGATTGTCAATAAGACTAAATTCTGAAATAGCCAATAATGTTACTAATCATACAAGCATAAAGAACAAGTTCCTCTTTTAATTACAAGAAAGAAGTGAATACATCTCTTTCATAATACATGAGCTTTAAACATGGGGATTACAACTTTTCGATCTCCTTTAAACGTATCAAGGGAAGAACTTTAAAACAAAGAGTGATTATTGAACAAAAGGAATATAACCAAGGTTCCAAGACACCAGTTACGCTCCCAGGATCTTTCCTAGAACTTGCATAGAAATCTTCAGTTGACCATGGAGGCTCACCTCCCAACCTAGGCCTTTGCAAGGCCACCCCTGAGCTAGGGGATCCAGAAATGAATGGGAGACATACATACAAACAAGTATACACAATATTGAAACCAACAATAATTCATCAAGAAATTCCCTCCCAAGGTTTAACAAAAAGAAGGTCTCCAAGAAACCTTCTCCAAAAGTGGGGTGATAGTGTACTAGCCCAGGAGGAGAAAGCCAATAATACAAAATACGTACACTAGGAATGGGCCACACATGGACTCAACATTCCTAAGTACCATATATATAATCTTGTTCCATGGCCACACATGGACTCACGAACAGATTTCTACCCTTCACCTCCATGCCCTTCAATGGCAACTGGAGTAAATTTACCTTTCTTGGCATCATGGGCACCCATATACCCATGTTTATCCCTCCACACTTGGAGACTCTACACTCCTGG
>MU228520.1:853671-873568 GCA_018584345.1 Thuja plicata | reverse complement strand
TACTAGGTAACTCTTGGGTAAGGTTAAGCCTATGCTAGTCACATTCACTAGCCATGCCAACATAAAGAGTGCACATGTGTCAAGTGACACAACAAATTTCACATGAGCATGACTTATTACACATTTAATTAAATAAATTACAACCATACACCACACTTTTACGAATAAAAAGACAATACAACGAGGTCCATGTCTCTTTATATAGACAGGGCCTTAGCATCACGATTTCACATAGGTCCATTCCTGAATCCCTGATTAGTACCATGGTCAACTTTCCTGCACACTCATTGCACACATCAGTAGGTCCAATAAATCAATACATACAAATAATAGAATAAATAATGTAAGTTGAACACACATTCACTCACACTTGCATCAAAGATTATTGAATTTAACAATATCTGCATCTATTCCACATGCATAAACATAACTTTTAATAATTTTGCATCTTGATTATATCTAACATCCACATACTAATCCAATATACCAAACCATCAAAACTAAGTTTTAAACATAAATCTGCATCACTCACACAAACTATCTAATAGATTCCCTGATTACATAATCAGGTGTTGTATACAAGCAAAGGATTCCACGAATCCATAAAGTAATACATGTTTCCCAAAAGTCCAACTATAACAAAAATAAGTTCTGACAGAGGACATACAAGTGAAAGATAGTGCTAATCTATGTCATGCTGGGGTAGGCCTCCCAAAACTGACTAATCAGTCTTTTTAGAAACTTCCAAAATCAATTTTTAGTTAACTGAAATGTTTACAAAATGATAAATAGTGGAGAATCAGTTAACTAAGTGGAACTGGATTGTTTCCATTTTGGATAACCAGTTAACTACATTTGATGATGTCATATGCATTTTTAATAATTTAAATGATTTTGAATGCATATTTGTTTTTATTAATTAATTTAATTCCCTTTTTGATTTTATTGAAAATTTAGCAATTTTATTTAATTAATATATTAGAATATTAATTAAATAATTAGGATATGGTTTATTTTCCAATGTATTATAATTTCAGGGATTAATTAATTAATCAAGCAAGATGATCGATCAGGACCTAGAGTTTAGGTCAGATCAGTTTGAATTGATGAATTGCCTATTTGGTTTAGGACTTAAGGTTAATCAAGATTAGGGTTTCTTAATTAATTGCTGAGATTGGGGGTCTAGGGTTTATGTGATCATTTTTATGTGATTACATTTGCCCCTCTTTAAATTGATGTGCAATCAACGCATTGATTCAAAGACCTATTAGCGAGAAGACCCAAAATAGTTTGATTTGAAGGTGATGAAATCATTCTTTTGAAGAAGACTAACTTCGAGCTTGATTGGACGAAGATCAATCAAAAGATATAAAACAAAATGCTCAGTTTGATTTGAAGCGATGAAACTGAACATCTATCAAGAATTCTTAAACCTTTTGATTGGTTTGAATGAATAACCAGTTTGATTTGAAGTGATGAAACTGATCACCGTTAAGAGATTTGATTAGCAAGAAAATTGACTTGATTTGAAGTGATGAAGCCAATTTGATCAACGTAGCTAATTTCAATAATGAATAGCCTGTATAAGACCAATCTTGTCTAGTTTTGAGTATATTCATCATTGTATAAGACCATTGATTAGGTTGCCTTTGATTTAAGATGATCTCAACTTGATTTGATGTGATGAAACTGAGATGCCCCAACCAATGGGGTTTTAATTAAGGATGTGATCACTAGAATGTTGATGTCCTGATCTTATACCCTCAGGAGAGAAATTGAAATATGGCTAGGTGCCCCAGTGATGAGAAGCAATTTGATTGATAACTGATGACATGTAACTAATTTAATGTTTGATAATGTTAAGTTGAAAGATAATGCAAGTCATTAAACTAGTTAATGGATTGTATTGTCATTGATGTCAACTTGATATCATCTGTACGGTCATATACATAGTGCCAAAGACTTCAAAGAACTCAAGAATCAAGGCTATGCTAATTAGTAATGCATACAAGTCAAGTATTCACTAAGTGACTGTCCAGAGTGCACCCAATGGATAGAGTAAAAGAACAAAGTAAAAGTGATACCTGACAAGGAAATGAACAAAATTACCGATAAACAAAGTTATAGTGTTGACTGACAAGCAAGACACAAAGTAACCCGATGGACAAAATTTTAGTGTTGCCCAACGGAGAAGACAAGGATGAAGATCCCAATGACAAATGAAGTCACACTGATAGAACAATCCGTTATAACTGATGACTAACTAAAGTGGTGGCCAACAAAATAGAGAGTTCAAAAAATGACAAAATATCTAGCTGGCAGAGCTAAATATAGACTTAACTGGTTGTCTACTTTGTTTTATTCGACCAGAGATAAGTGATTGATTTAAAACTGATTTATATAGTTGGCAAGAAGATATCTATGAGAAAAATTAGAAGTTATGCTTTAAATATAATTGGATGGATTGTTTATCATGCCAAGAATCAAGAATCAAGAAACAATGAATATTATGTAGATATAAGAGACAAGCTTAATTCATTTTCGAATGGGATTAAGGGGAGTAAATCAAATTAAGGATGTTGAAGAGAAAATAATGAAGAACAACTTCATGTAGTGCTGATCAAACAAGTTGAAGGAAGATCTAAGGAATTTTGCAGACACCAATGAATAGTAAGCATAGCATCATAGAGAAGAAAGTATGGAGCACAAGGAGTGAATTGATACATTGGTCAGAGAGGTAATGTACTTAAATAGATCTGAAAATCTGAATTCAAGTTGGAATATGAATAGGTCATAGTGTTTCAATTTAACCATTGAATCATCAAGTCTCTTAACTGAGAAGGACTTAACAGTCTTCTATATATTGAGGTACATCTCAAGGAGTGCCAAAAAGGTTGATTCACGAAAGTAGCATTGGACTTTCCTAATACCTATTGATAGTCTAAGAAGGAGGTTGATTCAAGGATGGTAGCAATAGATGCCCAATACTAAGTGACAAACTCTATGTATAAAATCCTCTAACAAGGTCACACTTAACAATGTGTTTGTAACCTTTAACATGGTTGGCTCCTAACAGGGCTCACTTCAGAAGAGTAAAAATTTGGGTACCGGTCCTAGTGTTTTTTTCCCTTAATAAGGTTTCCATGTTAAAATCCATGTGTTATGTGTGTATGATTCATTTATTTACTATTTTGTATCTTACATATTTGATTCTAGATTTATTGGTATACTCTACATATTTACTATATTTCAGTAAATAGATGACTGCTTATTGGTGAAACATACATAAGAAGGTTTAATAGAGAAATCCAACAAGTAGTAAATTGATATAAGTAATTCAAGGCATTCATCTTGTAGGATAGAAGATAAATTGAGATATAAATTGTGGCTATAAGTTTAAAGGGTTGATTTAAGGATTAATTTTTGAGGTCACTGATTCACCACCCCTCTCAGATATTACTAACAATTGGTATCAAAGATTGTGTGCTTAGAAAGGAAGGTTTCAAGACCTAAGCTAAAGATCACAAGATGAACAGATGAGATATGCCCAAGTTGAACATAGATAATTTTGCTTCATGGCAGAGTAGAATAAGACTCCACTTATTAGGTATTGGTAATGATATTACTCAATACTTAGAAACTGAATATGTGTTGCCCATAGGAGCACCAATAATTGAACAAATGAGAGAGAAGCATGAGCAAAATGGCATAATTATAGAACTTGCTTCCTCACTCTCTGATGCTGAATTTGAAGATGTCAAAGACTGCAAAACTGCAAAGTAGATGTGGGATAAATCGAAGCTTCTACATGGTGGTGACAAAAATGTTTTAAGAGCCAACGCAGAAATCCTTAGAGGAACATTTGATGATCTCAAAATGAAAGAAGGTGAAAAAATCACTTAGTACAACACAAGAATCAAAGAGGTAGTCAATGCTATCCAAGGATTTGGAGGTGTGCTAGAAGAAGATACAGTGGTAAGTAAAATTCTAAGAACCTTGCTGCCTACTTATGCTATTAGAGTATCTGTCGTTCAAGAAATGAGAGTAGTAGAAAATAGAAATGTTACTCTAGGTAGTTTGATTGGAAGAATGATTTCATTTGAGATGAATAACTTTGATAATAGTGTCTTACCAATTATAGAGTTTGCATTCAAAACTTCTATGATAATAAGTAAATCAAGTCATAAAAACACTATGAGAAAAGATAGTGATAGTGAAAGTGAAGAAGATGATCTCAATGAAATAGAAGCACTTATGGCTAGAAGAATGCAGAGAGGCAAAGGTAAATACAAAGGTAAATTACCACTTGTTTGTTTTAATAGCAAAGAGATTGGACAATTTGTTGCAAGATGTACTAACAGAAGAAAAGATGACAGAAGTAATGATAGATCATTTGAAAAAAGTCTACTAGAGATGATTACAGAAGCTACCAAAAATCAGAAAGAAGAGATAGTGATGAAGAAAGGCATGTAGAAACAACTCTCATATCTAAAATTAGAAAAAATGATGTTTCAATTATAGATAGTGGATGCACTCACCATATGACCGGTGATAAGAAAAAGTTTGAGACTTTTGAATACTATAAAGGTGGTTCAGTAAGAATGGGTAATGACACACCTTGTCCAGTTGAAGGTAGAGGAAAAATAATGTTGAATAACCAGATAAAATGTGAAAATGCTTATTGGGTAAATGGATTGAATTATAATCTATTGATTGTTTCTCATTTGAATAATTCAGGTCACAAATTAGAATTTGATAATAAGAAGGCAAAGATCTTCAATAAGTAAGGAAATCTGATTGGTACCAGTGAGCAGACAAAAGGTAACTTATTCTATATGAATGATACTGACACCACTTATTTGATTGCTACAAATAAAGACATATGGTTGTGGCACAAAATATTGTGTCATGTAAATTTTGAAAACATGATAAATATTATCAAAAAGAGAAATGTCAGAGGCTTACCGACGATGACCAAGCCCAACAACATCATGTGTAAGAATTGTCAAAATGGTAAAATGACAAAATATAGTTTTAAAAGAAAAATCCATACATCTGATGCAATTCTAGAATTAGTCCATACTGATTTATGTGGACCTATGAGGATAAAGAGCTATTATGGAGATAGATATTTTATTCTCTTTGTTGATGATTACTCTAGAATGATGACAGTCATGTTTCTAAAAGATAAATTAGAAGCATTTAAGATGTTTAAATGGTACAAAGCAATGGTTGAGAAGAAAAGTGGTAAGGAATTAAAATTATTATGATCAGATAGAGGAGGGGAATTTATTTCAGATGAATTCACTAACTTTTGTAATGAGCATGGAATCAAAAGACATGTCTCTACACCAAGAACACCACAACAAAATGGAATTGCTGAAAGAAGGAACATATCCATAGTTTATTGTGCAAGAACACTGATGATAGAGAAAGGCATCACCCAAATATTCTGGAGGGAAGTGGTCAGTACTTCTTTCTACACAATAAACAATGTACAATTGAAGGACACAAAGAAGACAGCTTATGAGCTATGGTATGGTAAAACACCCAATGTAAGTTACTTAAAATTTTTAAGTAGTCAATGTTATATCTTAAAGGATGATAGAAAGGTAAATCTTGATGCCAAGAGTGATGAAGGTATCTTTCTAGGGTATTCCACAAAGAGCAAGGCTTATAAATGTCTTATCAAGACTTCTAACAAAATTGTTGAAAGTGCAAATGTAAAGATAGATGAATTTGCAGATAAGAATGAAAAGAAAAGCACAAAAGAACCAGAGGACTACAATAGATTCACATACTATGAAGAACCTAACACTCTACCTGAGAAACAATGCTTAATTCCAGAGCAACATAATATTGTAACCGATAATCAGGCTGCTAATACCGACGATCAAAATAATGTGCAAAGTGATGAAGAACAAAATGAAGGACAAACTGATGATTAAGCTGATAGACAAAGAATTGAACCTATAATTGCAAGATATGTTAGATGGAATCATCCACATGACCAGATCATAGGAGACAAGAAAGATGGTACAATAACAAGAAGTAAGTCTCTAACCACAAGTTGTTTAATTTGTGAGTTTGAGCCAAAATCTGTCAATGCTGCACTTGATAATGAAGAATGGATAAGTGCTATGAATGATGAAATTGAGAAGATTGAGAAAAAAAAGACATGGTCACTTGTGCCAAGACCAAATGACAAGAATTTCATCGGTACTAAATGGATATTCATGAATAAGATGAATGAGAATGGAGAAGTCACAAGAAAGAAAGCAAGAATAGTATGCAAGGGGTATGCACAAGAGGAAGGTATTGAATATGGAGAGACATTTTCACCCATTGCTAGGCTAGAAGGTGTAAGAATACTACTTTCTTATGCCGCATTCAAAGGATTCAAGGTATACCAGATGGATGTCAAGTCAACATTCCTAAATGGATTACTTGAAGAAGAGGTATACATTGAACAACCAGAAGGGTTTGTTGATCTAGACAAGAGGGACATGGTATGTAGACTTCACAAATCTCTGTATGGATTAAAACAAATACCCAGAGCCTGGTATGAAATACTTCATTCCTATCTTATAAGTATTGGATTTGTAAGAACTAGTGAAAACATTAATCTTTATTTAAAGGAAGATATTGACACTAACAGTTTGATTGCTGAGATATTTGTTCATGACATCATATTTGGAGGCAATGATATGCTATGCAAATAATTTGCTAAAGAGATGAGCAAAGATTTTGAGATGTCTATGTTTGGAGAGATCAAGTTCTTTCTTGGTCTACAGATCATGCAACAATGTGAAGGTATTTTCATTACACAGTACAAATACATTAAAGAGGTCCTGAAAATATTCAAGATGGAAGATTCCAAACCTGTTGGAACACTAATGGTTATTGGATGTAAGTTGACAAAGGAGGAAAAGACACTAGAGGTAATTCATACTTTGTACAGATCAATGATAGGAAAACTCATGTATGTTGTACACACTAGACCAGATATTGCACATGCAGTAGGAATAGTTGCAATATTTTCTGCTAATCCTAGAGAATCACATATGATTTCTATGAGAAGAATTCTAAGATATCTGAATAATATCAAGGAATATGGCTTCTGGTATAGAAGAGAAGGCAAATTTGAACTTAAGGTTTTCAGCGACGCTGATTGGGATGGAAACATTGATGATAGAAAGAACACAACTAGAGGAGCATTCTTTATGGGTGACAGAATTGTCACATGGATCAACAAGAAACATGGATGCATCTCACAATCTACTACAAAGGCAAAGTATGTTGCTGCTGCTACAAACTGTTCAAATATTGCATTGATCAAACAATTATTGGAAGATATGCATATGAAAATTTTAGAACTAGTAATTATCTATTGTGATAATACAAGTGCAATAAACATTTCCAAGAATCTAGTCATGCATGCTAAAAAAAAGCATATTTCCATCAAGTATCATTATTTAAGACAACAAGTTCAGGAAAAGAAGGTGATACTTGAGTATGTACAATCAAAGGAACAATTGGCCAATATCTTCACCAAACCACTACCCAAGGATACATTTGAATACTAGAGGATGAGACTAGGGGTCAAACCCTTGTCTACTAGTCAGTAAAATGACTAGAAGGCTGCATCAACTTACATATTATCAGAATATCATTCATGTTGATGCAAGAAAAAGGATGAACTTCAAAGCTACATCTATATACAAACAGGTATATATCATCACCGAGCACTAGAGCATATTGTTGTATTGCTGATGGATAAGGAAAATTCAAGGAATATATTATGGATGGAGAGAAAAGATTGCTTGACATTAATCTTAGATATTTGTAAGATCTTTGTTTGGCATTATTTTCAAAGGGAGAGAGATTAACCATATTATCACATCCTTCTAGAAATTCTTTAGAAAAGGGAGAGAGATTATCCATTATCACATTAATCCAACAGGGAGAGATTATGTCCTTAGGGAGAGAGATTGTATGGAAAGATTATACAAAGGGAGAGTTGCTGACAAGAGAAAAAGACATCAAAAGAGAAGAACAGTCAAGGGAGAGAAATTGACATAAAAAGAGAACAAAACACATCAGAAGATAGAGAGCTGCAATAATCAAATCTAAGCTAAAATAGAGCTTATCGATGATTAGTTCTTTATCGGTTAACAAAACAAAAAGATTTTTAGTTTGATGAATCTCAATTGTTGTATTTCATATTGTATTATAAATAGTATAGTGTGATAATATAGTATGTTTCCATTAATGCCAAAGGGAGAGATTGATGACATGTAACTGATTGAATGTTTGATAATGTTAAGTTGAAAGATAATGCAAGTCATTAAATCAGTTAATGGATTGTATTGTCATTGATGTCAACTTGATATCATCTGTACAGTCATGAACCTAATGCCAAAGAATTCAAAGAACTCATGAATCAAGGATATGCTAATCAGTAATGCATACAAGTCAAGTATTCACTATGTGACTGCAGACATCGACAGAGTGCACCTGATGGACAGAGTAAAAGAACAAAGTCAAAGTGATACCCGACAAGGAAATGAACAAAATTACCAATGAGTAGAGTTACATTGTTGACCGACGAGCAAGACACAGAGTAAATTGATAGACATAATTTCAGTGTTTCCCAATGGAGAAGATAAGGATGGATATCCCGATGACAACTAAATTCACACCAATAGAATAGTCAGTTATCACTGATCACTAACTGATGTGCTGACCAACAGAGCAAAGAGTTTAGAAAATGACAAAATATCTAGCTGGAAGAGCTAAATATAGACTTAACTGGTTGTTTACTTTGTTTTATTCAACCAGATATAAGTCATTGATTTAAAGCTGATTTGTATAGTTGGCAAGAAGATATCTACGAGACAAATTAGGAGTTATGATTTAAATCTAATTGGATGGATTGTTTATCACTCCAAGAATCAAGAATCAAGAAACAATGAATATTATGTCTATATAAGAGACAAGCTTAATTCATTTTTGAATGGGATTAAGGGGAGTAAATCAAATTAAGGATGCTGAAGAGAAACTGATGAAGAGAAACTTCATGCAATCCTGATCAAAAAAGATAAAGGAAGAGCTAAGTAATTCTACAAAAACACGAATAGTGAGCACAACATCACATAGCAGAAAGTATGGAGCACAAGGATTGAATTGATACATTGGTCAGAGAGGTAATGCACTTAAATAGATCTGAAAATCTGCAATTCAAGTTGCAATATGAACAAGTCATAGTGTTTCAGTTTAACCATTGAAGCATCAAGTCTCTTAACTGAGCAGAAATCAACAGTCTTCTATATATTGAGGTACATCTGAAGGAGTGCCAAAAAGGTTGATTCATGAAAGTAGCATTGAACTTTCCCGATACCTATTGACAGTCTAAGAAGGAGGCTGATTCAAGGATGGTAGCAATAGATGCCTGATACTACGTGAAAACCTCTATGTATAAAATCCTCTAACAAGGTCACACTTAACAGTGTGTTTGTAACCTTTAACAGGGTTGTCTCCTAACAAGGCTCACTTTAGAAGAGTGAAAATTTGGGGTACCGGTCCTAGTGGCTTTTTCGCTTAATAGGGTTTCCATGTTAAAATCCATGTGTTATGTGTGTATGATTCATTTCTTTACTATTTTGTATCTTACATATTTGATTCTGGATTTATCGATATACTTTGTATATTTACTATATTTCAGTAAATAGATGACTTCTTATTGGTGAAACATACAGAAGAAGGTTTAACAAAGCAATCCGACAAGTAGTAAATTGATATAACTAATTCAAGGCATTCATCTTGTAGGACAGAAGATAACTTGAGATATAAATTATGGATATAAGTTTGAAGGGTTGATTTAAGGATTAATTTTTGAGGTCACTGATTCACCCCCCCTCTCAGTTATTACTAACAGATAACATGATGTAAGAAGAAGCTAATCTGATGAGAAATAGGTCCCAAGTAGTTAGGACCAAAGATGTACTTGATGGGAGGTCTTGGTGACCAAGATTGACCAAAAGTGAGATAGGAGGATTTATTAGAAGAAAAGCATGAGAGATTTCTATTGGTTGTGCAAGCGGTCAGCTACAGTTGATTGATAAAGTCAAATGTCAAAAAATGACAAGCAAAATGATTTCAGATTTTGATCTTGATCCTGAAAATGGAATCAAGACAGTTGAATTAGAGAGGGGTGTCATGTTCACACATAACTGACCACTTCATGATGAAAAGATTGATCAATTAGAATCTTATATCCTTCACATTGGAGAGAGATATCAATATTATGCTAATTTCAACACCAAGCAGATGCAGATGCAGATGCAAGACTAACATGAATATAACCTAAGGTGTAGTCACTAAACCTTTAGTGTTGACAATTTTCATCATTGAACATTTTTGGAACATCGAAGTTGATACAATCCTTACTGGTGCCACTGCGACCATAAGAATATAAATATTACTTTCATCAGATAAGATATGGGAAACTACGTAAGCATTAGGGCACAAAATCCAAGATAACCTAAATTTTGTTTCTAGTTGATGTTGCAAGAGTACACCAGTATCGAGGCATTCAAATCCAAGAAAACCATGAGTGCAATCTTGCATAAACAAGTAGAGAAATAACAGTCAAGGAGGTAGTTACGAGCTCACCTTGGCATGCAAATAAACAAGATCGAGGGATGTGAGGCTTTTCCAACTTAATGGGGGAGCTCTTACCACATACACCTTGTTTTTTTTGATGTTTCTAGATCATTGGGACCACACCAAAAAGTAGAAGACAAAGAAAAGATTAACAAAAATCAATGAGAAAATGCATCATACAAATATAAGTTCAGCATACTTCAGCCAGTTTCAATGTTTTCAGATGTGGATATGTAGGATGTGTTAAACAACACAGTCATTCTTGTGAGTGCTTTGTGTTTGTTGTTTACGTTTGCGATATCCAATGTGTGTTAAGAAATATAGATGCATCCAAAGATAGTGTTAAGAAATACTATTGATTAGGGTGTTGAGAAACACCTGTTTGCATCAGTAGCAAGTTGTCCTTCAGAAATGACAATATTACTGACTCTGGTGTAAGCCAAAGATGCAATAAAATTTGGGGAACCCTTCCCCATGCTAACAACTAATGAGTGACTTGACTCATGTTGCGAGGACAAAGTCAATTTGATTACTCTTAGGTTATGACTCTGGATCAGTTTTAAGCCAGGAGGGTTCTCAGAAGAACTAGAGTGTCACAAAAGTGACTAAAAGCTTTGTCCAAACTAAAGCAAAGAATTGCCAAGACTGAGCATTGATAGATGGAGCACTGAGTACAAGAGGCACCTATTTACCAGGTTTTCACCTACTTGGAAGAGATGCTATTTTTTCTACCATGGTGCATGTTTACTAGGTTCTGACCAAGGCACTTTTTCTTCTTTTTCAATTATTTTGTATTTTTCCATTTTTCCATTTTTTGATTTTTCTCTTTTTTTTTTAAATTTTTTTTATTGATGCATCAAGGCGCCTATTGGTAGGTTTTCACCAAGATGATCATTTTTAAGGACTTTTAATGATTTTTAGATTTTTTAGAGATTAACTGATCTCAAGCAAGATCAAATTGGTTTAGCCCCAATGTCTAGCAAGGTGGAGGACATTGTAGATGGATTAGAAAGTTGATGGATGAGGTGAAAAGACAATGATGGATGAAGAGGGTGAATGCAACCCTCAGGGACAGTCTCCTCAAGATTACACAAGCTAGGGAAAAAAATATAGCAATGTAGGCTCATGGAGCGGTGCTGGATAGCATGTGGGATAATGAATTGATGTCATGAAAAGCATGTGGTCCAAAAGAATGGATATGTCAAGAGATTTTTGAGAAACTTTTTTTCAATTTTGATCAAGGCCAAGGGGTCAATTAGATAGGATAGAATATATCTAGGATAACACAATCATGAGAAAGGGTTATGGAGGTATAAGTGAATGTTTTGGGATTATGGAAAAGGATGTCTAGAGAAAGGAAGGATAGGCTTAGGATAAGAAAGATCACGATAGGGTGGAATGAATGAGAGCAAGTGAATTGGCTGATGGAAAGGATAATGAATGTCAGGATACATGTGTGTTCATGGATAGGCTCAACCTTGTCAAGATCACCGCAACAAAAATGGATGCTCATAGGCTAGTTGGATGTAAGATATGATGGATAAGATGACATGGAAGGAACTTTCCCCCAAGTGAAGAGTGAAAGTAGGAGGAATTACACGACACATGTTTGCAATGTTTTCATCATGGTACTTATCCAAGGTGCCACAAAAGTGGTTTTCACCATAGGACAAATTGATTTCTCTTTACTTTTTCTACTGAGGTGCCTGTTTACCAGGTTTTCACCAAGGCACTTTTTTCTTTATTTTTTTTTGTACTTTTGATTTTATGGAGGAACTTTAAGCTTCTTGCTCTTTAGATAGGGCTCCTTTGAAAGACATGCTATGATAGGCCAAGGCCGCTAAAAATATGCACAAAGATACTGATAGGGTGATGGTAGGGAAGAATGATATGGAGGATAAGGGAGATGGTATCCAAGGATTTATGTGATAGATTGGATAAGAGGAATAGAAGGATATTAGATGGATGGGTAAGAGGTAGGTGCAAGATATTGGATAGGGTATGGTGATAAGATCAACATTGACACACCCCTTGAAGGGTAGTGGAAAAATGAAGGAAAAGTGGATGGAATAGCTCAAGACTTTGATGTATGAGTGGATATGGATCTTGGTACACAAGGACCTAAGATGGATGAAGTATTCAAGGTAATGGATTTTGGGACATGAGGACCCAAAATAGAGTTAGAAGATGGGAGATGTTTAGATGGAGATGAAATGAAAGACTTTGGAAGCTTGGATGCCAACTCTGAATTTTCCTTTTTGTTCAAGCCTTTTAAGAGAGACTTGGGAATCCACATAAATTTTGATTTTATTTTTGTATCCAAGTCCTTTAGAAGAGACTTGGGAATCCACATAAATTTTGATTTTATTTTTGTATCCAAGTCCTTTAGAAGAGACTTGGGAATCCACACAAATTTTGATTTTCCTTTTTTTTTGATGATTTAGAATGCAATTCTTCCATGATGGATTTAGGAACCCTTATTTTCTTTGATTTTATTATTTTCTTGGATTTAGAACACAATTATTCCATGATGGATTTAGGAACCCATATTTTCTTTGATTTTATTCTTTTCTCAGTGGACCTTTGCGATCTCTTGAATATTAGCTTTTTTGTTGTAGTCAAATGTCGATTAGATTGGACATAGTGATATTCATATGTAAGTAGATTTTTGGATTTCTGATTTCTTCGTTGTAGATCCAAATTGCTTCAAAAAGACTTAGGAATTGTGGATGTACAGGGTTGATATGACTGGTTCATATGGATGGGTTGATAGGGAGAGTTCAAGGATGCATGTGTTTGTTGATCTTAATAGGGGATAGGGTAAGTGGATGACAAGCTAGTAGTTATAGGCATGGTGGATGGAGGGATATAAGGACCCAATATAGATGGAAGGTTTGATGGTTTCAGCCTTGGGATACAGGGACCAAGGATGGATTTGGAGGATGGAGAAGGATGATACTTATGTTTGAATAGAGGGATATAAAGTATGGAAGGGATATCAACATCTTTAGAGTGAGCTGCATTGCCAAGGATCTCATCATTATGAGTCATCTTTATACCAGTAGGCTCATGATTAGCTTTGATAGGAGAAACTGAAGCTTGAGGGGATTTATTATTTTGCAAGGGATTTGGAGGAATGATGGTTTCTTGATATGGAAGAACATGAGAAGGGAATGATGGGATGATTTGATCTTGACACAAATATTTAGGTGGTGTATAAAGGGTACCTTTCTCTTGATTTTCAATAGGCCCATTAGAGATGCCAGAAAGGATATCTTGAACTTGCTTGGGAGATGGAGGGATATATTTTTGGAAGACATGGAAGGGGATGAGAGGATCATTATGAGATGCTTGGGATATGTGACTTTGGTCAACGATTGGATAAGGATGGCTGGTGTCTTGATCTTGATCATTACTGATATATGTTTCGTCACATTGTGGATTGTCCTCTTGACACGAAGCCACTTTTAAGGATGAGGTAGGAGTTTTGATATGCATAGGGGACTCTTGATAGGATTATGGACAATCATTTGGAAAATTCCTGATAGTTGTTGAAGCACATGGATGCTTTGGGTCTATGATTTTTGAAGCCTGAGAAAGACTTGCAGTCGTATGCTGATTAGCTTGGATCTCTTTTAGAGATAGTCCTTGAGGGTAGACATAGTCATCAGTAGGATGATTCTTTGATAGAGATGGTGAAGCTTTAGGAGATGGAGGAATGGTGGAAGAAGTAGATGTGATATGGGAACCATTGCTAGACATGGATTCTTGATATTGATCATGCTTGAGATTAGTATCTTCACTAGATGATTCATTAGGATTTTCCACTTCGATTACGCCATCATATATGAGATATTAGATTTTATGTTCAACTCCATGCAAGATGAAGTTTTATGCTCATTGTGTCAATGATAGGCACAATAGTTACTCAATAATTTCAATCCATGTGATGTGGCTTGAGGCAATGTAATGAAGTCATTCTCTAGAAGTTCTTCCAATGCTGATTTATAAGATTGTCCCAAAGGAGTGAAGTCCCTCTTGCGTTTAACCCTAGGTTTTTCTTTCATGAGGTTACTAATCCCTTTAGAGGGAGACTTTGTGTTGTTTTCAATATATTTTAGGGCTTTGGAGTCCCTCGCTTGATCATGATCAAATAGAAAAGGATAGACTGAGCTTGATAAGGATTTGTTGGATTGTGTATCCTTTTCTCCCTTTAATTCTTGGATTTCAGATTTCAAAGTTTGGAGTTGTTTTGATAAATATGCCATAAGAATCTCTTCATTCACATTGTTAGGACAATAAGGTTTAGCCAATTTTCTGTTAGACATTGTAATATTATCTTTAGGTGCTTTCTTAGAAGATTGAAGAGAAGGTATGATGAATCAGTTGATTGACTGACAAGTGGTGAAGTGATATCTAAAGTGTTGATTAAGTCCAAGACCAAAGGATAAAGGAAATAAAGTCCAACTGAGAGAGAGAAGCAATGAATCTGATCTTGAGTCAAGGTTAGCGAACCTACTCTCCCAACTCAGGATAAGGACATCAAAGACAAAGATGATAAGATAACAAGTCACTTGGACTAGCACAACAAAATCAGATTTCAAAACAACAATGAGTCAGATTGTCAACACATTGCAGTCAAAGACAGACTAGTAGTGATGTTGATGAGAACACAGATTTGTGAAAATTTAGACAAAACCTTCATAAAAGAATATAGAATTGGACAACAAGTTGATAGATTCCCAGAGTTTGATAGCAAATGCAGAAACTTGGACAAGAGTTGACAGCTTAACACCTAGAGTGCGGATTTGAATCATTGATCATTTTGATGTTTGATTTGATGTTTTGATGTTTGTGTTGATGTTTTGATGTTTCAATTATGCAAGACACATCAATAATCCCTTACCTATTCAAGCACATCAAGCAAACCCTATTCCTAGGTGGCGAGAAATGGACTATACTTGTTTGAATCCTCTTACAATAAAATACCCATTCAAGTTGGACAATTAGAATCTTGGCAGCACTAGCTCCCCTCCACGACACACACTTCTCAGGCCTACCAAGCTTCAAATATCTCAAGATCTGAGGATCCTGATAAATTTACTGTCTCAACAAGAGGGGTACATGAGAGGTTTCTTAGGCATGCGCGTCTCACAATGCCTATATCAACAAGTAGAAAAGGATTTTGGCCACTATCTAAAAAGGGTTTTAGTAAGGGTCTTCATTTAAGTGTATCCTCTATGTCTGCGCAAACACGATTCAGGTTGCTAACCCCACAGAGCACCTTAGTACAAGAAGTTCATGATACATGATTGAGACTTGGAGGCCCTACTTTGTGTTAGGCGAGAGCAGAGTATAAGCTCAAATGCCAATTATCTTCTGAGGTTTTGGCCTCAAGGAAGCATTTTCATTATAGTGAGTTGAAGAAGCTTGGTGTTATCTTGTTCTCACTTGGGTCATTCTCCAAGGGTGCGTACTTTTTCCCACTTGGATAGGCCCTCTAAAGTTGTAGATCTCAAACAGAAAATGACAATAATGTTTCTGGATTTATGATCATCCCAAAAGGGAAAGAGCATAGTTTCCTCACATTATTGACATCCCTAAAACACCAGATAGAAGTTCATTTTAAAAAGTCTTGCATGTGTGTTCCTATTTTAATAAAATAAAAACAATATGCAAGCATAATGTTTAGCATTCTATCAATCAAGGCAACCTACAAGATGATTCGTTAGTATTCTATGTTTTAGTCTTCTTTTTCAACATCCCGCAAACCACTGTTAGGATGAAACCAATAAGATAATAAAAAGAACAACCAAGCCCAAAACTTGTTAGTTAGAAAAATTAGAAAATCATAAATCTGATTGCATATTCAAAAACTAGATGAGAAATAACGTACTTTAAAAAAAATGCACTCAAAAAGGTTACCGTATGAGCCCGTACGAAGCTCCAGAAGTTGCAAAACGTAGGGTTAGATAGGTACAGTCATCAAAATCTATAATTTATGAGAAATCCAACAACCAAAAATAGAAAGAAACTACACCATAATGATTGTTTCAAAAATCTACCCAAAATCAAACAAAGTTGGAGTCAATTTGGACCAAATATGAGCAAGTTATGGTCTTTTAAAGTTAGACAATAAAAACCAAAATGCATATGGTGAAGGCAAGATTTTCAAAGCCTACTGACATTAGCAGTTCTTGAGGTTAAATTTGATAGTTACATGGCTGTCACAAAATGCGATTAACACTAAAAAAGGATGGTTAGACGGCCATCAAATTTAGTGTATCAAAAATCCCTAGCTTGGTGCCACGTGTCTGATGTCTAGGAGATGACATGGCATCCTGCCATGTGTCATTGTTTGGAGGGCTGAGGTAGTTGGTGGATTGGTAGTGGATTGGGGCAACAGATTGGTTATGTTTTGGTCATGGTTTTAGTAGAGCTTCCTGCGTGGGGAGGAGAGGTGTTTAGTGGAAGCAGCGGGGGTCATGTATTTAGTGAAAGCTGCGCGGGGGGTTTGGAGGGAGCAAAGTGTGGGAGAAGTGGTTTGTGAATGGAAGTGTAGGGGAGGGTGTTTTGCGTGGCTTTGGAAGTGCAGTGGTGATTTAGGAAGCAGTGAGTGAAGAGGGGAAGAAGTGGGAAGAAAAGGGGGGAGTGTTTGGGGAGTAGCGGTGGGTTTGGAGATGGTGGAGCTTGGATTTGGAAGGTGTTGCACATGGGAGGAAGGAGGTGGGGAGGAGACGTGAGAGGTGTTGAGTGGTTGGTGGAGGTGGAGGGTGAAGGCAGGGAGCGTAGGAAGGTAGCGCATAGGCAGCGAGAGGGATGGTTTGGCAGGTGGAGGAAGTGTGTTGCGGAGGTGGGGTTTAGGCTGAGCTGTGTGGCTTAGGGTTAGGGCAACTCATGCAGGGTTGGGAGGAAGTAGTGGAGGGTTGTGGAGGGAAGGTGCTGGGTAGCGTGGTGGGTGGAGTTAAGCAGAGGAAGATTAGAATTTTAATCCCACATGTGTGGGGTGGGTGTTTTCTAACTCTTTAAAATATGAAAATGCATGGATACCATTTTGAATGATAAGTGAAGGCTATGTGCAAAGTGGGAAATAAGGTTTTGGGTTATGTGGTGGGAATGTGATGTTCATTGGGGTTGGAAACCATAGATAGTTAGGGTAAAACCCTAAACCAATTTTTTAAAAAAATGATAGAGTAAAGAAATCTACCTTGATCTATGTGCAGGTAGAAAATATGCCTCGATTTGCATGTAGAGGTCGTACGACCTCTATATGCAATTTTTTTTTGCCACAGATTCATTTTTTGGGTGAGTGGGCGTATTATAGTCATTTCAAAATGAAATGATGACCCGGACGCAGTGGTGGACTCAGATTTTGCTCAAAATAGATGTGGAAAGGGGTTTTGGGTCAAAGTGAAAATTGAGCTCCACGGTGGGTGCTAGAAATGTACATATGAAAATGGGCAATGCCTATAATATACACAATAGACACACACACTTCAATAAAGTCTTTATTTGGTTAGTGGGTTAGACAATATGAAATCGAAATAAACCACTACACTGGTTGATAATGACCCATTGCCTTCTAGTACGAAAGAGTATGAGCTTTCTCTCAGGTCATCGCAAGATTAGTGACTACAATAATAACCTAAACGAAGGATTTTAAAAGCTATTCTAAATGATCTAAAATGATATGCAAGATGTAGATTTGTTGTTGATTCAAGCTACTTAAGATTCAGTTTTAGACCAACAAATTGAAGTGTTTAATATTTGTTTTAATAAAACCAAATTGAAAATGTGCTCTAAATTAGGTTTGTATGCTTCAAAGTAAAAACAAAAATTAAAGCTAAAATGATAAATTCTAAGAATGCTAAAACATAAAAAACTGCATAATAACAATGGAAAAATTAGGATCCTTTGTGAAGGAAATGAGTTTCTCTTTAATAGAAATCTCTCTCGAATCAACGCTTGAGATTAAGAGAAATGAGTGACTTAGATTCGATTGAAGAGGCACAATCCATGTGCAAGTGATTTGATTGGTCGAGAGAGTCAGTTGACTGAACTGACTGATCAGTCTTTTCAGAAACCTCCAAAATCAGTTTTTAGTTAACTAAAATGTTTCCAAAATGATAAATAGTGGAGAATCAGTTAACTGAGTGGAACTAGATTGTTTCCATTTTGGATAATCAGTTAACTGGATTTGATGATGTCATATGCATTTTTAATAATTTAAATGATTTTGAATGCATATTTTTTTTTATTAATTAATTTAATTTTCCCTTTTTGATTTAATTCACAATTCAACAATTTTATTTATTTGATATATTAGAATATTACTTAAATAATTATGATATGGTTTATTTTCCAATGTATTATGATTTCAGGGATTAATTAATTAATCAATTAAGATGATCGATTAGGACCTAGGGTTTAGGTCAGATCAATTTGAATTAATGTTTTGCCTGTTTGGTTTAGGAATTAGGGTAAATCAAGATTAGGGTTTCTTGATTAATTGCTGAGATTGGGGGTCTAGGGTTTATGTGACCATTTTTTATGTGATTACACTTATCTGGGCATGCCTTTAATTGTAGGAAAAGTGGATAAGTCTGTGTGGGATAGTCTTCTAGAACAAATTAAAATCAAATTAGCTTCTTGAAAGGGTTCTCTGCTTAGTAATGTTGGAAAACTCTAGATGTTAACTACCTCCATCCAAAGAACGTCTATTTATATTATGTCCCTTTTCCATATGATTTTTATTTGGGTTATAGATATTTATGTCATTAAAAGAAGAGTCCTTTGGTCTGGGATGGAAGAAAAAAAAGATTATCACTGGTCAACCACAAGAGGATCTTCTCTCCTAAAGAGAATGAAGGTCTAAATGTTAGAATTCTAGCCTCCTGAATCTGGTTCTTTTGTTTAAAATAAGTTGGAATCTCATTAGTGATTCTATGGATTGGTTCAACATCTCAAGTGTTCTAAATATCCCCAAAATATAGGAGGTTTAAAATTCTTAGAAAATCAATTGCCCCGCAGCACGAATATATGGAATAAACTGATCAAAAATATTACAACCCTTAGACAATGTGTTAGAATTTAATCTCTACTTGCATTATGTAAGTAGGAGATTCCTATGGAATCCCTACACCTATTTTGTCCTCTTGTGAGGATAATTCATTTTATGTATTTCTTTATTATCCCTTGGTTGTATTATTTAATTGGGATAAACCAAGGTATC
>MU228520.1:825008-851648 GCA_018584345.1 Thuja plicata | reverse complement strand
GTGACTCATTTGTATGAGCTTGTCTCTCTCTCTCTCTCTCTCTCTCTCTCTCTCTCTCTCTCTCTCTCTCTCACACACACACACACACACACACACACACACACACATTCTTGGCAATTTTCCCATTCATATTTATTCACGGGGTTTTTTTTATGCTTTTCCCCCTTCTAAAATATCGTCTCCTTGTTTCCTTTTCTTTGGTGAATGCTCCTTGTTTTGTGCTAATTCATGGTAAATCTCCTATCTTCTGCTCATTGAATTAAACGTTTCATGTTTCTCTCTGTATTTCTATTATTATTTTAACACAATGCCAAATCAATTATGGCCACTACTGGGTTGATTGTGGAAGAAAATGCCATTTATATAAATTCCAATTCTCATTATAAAAAAGACCTTAAGAAATTCCCCGACCAAGGTAAAAAACACCTCTTTTGTAGAATGGCTTCAACTGAGACTAATTCCCTAGTGAATGGAAGGATGTGGCTCTTGTGATGATCAATTTTATCACTTTGGAAGGTAGGTTTAAACACTTTCACTCTCACCTTTTTCCTATGCTCAATCATTTTTGGCATGATATTAGCCTCAACTTTCTTTTCTGGATTTTATCTTCCTTGTCTCAGTCTGTGTTGAAATAAAAAAATAATAGGGCCCCACTTTGCATCAAGGTTTAATACTTCATCTATATAAATTTAATTTGGTTGATTTAAGTAACTAGGTTTAATACCCTAAGGTAGACCCAAATAACCCCACATTGATGGTTGATTTAAGTAACTAGGTGGATAGTATCCAAGGCTTTGTCTTCTTCAATAGTCTCTCCTTCTCCTATCTTGACTAGGGTTAACCCCCTAAGGAAAGCTAATTTAAAATATTTAGGTAAGGAAAAAGAGCTTGAGGAAACTTTCATTGTCTCTAAGGATTCTTCTTCCTCCTAGTCAACTGAGTTGATGTGGAACCTAGAAAATATCCCTATTAAACATTCCAGCCAAATTATTAATCCTCCTTCCCTTGTTTAAACTCCGTAGAACTATAAAGATGACCTAGAGGTCCCACAAAATGTTTCCCCTCCCTAGTTCCATAACCCCACCCATACTGATGAACTTATGGATTGTCCACATATTGTGGATTTTTGGAGTTTTACATTAATTTAGGTTAAGTATATAGTTTAGAATAATAAGTTATAAATTATGTATGGTAAGTTACATTCTCGTAGGTGGTTATTCATAGGAATAATGGCTTATAAAGACAATGCTAATCAAAGTAAAGATCATCCAATTCAAATCTTATTTTGCATTAATAATATTTAAGTTTTCATCTTTTCTATATGCAACGACTTGAGTACATAATTTTATTTCATTTGGTATTAGATCCAAGTTACATGGGAAATGAAGGATCGATAATGAATTTTTAAAAGGACTTTCATGCATAAGTATTGTCCAAGTTACATTTTTGGTAGATTGTTTTTATAGGGACCAACATTCTAGTTGGATAAGAACTGACAATGACAAAATTCAATGTTCAAGGTTTCTATTAATGATGTTAGAACTTGTCTCTCTTATGAATGAAAAATCTAGAGGAGTTTCTCTGCATACTAAGAAATCAATTCCCATTAGGCCATCAAGTATTAATTTGTAGAGCTTTTTCATCGTATAGTTTGGAGGACGGTTTCATTTCTTTTCTTGTGGATTGGACTTGACCTTACATGATTCATAATTTTCCTTGACCTATGTGCTGGTGAGATCACATTTTTATCAATTTCTTTTGAAATTTCACCATCTGTAATTATCTTTGAAAAGAGTGTTTTCATATTTTGGTAGCCTATATGTGTTCTAGTTTCTCCACATGACTTCATTGTTGGTGAATATATATGGTGTTTTTGCTAAAGATGACTATACAGTATTTTATCTTATTAAAGCGATTGCAGTGAATAGAATTCATGTAAATGTGAAGAGAGGGTTTGATGTTTATTGAGTGAGCCCTTTGTGCAATTGTGTGACTATGGTTGAAGAAACATCCCACATTCCTACCACTAGAAGTATTTAAAGGTTTAAATATCTTATTTCATGCATCATAGTTGTGAGTTAAATTGCACATGTCCTTTGAGTGGTGTTCCTCACGTGGGATTTGGTTTGGAATTTGGAATTGGTTGTTCTAAGTTGTGAGATTTTATGGATTCATGGTTCAATCTTAACTATTACCTAGCTTGAATGTCCAAACTTTGATATTCTTGAAGGTAAAAAATATCACTTGGAATGAGATAAATATTTTTGTGTCTTTGTTTTAAGATGTTTTCATAATGCCATTAATATTTTACCATTTCAATATGGTCATAAATATGTTAAAGAGATATGGACATGTCCAAGATTACTTTTACTTTGTTATACATGAGGAAGATTTGAAAAATGTATACATTTGTGTTATTAAAGAATTTAATGCATAGAAATTAAATCAGGACCATACAAGATGCTGGAGGCAACAAAGGAAGAAGGGTACTTATCATCTCAAGCTAGCTTCTTTCTCAAAGATGATTTATTGCATGAGAATCAATATTTTGTGTCCCTGAAAAGTGGGGGCTTTCCATATTTGTCCCAGACGAAAAGAGGGGGCTTGACATATTTGTGTCCCTAAAGAAAAGAGGGGGCTTGGAATCATGGTTGTCCGTACAAGGAGTGAGGGGGGAAATATTTTGTTAATGGATTGTTGAGCACTTAAGGAGGAATTAGACACACTTAGAGGAGATGTCCATTCTATAGACTCAATTCTACATCAGCCTCAAAAGACATCTTATTTGGATACATTTAAGGATCTCAATCAGGATTGGAAGGAGACTATCTCATCTATCTAGTCCTAGGTTGGTTGTTTTGGTCTCTGGTTTTTTCTTGCTAGTTCTTTTTTGTTTTGCTTTGTAGTTTTGTTGGTTGAATTTACTTATCCTAAATTCCTTTCAAACTGCCTAAGGCCTTGCCGTTATTTTTGTGTTGATGGGTTTGGGTCCTTTTCCAATTGACTTAATCAAAACTATAACATCTAAACTCAATATTGTAGAAAAACATAAAAATAGCTAACTTACATTTAGAAATATATATTCACTAGTTATTCACAAAAAAAAATAAGCTTTCACTATAACTTGTTATAAATCTTAAATCAACAAGAAATTCTAGATATAGTCATTACCTCTAATGAACTAGTCTAGATCAATTACTTATTCACATTAACTTGATCAAAATATAACCTAAAATAGTTATTTCACCATTACTGTAGTTCATGTTTGAGAAACACATCAGATTTTATTCATTCTTCGAGTGTAAATTTTGGTCATTGATTTTAGAGGATTACAACATGATGAATGGATTATATTGAAGGTATTGGATTTGAAAACAATTTGGCGCACTTTTGAAAAATTATATTAATTAGAGTGTGATGTAGTAGAAGCCACTTTACATCATGGTGCCCCATGTCACTACTATATCTCCTCACAAAGGAATTGGGTCCTATCAGTATGAAACTGTGTGGTTGTTCCAACACATTCTCATTACTTGGATGGTCCATGGGACTAGACATGTGTCTTCACTACAAATAATCAATATTCCATGAAGGTACTAATAAATTTTAAATTGTGTGAATGTCCTCCAATTAGAAAATATTTAGTGTATAATAAAATTGCATTCCTTTGAAAGGTAAATTGGGTCGCAAAGAAAGATAAGTAGCACAACCTATTCACTTTGAGAGATTTGATAGATATAGATATTATGGACTCATGTACACCATTAATTTTATTAGAACAAATAAACATTGATGGGAAAATGACATATAAAAAATTAGGCACTAATATTTATAAAATATTAAATGCTTGGACTAATTAGTAAGATGGATGAATTACCACCAATGTATTTGTGACTTAATATGTTTTCATCACAGGTAACAAGTCACCATAAAAATAAAATTCCATGGTTTAGGGTTTAAGGATACAAGAAAGAAGAGATTTAGGACCTACATTTTTAACCTTGTGCATCTAGTTTGATATCTCTAGGATGACCAAAGGCCAATTTTTTTAAAGCTTCCACATAGCCCCACCCTTAATAATCCTAATATAGTATGTCTAACCCTACTAAGATAAGATGTATGATACTCCTTGGGGTGACCTTGCTAATGATTTCCCTATGGACCCCCCTCCTTTCTCAACAAAAATAAAAAAATTATCTTGTACAAATCTTCTAGTGGGTATATACATCTCCTCATTTTATAAAGAAACAACTCTACCTAGCTCTCTTATTTAACATATTTTTCATCATTCCCCAACCCTGCCTTGAAGAAATCTCCCATCAAAGAAAAAAATCAAAATAATTTAAAGATTTAGTATATCCAGAGCTTTGGTAAGTTCAATCCTATAGGTCTTATAGAGGTGAAGCTGACTTGTAAATCTTGTGACTAATTGGGAATAAAATTAATTAATATGCACAAGACATTCAATATTTAAAATGGTATTCTTAAATGCAAGCTAGTTCTAATTAATTCAAGTGAGCGAGGGCCCGAACCCAACAATTAAAATAACGTCAATTCTGAGAGACAACACAAAAAGAATTCAACAAAAATGAATTCAAACAACTAACTAACAAATAGGAACAAACTAAACACTAGAAACAACAACATAACTAAAATCCAGAGACTAGATCACTATACCAACAATCCACACGAAGAAATGGGAGACCAATAAACAAGGCCAACCGACACAACTACTTGGCCGAAGGAGGGACCTCCTTCGAATCCTCATTGAGCTTCCTCAAATTTTCAAGGAAGGAGTCATGTTTTGGAGGCCGAGCAGAGATTGTAGCCCCATATACCATCCCCCCATAAACAAACTGTCCTCTCTCTTCCTGCGCTTCACCTTTCTTTCCTCCAACTCATCCTGAATGGAATTGATAGACAATCTAGTCTTCTCCAACATATCATTGATATAAGAGGATAAGTCCTTATACTATTTGTACAAATGAGATTGGTTAACCTTTAAGTTGGCTAGAGAATTTATCATTTATATTTTATTATCCTCGAAGGGAATATGGTTCTTCAACTCGATAATTTGATCCTCAATAATCTCCCAATTTTTATGTTTTTGACCAAAGTCGTCATCTACATCCCACAAACTATCATAACCTTTTCCCTTAGTCCAATCCACCTCCTTCTTTTCTACCTCAGCCACAACCTCTAACATGTTAATTTTACTCCTAGCAATTTTCACTTGGAGGATAAGCCATTTACAAAGAACAGTCTATCTATTGTAACAAATACCAAACTCATCCACCTTCCTTCCTAGGCTCTTCAAATCATAAGAACCTGCACGGGTTTTGGCTAACTTGGAGGAAGAGGAACTTTTGGGAATATCTGGGTTGCCAGAGTAATTGAGCTAAATTTTGGGGGAAGGGGGAACCCTAGTCAGGGAAGGGGAATTGGAAGTGGAGTTATCTGGAGTCCATGCTGAGTCCATAGAATAGGTGGAGGAAGAGTCTTCTGAAATCTTGAACATGTCATTCTTAAGCTGCTGCAAACCCAAAGCTTTGTATTTTATTCTTATGAGAGGATTAACTTGGGTAGTCCCAGGGGAGGGGGAAATAGAAGAGGCTACGGATGAAGGCCGGATATGGGTGAAACAAGGGTTATTAAGCTCAATGTAAATGAAAGTAGAAGGGCTCACTTGCAACATGAGACTCAGATAAAAATCATACAGGAGCAGGATAAGGCCCTGGTGAAGGGGAATCCTATCTTTACCTTTAGCTTTAGTGACAAAATTAGTCAAAGAAGAAAATATCTAGAAAGGGAAATTAAACTTAACACCTCTATAAAAATAATTCATCATAGGAAAGAGATGGGAATGGAAACACTTGAATCTACCTTGGAGCATGATAAAATTGATGAGAATCATCATGATGACCTTCCATTCACTAAGAAAATCATCTCTATTGAAACCATTTTGTAGTCTCAACACTTTTTCATCTGGGTCGAGGAGCCTCTTTAAATCCTCCTTGAAGTTGGCCTTTGAATTGCAAGTCATTTATTTTCCTTCCATAATAAGCCCCTTCATAGTTGTAATCATTTCTGTCAAAACCGGGAATGAAACACTCCCAATGCAGACCTAGCCATCCAACCACAATTGAGAAAACTTCTCTAATAAGTCAGGATTATAACCCTTCACATGCCATCAACATAACTATCAACATGGCCCTCTTGGATAATTCCCCACACTTTTGAATCATTATTATACCCCTCAAAAGTATCTAGCTCTATCTAGTTTAAATTGCCACCCATAATGCATGCCAATAATCTCCTCCAAATGGAGTCCCATCAACAACTAACAATTAGAGCCACTACCAAAGGATCAAACCCCTAGAAAAGCACATGATCTCAGAGAAATTTAGCGCAATTAAAATCTAAAACTAGAGAAAAAAAACCCAAATCTTGAGCTCCAAGACAAGATTTGATCCTTGCTTGTCATTATAAAGTTAACTTATGGTCTTATTATTGTCTATCTTGGCAATATCTTTCAATATTCCAACACAAACCACTTTGGAAAGAAAATTGATGCCATTCTAAAAAATGATGGAATTAATTTAGCGACCCTCCACCGTGAGCCTATTAGTGGGTCTATTCCCCTCATGAAAGGTGTGAATTATGCAACAAAAATATCCAATATGGCTAGGAGAATGGAAATATTTTGAATGACATGCACTATCTCCCATCCAAGCATACATTTCCCCATCAGAGTCATGATTTCATTCTTTGTGTCACCTTCCACTAAAAGCTTCCTGTAATCACACCTAATCGCTAACTCTACCCCATGGTAAGAAACATAGACCTCAGCCACATGGGAGGTCTGAGACCCCAAATTCATACCTAATGCATCCAACGTGGCACCCCAAATTTAGAGACATGCGGGAATGGAGCTGCTGATAGGATCGTGGCAGAGGGTCTCTATGCTAACTCCATAATTTTTGGAATGACATCGATTTGCTTCCCAAAGAGGTTTGTGTGGAACTCTTGAAAGATATTGCCAAGCTGGGAATAATGAGATCATAAGTTAACTTTATGATAACAAGCAAGGATTATATCTTGTCTTGGAGCTCAAGATTTGGTTTTTCTCTTTTTCTCTGGTTCTGGATTTTAATTGCATTAAATTTCTCTGAGATCACGCACTTTCTGAGGGGTTTGAGCCTTTGGCAGTGACTTTGATTGTTAGTTGTTGTTGGGACTCCATCGGGGGGAGATTGTTTGACCTTCATTATGGGTGATGATTTAAACTAGATAGAGATGAATACTTGCGAGGAGTAAAATAATATTGATTCAAAAGTGTGGGGATTTTTCCATGAGGGCCATGTTGATAGTTATGTTGATGGCATGCATAATTATAATCCTGACTTATCAAAAAAGTTTTTTGAGTCATGGGTGGATGACAAGGTCTGCATTGAGAGTGTTTCATTCATGATTTTGACGGAAATGATTGTTGTTGTGATGGAGCTTATGATGGAAGGCAAAGAGAACTAGTTGAATGACATATTATCAAGAGAAAAAGATAAAAAACTACAATCCTTTTCTATGTATAAATCTCTAGTGTGGTTAGATGAAACAATCAAGGAAGAAGCATGAGATTATGTAAAAATCATGGCAGTAAATTTTGATAATTGGGAACAATTTAAAAAGAAGGTGGAGGATGTTAAGAAGACATCTTGAAAATTCAATAAGAGGAGAGGCCTAGAGAAAGATGTGGATTTAGTCAAATTCAATAAAGAGAATATGCTCATTAATATGAATTAAATTATTTCTTATCATATGGAATTGATGAAACTACCCTTAAGTTTTTCTTCATTGAGTTGGAGTAAAGGAAAATGAAACAATTAGGTGAAGGATTCTAATAGTGCTAATAGATCATGTGATAAAATGAATATGGAAAGAGGTAGGCTATTTCTCAATATGATACTCATCTTGTCATTGGTGATGATTAGAGTGGTGTTATAAAAAATGTGTTGTTTAATGAGAGTTTGGAGTTCCTAAATTGGGATTGGCAACCCATCAAAGGCCTAAAATTTCTTATTGACCCACGGTTGTCTTCTTATCCTCATTTTCTAGTTCTAGCACCTTTATTTGATTCTCTCCTATTTCATCTTTAATCATTGTATTATAATATTTTATTAAAAAATTGTAAATTAGAAAAAAAGTAGTGAAAGATTATCTTTTATCAAAATGTTTCATCAAAATATTTTTTTTTTCAACATATTCTTTTATCTATTGAAAATCTTATTACTATTTCTTTTTAACATTGAGAAAGGCAATTGATCTGATCTCCCATAAAAGTGTTTAGACATGCCCTTTTATTTAGAAAAAGGGTATTCATTTCAATAAATTTTTAATATTTTAAATCTATAAGAGTGCTCAAATATTTTAGTTATTCTTCAAATAAATAATATAAATTAAATGTTAGTTAATTTTTAAAATTTATATTAAATATATATATTGTTAAAATTAAAACATTTACTAAAGGGTGATAATTCAATTAACTAAGTACAACTGATGAAAGTAATGGCATTTTTCATGATTATGACATCTACCAAGATGCACCTTAAAAATATGGTATAAAAAATGAGTCTAGAATCATTCTCTTACAATTTTGAGAGAATAGATACTTCTCAATTCTTAACTCCCAATCCAAAAAAAATGGATTATCATGAACTCATATTCTCTCAAAATTTAAATAATATAAAATCCTTCTTAAAAAAAACTCAAAACATATAAAATATCATTTACTTAATTTTTCCTAAATCTTTAATAAAACTATTCTAACTAAAGAAAAAAACTCCAGCAGTACTTCAAATAAATAAAGAAAGAAAATTGGGAAAATACTAGTAGCCAGCCAACACGGATGCTTCTGTAATTTTCATCACCTTTAAAAGTTTTTGTTCTTCAACAGAAAGAATAAAAATGTTACTTGCTCTTTCGTTATATTTGTAAACGTCTATTGATTAGTGAGTGAGGTGTTTAATTACTAGACCATAAGTTTTAAGAACTCCTCGATTTAACCATTGCTTACTGCAAATAAAATCTGAAAAAACCTCATACATCGACTCACTGCAAAAAGCCTGTCATATACATATTTCTCCTATATTTTTCTTTGAATACATTGGAGAACGTTGGAGATGATTTTCATATTAATGTCCAAATGTCCATTTTGTTCTGTGATGAGCAAGAGATCGCTCATTATCCAAAAAAGATTGCTTTTCTTTTTTGTAATCTTCTCTCGAAATATAAAAATTGGCGACAACTAATTGGAGAGCTTCAATGTGTAGAGATGACTTACAAAATGATGCTCTGCACCCATAATTACCTTCTCTCTACTCTAGAACTACTGAACTTTATGTTTCAGTATGGTTTACAGTTTTACTATATCATTCCTATCCATTGAGAGATCGAGTGATAAATCATTCAAATAGTCACTTGCTTCCGCCTTCATATTGCTATTATTCTCACCACTAAAATTGCTATTATTATCAAAACTTGTAGAAGGCGTTAGAGGGAGCATTACTGGACTTTCAGTCTCAGGCAGCAGTTCGTTTAATACTCAGATTTAAGCAAATTTCAGTACTTGTTGTATAATCAACTTGACAGGAAGTTCCTGCCTGATATGAATCTTGGCTTGCTATTTCCATTGTAGAAAAAGGTAGCTGTAATTATTACTACTAAAATTGCAGTTAGATGGCTCCACGTGAGAGACTTCCATCATGTTTGTCTTGAGAGTAGACTCATAGCTTTTTGTCAGTTTTATAAAATTAGGGTTACAACCAGGCATAGACATTTGCTCAAAACAGGCATGCTCAAGATTTGGCAGAGATATAAGCGATTCTGTCCTAGGGCCGATGTCAGCATTGGTGGGTATATTAGAAGAACTGGTTTGCTCAGAAAAGTGGGGGAGTACTTCAGAACCCAACTCAGGAAAAGCGCTTCCCATATTTGCATTCATCTTTTGGTCTAATAATAGTGTAGATTTTGGCCCATATACATTGCTGCTTTTGTTCAATTCCTGTGGAACATACCATTTTGTAATTAACCTAGATGAAGCTGCGGCGGCTGTTGCTGCTGCAAGACGATGGTTGTGTTGATCCTTCTGTTTTGCAAACAATTTCTTCTTCAGTTTGGAATTCCAGTGGTTTTTTATATCGTTATCAGTTCTGCCTGGCAACTCGGCTGCAAGAGAAGACCACCTGCATGAAAGAAATATGTTTGAGATCATAGGCAAATTTGCCGAAGGATAGGTTTGAAGAAATATTAATATGTTATACATATTAAAGGCCTCTATTTATTTAAAAAAAAAAAAAAAAATTGCGGAAGGAAAGGTTTGAAGAAATAAATTTAGGGTTTGAAGAAATAAATTTAGGGTTTTGTGGGGTGTTTATTGTTTTCGGTTATACTAAAAAGGGGTTGATTTTGTCTTCTTCTTCTGAGAACTCTCCATGCTTAATATTTGGCCTTAAGTAATTCATCCATCTTAGTCTACAACTCTTTCCACGCCTTTGTAAGCCTGCCCCAAAGTCCATATAAATCAGCACAAAAAGCCATAGATTGCACTCCTTTTAACAACAGAGAAATAACAACAATGCACAACTATTGACATGTAATGAATATATATGTAGCTCTATCAAACCTCAACTACCCAGCCAAAAAAAAAAGAAACAACCTAATAAATAGGCCTATAAACCAAACAGTTTGAAAACGATCACATGGTTTCAACGATAAAATAATGTTATTTGCATAGTAATATCTACATTAGAACCTAGATTTAATACGTAGCTCATAAATCCTATTTAAATGAGCAAATCCTCAGATTATACACCTAAAAGCCAAACAAACAAACGATAATTTGGTAAATGCATGATAGATAGAGTAAACAACGAGTACCTGATTTTACAAACCTTTAGAATGTTAAAAGTTCTAGGAAGCAACCCTGAGAAAGATCAAAAGCACATGCTAGCTAGTTTTGTTACATACCAAGTTTCTTGGGGAGAGCCATCCAATTCATAAAGAGGCCTATAAACCAAACAGTTTCAAAAACAATCACATGGTTTCAACGAGAGAAGAATGCAAATTGCATAGTAATTTCTATATTAGAACCTAATTTAATACGTGGCTCATATACAACAAATCCTCAAATTATACACCTAAAAGTAAAACTTACAGAGGATAATTTGGCAAGTGCATAATAGATAGAGAAAAAAAATGACTACCCAATTTTATAATACCTTTAGAATGTTAAAAACTATAGAAAGCAACCTTGAAAAAGATCAAAAGCACTGGCAGGCTAGTCAAGATAAAGATAACATACCAATTTTCCTGGGGAGAGTAATCCAATTACCTCCAGTGCCATGCTGTTCTATATAGTCTTTGAGTTTAGACTCTTCTTCAACAAACCATGGTCCTTTCCTCATGGTGGCCTTGTCACAACAAGGTGTTTTTCCCATCCCACACCAATATTTTTCAATTGATTTTAACAAATGGATGCCCAGTCTCTCTCCTCTTGATTCAGATGAGGTAAGACATGTATACATAGTCTCTCTCAAAAGAGAATGAGAAAAAATCTTCCTACATCCTAGCCCTAGGTTTCTATTGCACGACCCTTTCTCCTCTCTTTTCTCTCTCCTATTCTCTCACAGGCTATTTTCTCAAGTATATTTTTTGATTGACCTAATTGTACTATACAACCAATGCCTAGCAAAAATTAATAAAAAGTAGGAAAATGCTTGCTTGATCTGAATGGTGAACAAATGACTCAAATTTCCTTTGTTGCACCTGCACCCTTTACTGAATATCCCATGAAAGCTGATGTGGTAAGGAAAATTGAACGCACCCAGTTAAAATGTGTTGAAACAAATCACATTCTGATCAACCATAGACTGGTTAAAAAAAATAGTAATTCAAATAACCTAGTACTTCTGTAGCAAATGAAAGATTTTAGACTCAATTGCTAACTCATCTTTATGAAGTATAGCTCAACACAAATTTTACATCATTTTGATTACTGGTCTAAGAGAGTAACAATGTATTTATTGGTATATCATGTGGGTTTAAAATAAAGTCCAAGAAAAGAGGGTTTAAGGAGTTTTTTTCTCTACTAGGGTTTCATGTGTACAACTCTCTGTCTAAGCTTTTCTCCTGAGTTTCCCACTTGTCATACCACAATTACTATGGGAGTTCTCATTAGGGTTAGTTTATAATGGCTCCAGTCAACTTCGGCCTAGCAGTGATGCTTTAGATAGTCATGGCGCCTCCTCTAAACAAATGCCCGTGCAAGTTCATCCTAAAGGTCTTCCACAAGGTAACCCTGATATTAGGCTTAACATGTAAGAATTTGATGCTTCTTGTGATTGGTTAGAGAAACATACCTTGATAGGGTATTTTATGAGTCGCACTCCTCCTAAAACTATACTCAAAGAGTGGGTCAAAAAGAGCTAGACTCCTCATCGAGTCTGCCTTGAAGGAGTTCAAAACCTCACGAAAGGTTTTTTTCCTATTTCATTTTGCTAGCCCTTCCCAAGCGGAGGTGGTTTTCAGTCGTGGACCTTGGACGGTTTGGTCCTCCTTTCTTGTGTTCTAGAGGTGGTCTCAAGATTTCACTATCTCGGATGAAAAGAAACTTAGGGTTCATGTCTGGGTTGAGTTTCATGGTCTCCCATTACCATGTTGGCCATTTATTGAGTCCATTTCCAAAACCCTTGGCAAAGTCATTACTATGGAGCATGATAAATTTTTCAATGCTCATCCACAGAAGCATGTTTGTATTATGGTCGACCTTTCTAAGGATCTTAAAGAATCGATTGAGATACATGTTGATTCTCACACCTTTTCTCAGAAGGTGATTTATTTGAACCTACTGAACACTTTCTATAGGTGCCAGTCGGCAGATCATAAGTTTAAGGACTTCCCTTTGGCCATTCCACGGGTCAAACTATAGCCAAAGGAAGCCATTGCTAAATATGTAGAGGCTAGAAAGAAGGAAGAATGGACTACGGTTGTGCAAAAAGATAAGACCTCTTCAGCTCCCAAACATGCGCCTATCACTTTAACCTGTGTTCCTCTGCTAGCTCCTTCAGCTGGAGAGAAATTACTTGCCTTCGAAGAGAAGCTAGTGGTCTAGCAAATGTTAAACCTTTTTTCACAGGGGAAATCCCTAGTTATGTGATCTACCACCCTAGGGGTGGTTCACACTCCGCAAGCTGTGTCTTCAATTGTTTCTTCATAGACATTGCGTTAGTCTCGCAGCCCTGATGATCGCGCGAAAGACCCTAATAAAAAGTGACAGTTTATCTCACATGGAGATTTACACACCAACTTTGGTTCCATTCCAACATTCTTGTAGAATAATTTATCCTCTCTTGAGGATGAGGAAGATATGCAAGAGTTTTCATGAATTTGTTTATCTTGGAATGTGCGAGGTCTAACAGACCTCTCCAGAAAGTACTATGTTCAAGATACCCATTGGAGACTGCATAGTCTAGATGCTTTGTGTTTGCAGGAAGTTAAAATTTTTGGTATTTTGCATACTTCTGCCTATCGTGTCATATGGCCAAACGACATTTTTTTTTCTTCTCAGCATGAAGTTGGTAGAGGCGGTGTCATTACTATTCTATCACCTCACCTTCAATCTGCCATTATTGCACATGGTTTTGATCCAATGCAATGAGTCACTCAGATTTTGTTTTCCTTCAATAATCATTCCTTTGGTATAGTTAATGTTTATGCTCCCACTGATGCTGTGGAAAATTCTCAAATTTGGTGTTGATTGGCAGATAATTTGCCTCCATCAACTTGGGTGATGTGTGGGGACTTTAATATGGTTGAGCTAGCCTCTGACAAAGAAGGGACTTTTCCTTTTCGATGGATAGCTAGAGAGCGGGAAGCTTGGTACTATATGCACAATAAATTGGGCCTTTTGATATTAATTCTAACTGCCATCAGTAGAGTGGGGTTTGGCACACTTGGTCTAATGTTAAAGCTGGTTCTGACTGCATATTTAAGAGACTTGATCGTGCTATGATAACTGCACAATATTTTTTTTCCTTTTCTAAAGATTAGGATTTTCCTGTCATTCCTTTGCCAGATGTGACCTTGTCCAATCACTACCCCATCTTTTTTTCCATTACGTGACAATTTTATGCTTGGCAGACTGTTAGAACTCAAATTTTTCTTAACCCATCCGTGCTAAATCATGCTTCCACCATTTCTCATATTCTTTGGGTCTGGAATTTAGAGCCTCAGCCCCACAACCACACTAGGTGGATCCCATGGTGGAATGATGCCATCACCCACACTACCATATTTCTCTGCATCTAATGCCGCCAGTTGGCATTGTATAGAAAACATTCTTACGAAGCTAACACTAAATCTCTTCAGAGTGATTCTGATGCGCTAGCTTTGAATCCCTTTGATTATGAGCTTCAACTTAAGCTTGCTTAGCTCCGCCATGAGAAGAAAATTACTGACAACTATGCTGCTCGTGGAGCTCAAATCAAAGCTTTTCTCCACTATTTGGAGGTGGGAGATCAAGCTTCTAAAGAGTTTTTTCATGCTCTCAGATCCCATCATACCAATTTTGGTATAAAAAATATCAAGCATGGTCATGAAAATCTCTCAGATCTTCCTGATTTTCTTCAAGATTTTGTTGAACAGTATGAAAACGTGTTTTCTTCACAAGGAAATTTTGTTTCTCAGAAAGAGGCTCTTAGAGCATGTATTGTTGTTACTCCAAACCGCATGGTGGTTGAACAACGTGCCTTCTGTGGGCAACTTCTCACCATCAGTGACCTAAAAGAGGCTATCTTTTCTATGGACGATGATAAATCCCCTGGGTGTGATGGATTCCCTTGCAAATTCTACAAGCATTTATGGGATGATATAGGTCCTAACTTGCATAAAGTTTATCTCGAAGCCTACCACAATAAAAGTCTAGGAGATATTATTAACAAAGGAAATATTAAATTATACCTAAATCTAGTGATCCCGAGGATATTTGTAACTAGAGGCTCATCACTTTGCTGAATGTTTCATACAAGATCATTGCTAAGGCTTTAGCTCTTAAAATTACACATCTCCTTCCTCTGATTATCCAACTAGAGAAATCAGGTCTCATTAAGTCTAGATATATCCTTGATAATATCATTGTTGTCTGGGAGGGAATGAAATGGGTTTGTCAATCCAAGCAACACACCTTGCTCCTTAAAATTGATTTTGCCAAAGATTATGACCGCATTGAATGACCTTCTATTCTTTCCATGTTGTAAGCTATTGGTTTTGGTCCCAATTATTTGCACTCTGTGGAAATTGTTTTTGGTGATGCCTCTACATGCATATCTGTCAATGGGAACCATTCTTATGCCTTTGGGATTTTTAGGTCTTTTCACTAGGGTTTCCCGCTGCCTCCTATGTTGTATGTGCTTGCTGCCAAAGGCTTTGGTTACCTACTTGCCAATTTTGTTTCCTCTGGTTTAGTGCGTGGCATCTCTCTTTTGGATTCCTCTTCCCATCTTGTCAATGGTAACTTTGCTGATGATTCCTTTCTCACTCTCCTTGTGGACGAGGAAAATGTCTCTAATGCCTTGCAATGCTTGGATACTTTTTTTCTGGCCTCTAGATCTGCTATTCAGTGGCATAAGACCCTCTGCTACAGATAATATTTTCTCCTAGCCCCTCCTTGGCTGGGTCATTTTGATTGGAAGTGGGTCCAACATGGGGAAGTTTTCTACTTCCTAGGTATTCCCTTTTCCTTTCAAGGCTCTCTTGTGGAATTATGGAATGTAGTGCTTGCTAAAATTGAAAAAAGCTTCAGTATTGGATCTCTAAACTCCTCTCTCTTGTGGGGAAATTTTAGATTTTCTCCAAGGTTTTGGCTGCCACTCATGTTTATTATTCCTCTTTCTGGGCTCCTTCTAAAGCCTCTTACCTCAAGCTGGAATGCCTTCTTAGGGATTTTCTTTGGGCTTCAGGAGCTGACCGTCATGGCTTCCACATAGTTTCTTGGGATTATTGTTGGCTTCCAAGAGAGTCTGATGGACTTAGTCTTCTCTTCGCTCAGAAGCAAGGGCTCATTCTCTGTACAAAATGGATTATTCATTCTCTTACAGGAGATGAAGCTTGGAAAATCCTTGTTAGGAATTGTATTTCTTCAGGATATCTAGTCCACAAGCCAGCTTGGAAGGGCATTAGTCTTCAAACTCTTCTTATTATGTGGGAGCCTATGCACATTCGAGGCATCTTTGTTTTTAAGAGCATATGGAAGGCCTGTGAAGAAATCAAACCTTGGATTCATTGGGATGGGGATGGTTTTCGTAATGGGCTTTCTTTGAATCAACAGAACCTTTGGTGGTCTCCATTATTTTCCATTCAGGGTATCCCTCTGGCTAAGACTCAAGGTTCCAGTGCTTAGCATTTTTTCAAACGTGGAATCATAACACCTAAGGATCTCTTTTCTAGGGTCTCTATGAGACTCCATTCTTGGGAAGAAATGTAGGTCTAGTTCTATCTAGCTCATCCAAATCATCAGACTTTTGATATGTTGATCTCTGCCATTCCAGATCATTTTTTACATAAGTTGGGTATTCAGTCTGTTTGACCCTGGTGGAAAGACTGGAAATGGTACCCTACCACATCCTTCATCAACTACAAGCCTAAGATGGGGTACTGATGGTTATCTCCTCATCTTCCTATGGTGGACAAGCTTAACCAGAGATGGCATTTGCAATCTTCTTATCACCACTGGAGCTCTCATTTCTAGACAATATGGTCTACTATTAATGAACCCAAAATGGATCTCCTTGCTTGGTGATTGTTGTTCCAAGGTCTTCCTCTGGGCCCTCGGCTCAAACACCTGGGTGTTCCTGATCCTTGGTGTACCTTATGTAAGAATCCAGAGTCTTTCTTGCATATTTTTTGGTTCTGTAGGAGAGCTCAACAATATTGACATTGGATACATGATTTTTTTAAACCATTCCGGTCTGAGCCCTTCTTTTGGCATATGATTGTCTTGGGAGAATCTCTAAGACTTTCTTCCAAGTTTACCCAGATTTGGCATACTTTTAGGATGGATATTTTGTTCACTTTATGGAAGGATAGGAATGTTGTTCTTTTTTCTCACAACTTTCTTGATATAAATATTGCTTTGTATAATAAAGCTTGTATATATGTAATAATGTTATGATGCAGATTCAACTGCAAGCCAACAAGGTGGCTCTGGAGGTGGCCCGCCTTCAGGAGCTTCTCAATCATTGGGGAAATGCTCCATGTATGGTTTCTCATGTGCCTCCTGACGCAGTTTCTTCTAAGGGCACTTTGTCCAGGGGTCGTCGGCGTGGCCACAGCTCTTTGGCTCGCTGCTCCTGCAATTCACAGTCGCAGGCTCTCTCTCACCACTATCCTAGGGGTGGTGATGATGGTTGGAAGTGCCTCTCATTTTATCCACCCCATCGCACCTCTGTTTGGTCCCTAGTACCAGTTATGTCTACCCTTCCTGATGCTCCTACTACTCGTGGTGGTTCTACTTGGCCGACGACTAGCTCCTCCAAGTGGTCTTTCCCCGGCCTGACTCTAGCTATTTCAACGCCTTGTGAGGAGGAGAAAGAAAATGATAATGAAGATGTTGCTGATGGTTGGTTGGTTCACGAACCACCTACGAATTTTTGGGGGTCTAATGACATAGATCCTCCTCCTTCGGCTTGTACTGCTCTTGCCGCTCGAAGGCTATATAAGTTTTTTTGATGAATAGTTTCTATTTTTTGTTTCTGGCCTGTTTCCGAGTGAACTCCCACAGGGTGATTTTTATGTCCCCAACCCCTTTTTTTGTGAATATGTAACTTTTATATTTCATTAATAGGAAAGGCACTATTCATAAAAAAGTCCAAATTTTTTTATCTTATTTTCTAATAGCTATCATTAGGGGACCTAAACATAATGACTATAATGAACCCTATAACTTATTTAAAAATATCTAGAAGGGAAAAGTAACTCAAAATGACCACTTTTTGAATCTTGTGTACATAAAAAATCTTACAATTTTTCTTGGTTAGGGTAAAGCCAAAATAATAACTGTAAGAACTTAAGTGGTATATAAAGACAACAAAAAAGATTCAAAAACTCAAGTATAATTACTATTAATATTTTCCAAATTAGAAAATGTGTTTGATAGTGAAGCCTAGCCAGTTGTAAGGATAAAGGGAGTCTAATAACATAGACATATGGTGGTGGTTACTGGTGAGTGGGTCCTATTCATTAAATTTTTTGAGATGAGAACTGTCAGAGAAATATTGCGTGATTATCTGCTTGTCTTTCTTGACATAGAGTTTATGCCATTGCTAGGTAATAAATCTCCAAAATAATATCTTATAGTAAGGAAAAGGTTTTGAAATTGTAATTTAACCATTGTCGTTAATGAATTGGATGAGACTTCTCCACCTAGTATTCCGTTACATAACTTAAGGCCATAAATATTAGTTTTTTAGGCCTTCCCAATGAGATCATGAATAATAACATACAGTGTCACATCAATAATCACCTCTCCAAACAAAGAAAACCTTACTAATCAAACGTAAAATCTTTCCTGCTGAAAAATAACTCCCAATGCCTAATTTGGTTTCAAATTTCTCAGCTTGAAAAATTTCTCAATAATATAATACCAAAATTAAAGTTAGAGACATAGAATTATTTTTTAAATTTGAAGGCATTTGTATAGCATAGTTTTTTTTGCCACAATTGAATTCCTAGATACTTGTACTATATATTCTATCAACCAACTTCCATCTAGCCACATACACCTTAAATTTCCACTTAGCAACATCTAATTTTAGCCTATATTAACCTATTAGTGAAATGCAAATCATTATTTATTTAACTAATCCCATTTCTAGCATAATATCTTTAATTAAATAATTTTTTTAAACTAACCCCTTTTTACATACTTACAATTAATTAAATAAATATTTATTCTTTAATTGATTTACCATCTTCTATCTCATTAATTAAATAAATATTAATTAGTTTATTTATTTAATTTTATATTCCTAATTTACCTTTTTCCTTGTCCATTCAATCTTATCCTTTCATCTTGTTCTCATTGATCATACCTAAATTTGTTGTCATGTGATAAGTGTCCAACCCTATCCCCTTCACATGTAACTTAAGCCTTGCCACTCATTAATTGAAACTAGATATACATATCTGAAAGTTAATTCAACTTAAAATCCTATCCATCCATCTCAATTTAAGCTCTTAGTAAGGATGTTGATCTGACCTTATCTAAAGACCTAGATACTATCCCTTATATGATACTTATCATGTGACTACATCATCACCCCACACAAGAACTCTCCATTATATCCATAGTAAACATTTGAGCTCCTTAAATTTGATATTAAATAAAGCAGATACATTGCATGCAAACATTTTTCCTTCGTAAGATCAAATCAAGACCTGCCTAGTCAAACACTAATTGGTTGTTGTATCCTTTTCCAGAATCTTGGTTATCCATAGCATCTAACCTTTCATAGGGACTAATTTATCTTTTCAAGCCAATCAACATCCTTATCAACCTTTCTTTAGGACTACCTAAGCAATAGAAAGCCTATCATTATCTATCATCCTATCTTTGGGAAGATATATGTTGATTACTTGATACACTTTTTCTATGACTTTTATTTCGATTCATCTTTTTCTTTATCACTTTAACTCATGGCTACACCTTCTTGATGTCACCTTAATATTTTAATATCATGTTGTATTTTGACTAGTATATAATAGGCTATCATATTATCCTGTTTATTGTATTTGTGGGACATTCATGTACTCCTACTATGTAGCTATTGTATTGCTGTAAATTGTAAGCACCTTACAAGTGTGTGCAATTTCATTATTGTTTATCACCCACATTAGTATGTTTCTAATTTAACATAGTGAGACTTCATGTTTCACTTAACAAACATCTAATTCAAATATGAGTCCTGTGTTAATTCAATTTCATCAAAAAATTATGTGAGCCCTTATTTCTTGGTGTGCTCCTTTATTATTTGTCTAATTTAGTCATTTACTTCCCAACATGGTCCCTTTGTTATTATTTTTGGTCATTTTTCTACTTCCTGACCCCACAATTAGTTGTACCTCAGAATTTGGGACACCCTTTCTATGTGGTATCTATGATTCTAATTTTGTGCTCGATTGGCAGTAAGAGGATACCCAAGGCATCCTCTTCTCGTGAAGAGGATGCCTATTCCTTGATGTTTTTCCTAAAATTTTAATTGGGGCATTGTCTTATGGATTTAAAATATTGTTAGAGGTATAAAATAAACCTATCTCTCCTCATTGGGACATCAAACATTCATAACCAAGATAAATAATTCAAGAAATCTCCCACAATTTTGCATCCAAGCATTCTCAAGAAAATTCTCAAGCATTCTCAAGTGTTTTCAATGCAATATTCTCCATGCATCAAGGTTGTCTCACTCATTGAAGGCCAAGAAAATGAGTCCACCATCAAGGAAGAAGATCATCGTAAAATCATCCATCTGTATTCAAGCATTCAACACCTCAGATCATTCTTTCCTCTCTCAATCAAGCATTATGGAAAACTATAGTATCCATTACAAAGCATTTTGTCTTTCATGATTTCCTTTTAGGTTTTTGTGTGAATTCAAAGCTATTGCATCATCATACTTGATCACATTCAAAGAAGAATTTGTGTTGCCAAGGTATGATGTACTCCATTTTTTGGATCTAGCCTCTGGTATGTGACAACACACTTTCATTTACTCTATTTCATTTCAAGGTTGATTCCAAGTCATGGTTTAACAAGGGAAAAACCCTCTACCAATTTTTTTTCCCTATTCTTTTGTGTGCAAGAATAGGTGGAAAATGCATCAGGACCAAATCTAGAAAGTACAAGATTTGTGATGCAGGAGCATCCTTGGGTTCTTGGGAATCTTGCATCAACCAAAAACATTTTGTTCCTAGTTTGTTCTTGTTTTGTTCATTTTTTTGTTTTTTTTGGCATCCTTCTGTGTTGGCACATTTTATGTTGCAAACCTTGTGGCACATTTCTAGCATCATATTTGATCTTCCTTTGGGTCCGCACTTTGATCCGTTTCTTCTTGGTGGAGATATTAGTATTTTTTTGGTCCTGAGCTATATGTTCTTCATGTTCTTGGCTCATTGGAGTTTCCAAATCTTACAAACCTTTCTTCTTGGTTTATGCACCTTTTGGCTCATCGATTGATGTTCCCGGGCTCTTGTCCAACCTCCATCTTGGTTCATAGTTCATTTCATCATTTTTTTTAGGAGATCATCACTAGTTACGTCATAACCTATTTTACAGGTTATTTTTCCTACCTTGGAGATTGTGATCCTTTCTTGGCTGACTTGGTTGTGTTGCGAACACCTATATATTGTTGAATTTATTCCTTTAGTTAGAAACTCTTAGTATTGACGATTCATAGATCCATATAAAAGATAGAATCTGGATTGTGATTTGAATTATGCCCATATGCCTATTCTGTAATCCTGCATGTTACTGGCTTGATGTAATTAAATTTATGATAATACGAATGTCTGATATTTCTCTCTCTGCTACTTGTTGTTGTTTCTATTGTGTAACCCTTGTTGAATAGTTCAGAATATCTTCTTTGAGGACCTTCCTGCTATGGCTACACCAATCTAACAAACAGTCTATAACTCAGATCAATTAAAAGTGTTGGGAGAAGGATATCTTTTTCATCCTCTTATGGGGAACAAGGTAGATTGGGTGACCTCTTGCATAAAAATTAGCTTAAAATTAAAGTAATAGGTCAGTAATTCTATCTAGTTGCTACTTTTTGTACCTATAGGTGACTATGTATTTTCTGTCAGTCTATATATTCAACAACTTGTCATTTTTTACTTCTATCTTACATCATCCAATCATATTCCTCTAAATCAGCTCATCTAATCATTTTAAAAAGAATCATTGCGCTCATTCAACTTAGGTCCTCTTAAGCCTTGTGGGTTATTTTCTTTTTTATTGTACAATAGGAAAAGGGAACAATCCCCCTGCATCCCATTTCTTACCATATATTTTGGTGATCCTAACGTACAACATAATTTCCATTTTTATTTGGTGTCTAAATCTCATACATTGCATTCTTGGATTTGATTTGGGTAGCTTTCATTTTTATCATGGAGTTTACTAAGTTAGATTGGTGTATGATATCCCATGTTATTACCTTTCTTCTTATGTTCTTACATTTCATGATGGTTGTTTTCCTTAATGGTATTCTTCCAAATGGTATCATGAGAATTTCAATTGTTATTCCTTATTATAAAACATTTTAATGAATTTTGTCCATATTTCATGTAATTTTCTCATAATAATTTTTACAAAATGCATGTAATATGTTAATTACATAATGGTTTTTGTTGAAAATGATGAACCGAAAGATGACATTAGCATAAATCACCTTAGTCCTTTATTTAGAGTGTCTAAAAAATATGATGATAGAGATCATTCTCCTAATAATCTCATATTGATGAGACCTAGATTCTCTCCTCCGGAACCCACCTCAATGGATGAACTTAAGAGAGCTAGTTTATGCACTTCTTTAGATGAGTGAAAAAGTTCCTCTAATTATCAATGCATTTTTCACAATCCTGATGTTAAACATTTTCTCGATGATTTATCTCCCAAAATAACATTAAGTAGACATGAAGATCTTAATAAACCTTTTTCTTCTTCCCCATGTAAAGAAGATTTGAATAGTGATAAGAATCCCAATCTCTCTAAAGAGAACCATTCCCTTATTATTCCTCTTTATACAACACATTTCACAAAGTTAAAGATTAATGTCCTTCTCCCTCTACATTAAAGGATAATTACAATTTGGGTTATTTCATTACTTCTCAACAAGGTTATAGTGGATGAGGTCTTGGTATTAATGGAAAATTTATCAAAGTCCCTATAGATCCCCCCTACACAAGTCACTAGACGTGGTCTATGATTTATATCTTCAGTCACTATTTTTCCTTATTCTTTCAATCCTAGTCATTCTTGATCCCAACAAAAACCTTCATTAGACATTCTTTAACTAACATCATCCATTGTTTCACCTCCTTTTGATGATGATCATTTGGCTTTGGCTAAGATAATATTTTGGAGACTTAAATATGATAGTAAAATTCATTTCCCTTTTAGACATTTTACAAGAAATGAAAGATCTCATAATGGTGATTTTATTTTATTTGTCTTTTTCATCATAGAAATAAACATTCTCTTTCTGATTGCATTGAATTTAGAAAATTTGTTCAATATTTAGTAGATAGACCTCTTCTTTTATTAACAATGAATTCTATGCTTTTTCTTAAAATAAAAATCATACCTCAACACTCCTCTTTCCTATTATGTTGTTCCCCATCATGTAACCTTAGTATCTTACTTCTTTAGGGGGCTCTTGGTTTGCATGTTGTTCATTGTCAGTCACACAATAATTTCTTTCCCTTATCCTTCCGCTTGCAAGGAAAGGTCTCTCCATCTTACTCATCCTCTCTTCAAAGGATCCATTATCCCTTTGTTGGTTAAATCTCTTATACTACTATGTCCTTCATGCATGGACATGTTTGTTAAGGATCATTCTCTTCAATAGATTGACATCCTTGTTTGCAACATCTTGGACTTTCTTCTTAGTGTATATCCCTTATAATTTATTTTTCCATTAAAGAGTGCATAATGTGACATCCTTTCTCTTTTCAATTATTTCTCCTCCTTTCATAGAACCCATTTTCAGTTTGTGGGCTTGCACCTTTTATAATGGTACATTATTTCTTTCATGAAATTCTTTGTTTCATGCAAGGAATTTTCATTTTTGTGAAATAATTTTTTTCATGCTTTAACTAACATGTCTAATATAAATGGTCTTTGACTTAGAAAGTATGTCGTGTTCCTTTTTATTTTTAAAATATCCATTAATAATGTATCATCTTAAAATGGAAGCACTTCCATGTTAAGAACATTTATCCCTCCTTAGGGGATGTTTTTGACCACCATCATACTGTCCCCTCCTTTCTGCATCATCTCTTGCTTCTGTGCCTGTTTAGGACCTTGATTGGGCCTCTCTGGGCACCTTCTATCCCACCTGGAACTTCTTCCATGGGTTCTAACACCCTAGGTCAAGGTTGACCTCAACCTTGACCTAGGTCAGGGTCAACCTCGACCTTGACCTAGGTCCCCCTTTCAAAATTGGAAACTTGTCGGCTTCCAGAGGTCATCAAAAATTCATTTTTTCCCGCTTTCAGGTCGATTATTTTGGGTTTTGAAGTGGAAAATCCTAAATTATATTTAATATAGGTCCTCTTCTAGGGACATGGGTCTAATTGGAATTTAATTCTTCTATGTTGGCCTTCTTAGAAGATTGTGCCCTAGTTTCATATAAAAGGAAGCCTTTCTCTCTCATTTTCAAGAGGTCTAAGTCTTTTAAGTGCAAAAAGCTCTAACCAAGGTTTTGTCAAGAAGAAAAAGGTTCAAGCATCCATTGTTCTACATGTTCTAAAGATTTCAAGGTGTTCAAGTCTTCCTCTCAAGCATTCAAGCTCTCCATTGAAGATCAAGTTTTCAAGCTCTCAAGCCTTGAAGGGATTTGGTTCAAACATTCAAGATTCATCATTCAAACCCTAGATCTAGCCATCATGGTGGTGTGATCTTCCTTCAAGATCCTTTGTGCATCCTCAAACACTCATTCATTCTCTTCAAGGTGGATTCCAAGCATACAATCATGGAGGTTTATGGTTTCTATTAAGTCCAAGATTTCATATTTACATACTTGCTACATTTGAATTACAATTGCATATCTATTAAATATCATAGCTTCATTCTTAGATTCAATTCTACTACTTGCTAGCATTCTATATTTAATTGATTTCAAGGTTAATTCCTAAATTGGGGTTTGACTAAGGAAACCCCTCCCCCTCAACAAAAAAATCTCTTTTTCTTGTAGGTACAGGTTCAGGACTGTGGATTTGAACTCATATTTGGATACCCTTTTCAGCGAACTATCGAGATCCGTGAACAAATTTTCTGTTGAACCTGTGCAGGTCAGGGTCGAGATTATTGGGTCAGGGGTGAGATTAGTGGGTGAAGGTCGACCTTTTTCAAAAGATGGTGTTGGATCAGAAAAATATTTCTGGGTTTTGTTCGTCTCTGCGTTCTGGTTCCAGATCATACTTCATATTTTCTAGAAATAGAGTACAGACCTTAGAAAACAACATTCTTTAGATCTTCTATTCTTTAAGGTTGGTACTTCCTCTCATTGTTTTTAATTACTATTGTATATCATATGTCCTTAATCATAAAACAAAATTTAAGATCTTCTTCCTTTCTCTTATTTCTGAATGGTTGATTCATTTGTGCATTGATCCTTCTTTAGGGTTAATCAATTTGGATCTTTCATTTGTGCATTTGGGGATAAAAGAGGAACATCTTATCTTCGTTGCCCCTATATGCTTAATCAACAATAAAATATCACATCCATAAAAATTAAAAATTAAATGTAAAGGTTAAGGAAATACAACACCCCTAATATAATAACCAACTTAATCAATTTTAATCAAGTCATAATTTCTCACACCTATAGGGAGGTGAATGGTACTACTGACGAGTTGGCCAACTTCACGGTTAATGCCAGGGACATCGTGATTTGGCACAATTATACAAATTTGACCGTCGATATAAAAAACAAGTTGGGCTTCGATAGATCCCGAAGCATGAGGGTAGATTGGGTGCACCTTGAGAAGCTATGATGATTAGACACATTTTAAAAAATCAGAGGGAAATGAGGACAAAAAGTGGTGTCTTTCCCAAGAACACTAATTATAGACACGAGTTAACCCTTGTTAACTTCAAAGTTTCCAGTTTTTGGAATTACTATATTCTCTCTGCATTTCCTTCCTTTTCTGAGAAATATGTGATCATGGGAGGAGGGCTTAACCGCAAAGAACCAAAGGACTACGTAAAATGGAAAAAAATACCAGAAGCCTAGGACATTCTTGAGAAGGGTGGTCTTACTACTTACATGGAAAGATTGCATGGGGCTAAAGATAGTGCTACTAAATTATTTGTGGATTCATGGAAAAATGGGGTGGTGACCATAGCGGGAATTACTGTTAATATCACAGAGGATTTTATAGCAGAGAGCTTTGGGCTCAACACAAAGGGCATAAAGTTCTTCCGGGATAGTAAGGTTTCTCGAAAGGCAATTTGGTGCTTTCCCAAGAGTAAGGAGGAGAAAAAAAGCCTTGTTAAAGAGTCTGCGGGATGCTATGATGTGGATTCATTCAAAGATATTTGGGCTACTATTATGGTGGTGATCATGGAGTATGTTTCCCTGGATGTTAGGTTTAAAAGAGCCCATTCTTACCACTTTTTTTTGCTTTGTCATTTTCGGCATAAAATTAGGGTTTCTCTACCTTTCTTTATTTTACAATCTCTATGCTCTAGCATTGTCCAGTACAAGAAAAAGGAGAAGAAACCCATTCTACATGAAGGGTTGATCCTTTTAATTGTAGAACATATTAAGAAGAGGGCTAGGGCTAGCCCTGTCTTAACCCCGTCCAAAT
>MU228520.1:798124-814509 GCA_018584345.1 Thuja plicata | reverse complement strand
ATTTGAGGTGGACCTTTCTCAAGCTTTGTGTAGGATTCCTAATTTATTATTTGAGATAAGCCTTTCTCGAGTTTTGTGCCTAATGCTCAAATTAACTTTGGGGTTGGCCTTACCTTGAATTTTGTGATAAGGCTCTTGAATAATTATTTCTACCTTAAGGGTGGACCCCTTCTAGAGTTTTGTGTCAAGACATTAATTTGGTTCTCCTCTCCATGTGCATCTCTCTAGAGTTTTGTGCCATGGACCCTTAATTATTGTTTTCTATATTGGCCTTTGTGCCCAAGATTACTATAAAAGAAGGTCTTTCTCTCTCATTTTCTCTAAGCATGAAGAACCATCATCAAGCACACGAAGTATTCTAATAATGATCAAGAAGCAATACCAAGATCTCTCAAGCATTCAAGACATCTACATTCTCAATTCAAGCACTTGAGCACATTTACTTCCATGGAGCCATGAATTGGCATGGTAGATCAACTTCATACTCTTCTACAAAGTTCAAACAACTTCAAGCATTCATCCTTGTGGATCTAAGGATTTGAATCCACCACAAGGGTCTCCATACAACCAAGGTGAATTCATTTATTTACTTTGTTTATTTATACAATTTCAATTACATATATTTAAGGTTAATTCCAAAACTGGGGTTTGACCAAGGCAAACCCCTCCCCCCCCAACAAAAAAATCTCTTTTTCTTGCATATACAGGTTCGGGACTGCAGATTTGGACTCAGATTTGGATACCCTTTTTGGCAAACTTTCAGGATCTGCAAACAGAGTCACTTTCGAATCTGTGCAGGTCAAGGTCGACATTATTGGGTCACGGTTGACATTTTGGGGTCAGGGTTGACATTTGTGGGTCAAGGTCGACCTTTTTCATAAGATGACATCAGAATGAAAAATGATTTCTGGGTTTTGTTTGTCTCTGCATTCCGATTTCAGATCATACTTTAGTTTTTCTAGAAATAGCCTACAAAACTTAGAAAATAGAATTATTTGATCTGCACTATTTTAAGGTTGGTACTTCATCTCATCCATTTCAATTCCTAGAACTATCATATAAATTCCTTTCTAAAATGGGAATTTAAGGTCTTTCTTCTTTGCTCTCATTTCTGAATGGATGATTCATTTGTGCATTGATCCTTCTTTTGGATTAATCAATTTGGATCTTTCATTTGTGCATTTTAGGTTAAAAGGAACATCTTATCTTCCTCACACATCACACAAACATCTACATTTTCAAATGTGACATCTTTTCTTACGTTACATTTTGGTAACATCTATTTTATATGTTACAACTACAATGTTGTGGTATCCTTCATTCTGAGGTCTTGCAGAAAGTGAAATGCAAGAGATGTAGCCCTCCACAATGTGTAGTCAATAGTAGATGCTCAAAATTGGATGTATAAAGTGCTCCATAATCGTCGAACAACATTCCTCCCCTTAGGAATAAATAAAACCAAAGATGTATGAATGAAGTCTCCCCAATCATGAAAAGAGTATGTAGGAAGAAACCTCAAGATGTATGATGTCTCCAAACTTCGTTCAGTGGTCTCCATGTTGATGTTGAATGTTGTCATAATAAATTCAGGCATTGCTGAAGATGACAATCTAAAATCTCCTAGAAACTGATGAAGAGCACAATCAAAAGACTTATGTATCTCCTCAGAAGACAAATATATCTCCTTCAAATGTTGTTCAAATGTATCCAAACACATATCAATATGTGAGGAATGATAATGTAGAGAATGTAAAAGAGGGTTAGAAGGTTCCTTCACAACAATTGGAGAAGAATTAACCGCATCAAAGGGATGTATGCAATCCATAGTGTCATCTAGATATGAAATGAGGGATTATATAAACAAAGAAGAGATTTCTGATAGAAATTGATCCCAATGAACAGAATCAAGAAGACATAAAAGATCCTGTTGCATAGAATCATTGGAAGCTTTCAATGAAGCAACTCTAAAATTTGAAGAAACAACATGTGCATATGAGCTATCAATAAACTAATCATCCAAGAAGGATGTGTCCAAACAAGATGGGGAAACAAAAATCTAGATATCATCCATAAAAGCCTAGCTATCCAAGGAATCATCATTTTTAGATGAAGAATCAATGTCTCCATAGAATTGCCGCATGATGATCCAAGCATTGAAAGGGCACTCAATATGCTCTATATGATGTAAAATATTCTCAAAAATAGTAATGCATATTAATCTATAGACAATGTCATTACTATTCAACCATGCAATTTTGTGTTCATAATCACTTGGCTTAGGAACGTATCGAAGGAGATAGGGCAATAGATCCTATTCAAGACAATGATTATTTATTCCTTGCTTCCATGACATATAATTCTCTAAAGTTAGCTTGATAATAGAAGGATGAAAATGTTGGCAAGTTGAATCCCAGGGAGTATATGACTTTTTTTGTGTTGTCATTATGGCAACAAAGTCATATGAAGTTTTTGATAGTTAAATATGATGTGAAAATTAAGTGTAGAAGACAGAACAAAATAGTGACTTGCAGTCGATCAGGGCATTAGCACATGTACGTATGACCACCTAAGGATATGCACATTTAGAATTAAGCTCTATGATATGTTATTATGCTTACCCTATACACGCATGGTATGGAATAGCAGTATGGACAAGTTACAGAAAGAACAAGTTCACCAGCAGTCCAGAATACAGAGTATGAAGCCAACATCATTTTTTTGATTATTGTGTAATCTTTTGTTATGTAAAGGCTAAGCGCCTATTGTAATAAGTTTATAAGAATGTATTTAACATTTTTGTAAACACGCTTAAGCCAATTTGTTTGGAAGCATTGTGTATTATGTATTTGGGCCGACGAAGGTCTTGTTTGTAGTTGCGTCTATTCAGGCATAAAGATATATATGTAATGCAAAGATACATTTGAAGTCTCATGGAAATAAGTTAGAGAAGATGTATAGAAGAGCATTTTGAAGATATCAGTATGAGATAGAGCCCTTAAATAAGTTAAGATCATAAGCACATAACTGGAACTGATTAGACATTTGTGTCACATACAATAGTTCATCTTTGGATATAGTGTATATCTATTCTCAGGAGGTTGTAGCCTTCTTTCTCTTTGAGAAGTGAGCTCTTGGAAAGTGAGGCCTCACCCCTAACAGGGTTATTTGTAAAAGACTACTAGCAGGGTCAGACCCTTAACCAGGTCATTGTACTTACATTGTAAAGACTGCTTCTAACAGGGCAAAGGAACTTTAACAGGTTCACTATACTAGTACAATATTTGTGGGTACTAATTCCCACTGGGGTTTTCCTCTAATCAAGGTTTCCCTATAATCACATCAAGTGTTATTTTTTCTTATGTTAAGCTTCATTGGATGTATATTTGATTTATGTTTAAGTTTCTGAATTTGAATAAATAGCTAAACACTGATTCACCCCCCCTCTCAGTATTTCCAACAATTGGTATCAGAGCTTGGTCCTCAGAGAGAAAAGTTTAACCACTTGAGGAGATCATGGATTTAGAAAAAGTAAAACATCTGAAAAATAATCTTGAAGCATCCCTTGAAGATCTAGAAAAATTTGAGAAATAAAAGGAAGAACTCAAACTAAAATTTGATGGCTCACAAATGCTTATCAAGAAACTAAGGAAAGAACTAAAAGATTGGTCCACCAATGATTTGAAACTAAATGAAGAGAATACGTCTCTGAAAGATAAGTTAGAAGAATTGAATGATCAGTTAATTGATAGTTTAATAGCCTTTGAAGAGAAGAACAAAGAAAACAAATAGTTGGATGAAGAACTCATGCAAGCCAATATGAAAATCTTGGATTTGGAAAATATCAAGAACAAAATTGAATCTGAATTATTAGGAGCAAAAGAAAAGATTGATAAAATACACACAAGCTTTGATCTGATTCAATCATAGCTCTATGAACAAAAGCTAAAAGGTGACACTACAGGTATGGGATACAGTTTAGCTCAAATTCTGATCAAATCATCACAAGAAAGAAAGAAATCTCTAACAGAATCTTCAGAAGAAAAGAAAACTGAAAATCATGAAGAGACTAAAACAGAAGATAAGTACAAGGAAGTCAACTATATTTTCTATGCCTGTAACAAGCATGGACACTTGGCAAGAGATTGTAAAAATGTAAAACCCTTCAATGGTTACTATTACTCCTGTAATAAGTTTGGTCATAGGGTTATTCATTGCAGAACAAATCAAATAGATCAGCCACAACTGAACCAAAGGAATCAAACTCAATTCAATCAGAGAAATCAACCTCAAAGAAACTTGTAGAACATTACATGTGAGATTTGTAACTACAATGGACACATAGCTAAATAATGTAGCATGATGAATAACAACACCGGACCTCCTATCATTTATCACTCATGTGGAAAATCTGGGCATATCTCAAGGTTTTGTAGATCAAGAACAAAAGGACAAGAGAATCCCAAGAAGTCTTTGTTTGAAGAATCAAGAGAAGTCAAGTTTGTAGAAGCCAAAGCTAACTCAGATAAAATATGGGTTGAATTAAAGGACATTGAAGAGAACAAGGTAGCAGATGCATCCTCAGTGGACGCACCTTCTACATCTGAATAGTTGACCCTCATGGTCTTAGGGGGAGATATTCTAGCTCTGAACCCCTGCGTGGCTGGTATACTCACCTATGAGTATGCGCCTATGGATTCATGCATGTAATTACAAATTAAGGTTGTATGCATTCATGCATAGTCTTTACTTCATTCATAAAAAAGTTTGAAATTCTCTCTATAAACCACTTTACGACAACAAGCATTAAATGCAATTGATCTTTATATAAATTGGAAAAAGATCTTAAAGAATTCACTTTGCATTTGAGATTGAGGCATTCAGAAAGAAGATAAGCATCAAGAATCAAAGGACTACAGCTTGAAGGATTAGTTAGTTTATGAATGGATTACATTTGGAATGGAACCCTAGCAGTTGCATCATTTCAGAATCATTATGAAACCCTACTTAACCTACTTGCAAGTAAGTATGGAAACCCATGTTGTATTCGATATTACTAAGAGGAAGAGATTTGTTTTTAAGAAGCATCCATTCAAGTCCATACTGGATGATGTCAGAGGAGCATTCTCTCAGACTCCGCTTGGAGTCATACATGTAGAAGACATCCGCGCATATGTTTATTGCAAGAAGGAAATAGTTGGAGATAACAACATTGCATCTCTCATGGGTTCTATGATGAAACTAGATTATACATTCAAGGATGAATACATGCATCTCACTGATAACCCTATCTTTGAGTATTCCAATGTGCACAAGTTCTATGAGCCAGAATGGGTGAAGATATTACTAAGTATGATTAATGATGATCTATACTAGATAGGTGAGGTTCCTATCCGCATCACTGCTAATCTAATTCATGAGATGATTAAACTTCCCAAGACTTGACCAGTTCTTCCAACTGGTAAACATATTAAGAAACAAGTTGAGTGGGCATGCTTATCTAGGAGTAATAGGTGTGGTATGTCAGTTGATCCCATCAAGGAAGATGACATTAGGCTAGTTACAATGATACTAGGTTACAAATTCCAGCACACAAGTAGACTAAACAGTGTATCTGTAGCCACTATCTTAGAATCAATAAAAATGGTGAATGACAATACTCAGTACAACCCATGTGAGATATTGCATGCTCAATTGATTGACAACATCCAAGCTATCAAGCATGACAAGAGAAAGATATTCAGGTTTGGTTCACTGATCATATATCTTTACTTCCACATAGTAGGAAAGGTTGCAAATCTCTACCTAGACAAAAACAAACCCACTATGTCACAGATTTCACTAAAATTCACATCAGAGAGTAGTGTGAAGGATTCTATGGACATGGACATCAAGACATTCAAAATCAAGATGTAGAAGAGGTTCAGGATATCTGAGAAAATAGCTGAGAAGTATAAAGACACCATATGCTTTATGGTGGAGACTAATTGTACTTGCATGGAAGTAGTTGAGCCTAGGACAAAATGGACTCACCCTCTTGGTTATGAAGTTGAAGAACATGTTTTGGAAGGTTATGCACAAGTCCTCTTATCTGCGCCCAAGGATCCCAATGAACCTAGATGGGGCACTTACAGAAAAAAGACAAATCAAGTTGATTCTTTCCTATACAACGCTGAGAAAAAAAGGAAGGCCTCTAGGATTACCTCAAATATCCTAAAAGTTCATGGTGTTACACAAGAAGATCTTGACAAAGCTATAGATGCTAAGATAGCCAAAGAACTTGAGAAGACTCCCACAAAAGTAAAAATATAAAATACTAATGATATGCCAAAGAATAAGAAGAAGAAATCAAATGAAGATACATCTGTGCCATCAACCACCATTGATCTGGATGCATCTCCACCATCAGTACCTAGCAAGAAGTCTAGAGGAAGGAAGAAAGCGCCCACTAGTCATCCATCCTTAAGAACTACAAGGAGAAAGGTAAAGAACACACAAGCTCCTCCTAAGGTAGGTTTCATACCTAGTCTCAATGTCTTAAGGAAAAAAATTGTCAATGAAGGAAGACTAGAGTCTCTCAAGAATATATATGAAGAATATCAAGAGATAGACAAATCAGAGATTCATTCTATGATCATCTCTCATATGATTAAGTTCAAAAGGACTATATTGGAACTTAAGACTGTCATACTAGACAAGGTATGGAACATACTTGATATGTTGAAGAGGCAAGCAATTGAAGAGGATATGAGGATACGAGAAGAAACATTGGATAGTCTTCTCCCGGTGTGCTCGCATGATGAGAAAGTCATTTTGTTGGATTTAGTAAAGCCACACCTAAGAACCAAAACTAGAATTCTTCATATCATGAACAAGGAGTATGATCTGGTTGGTGAAGAGACTCATAAGGAATTTGAGTGGTTATTTCTAGGTAGACATATGTATCCATCAATAGCGCCCATGGCTAAGGCAACTCTAGTTCCTCCTAAATGTGTTGCAGAACCAGTAATTCAAAATGCACCTAAGACAGGTCCACAAGTTTCAGCGCCCTCAGTGTAAATAGCCTCTGATACAACAAAATATTTAGGGGATACTATAGTGATTGATGATATCAATATATCTATGACCGCTTTTGATAATCCTATGGATAAAGTTGAAAAAGAATTTGTAAACTCAAAAGAGATAGAGAAGGCATGCACTGATGATACATCTGTGCAACAAGATAAAGTTCCCTCTATAGATTCAATAGACTTGAACAAAGAGGAAGACAATCAAAACAATAAGACACCAGTCATGGAGATCCCAGTTAAAAGTGAATGCATGGATACTAGTCAGAACTCCATATTCACACCATCCATTCAACAATCCATTCAACCATCCACTTCATTGTTGTCAAGTTTAACTCCTACCTCAACAAGTCTGGATGCTTGGGGAGAAGAAGACCTAATCAAGATCAATGTCCTAGCCATGGAAAAAGCCAAAGAGAAACAAGTTATGAGGAATCCTCTCTTCTTGGAATTAGTAAAAATTTTGAATAACCTAGTACCCATGGACAAGAAAGTAGCAAAAATTTAGTTTGTGGATGATGTAGACAGTATACTAACAAGCTTTAAACACATTTTACAAGCTTAGTAGACTCAGCTACTAAAATTGCAGAAGATGAGTACAAAAAGGAAAGGTTGAATGAAATAGTAAAGAATTTTTCCTTAGACTTAAAATCATTGTAGATTGGTCAGTCTATGTTGAAAGAGTTGGCAGCTAAAGGCATAAATGTAATAGCCAACTGCATGGACAGGGTGAAATTGACCTCTGAACATATAAAAAAGATAGAGGAGGCAAAAATTTTGGCTGATAGCGTTAGGAAATCAGTCAAGACATCCACGCAAGACATGAACATCTGCAACAGTATCTATCAAGGTCAGCTTGACAAGATAGAAAAATCCAAAATGGAGATCAATAAGATAAGGACCCGATAGACTCAGTTGAGAAATGGAATTGCATCCTCCTTAGTAGTTCTGGATGAGAACATCAAATAGATTTATGCCACTATTGTCACATATGATCAAGGTCCTTGCATGGACCTGATGAAAATATAGAAGCTCACTTATGCTCTATGCGCCCATCTCGAGACAGTTGATGCAATGAAGGCATTATGGTAGCAAGAGATGAAGAGTCTTCAGGTTGTATATCCAGATGTATATATGGAGTAAGTATCTAGAGACTTAAAATTTTGACACCTTTGCCATTAATGTAAAAGGGGGAGTAATATAGAAGGAATATGTGTAGTATATATTATAAAGTATTATAATATACAACTTTTGGGTGTTAGTCAATTTTGAGTAACCTGGGCATATTCCTTTGTTGCCATTATTGAAAAAGAGGGAGATTGTTGGAAAGTTGACTCCCAGGGTGTATATGGCTTATTTTTTGTTGTCATTATGGAAACAAAGTCATATGAAGTTTTTGATAGTTAACTATGAAGTGAAAATTGACTAAGTGTAGAAGACAGAACAAAATAGTGACTTGCAGTCGATCAGGGCATCAGCGCACGTGCATACGACCACCTAAGGATATGCGCATTCAGACTTAAGCTCTATGATAGTTTATTATTCTTACCCTATACACGTATGGTACAGAATAGCAGTATGGACAAGTTATAGAAAGAAAAAGTTCACCACCAGTCTAGAATACAGAGTATGAAGCCGATTTCATTGTTTTGATTAGTGTGTAATATTTTGTTATGTAAAGGCTAAGCACCTATTGTAATAATTTTATAAGCATGTATTAAACATTTTTGTAAACACACTTGAGCCAATTTGTTTGGAAGCATTGTGTATTATGTTTTTGGGCATACTAAGGTCTTGTTTCTAGTCGCATCTATTTAGGCATATATATATATCTGTGTGTGTGTGTGTGTGTGTGTGTGTGTAATGAAAAGATGCATTTGAAGTGTCATGGAAATAAGTTAGAGAAGATTTATAGAAGATCAGTATGAAGATATTAGTATGAGATAGAGCCCTTAAAGAAGTTAAGAGCATAAGCGCATAACTAGAACTGATTAGACATCTGTGTCACATACAACAATTCATCTTTGGATATAGTGTATATCTATTCTCAAGAGGTTGTAGCTTTCTTTCTCTTTGAGTAGTGAGCTCTTGGATAGTGAGTCCTCACCCCTAACAGGGTTATTTATAAAAGACTCCTAACAAGGTTAGACCCTTAACCAGGTCATTGTACTTACATTGTAAAGACTTCTTCTAACAGGGCAAAGGAACTTTAACAGGTTCACTATACTAGTACAATATTTGTGGGTACTAATTCCCACTGGGATTTTCCTCTAATCAAGGTTTCCCTATAATCACATCAAGTGTTATGTGTTCTTGTGTTAATCTTCATTGGATTTATATTTGATTTATGTTTAAGTTGCTGAATTTCAATAAATATCTAAACACTGATTCACCCCCCCCTCTCAGTGTTTCCAACATAAAATAATTACTAGAAGACATGATTAACCCCCTGCTAGAACTTTATTTTAGTTCGTGATTACAAAAAAACATTAGAGACAACCCCTAACCTAATGAAAAAAAAATCATTCTAAAATAGATCTAGTCTACAATACTTGCAAAGAAAAATAATATTCCTTCTTCTTAGCTCCCGTGGGCTTTGATAGCATGTAGAATTTTGTAGTTGTACTTGAAAATACTTTGAAGATCTTGATAAAAGGAAAAAGCAAAATTTGTGGATCAGAAACAGAGGAAAACAGAGCTATTGAATAATAATATGAATTCTGTTGATCATTATGCAATATAAAAGATGCATAAATTGCAAAGATATAACCAACACCAAAATAAATCATAGAGAAAATGTTGGAACAAAACTAACAAAGAAGAAAGTGAACTACTCTTCTCCTTGGTTAGCTTAACATTAAAGATGAACATTAAATTAAGAATAGCATGCAACTGTATAGCTACATTCTAAATAATGAATACACAAAGATGTGTTATTTCCTGACTGCATGCAACTATAGTCTCACTGTAAATTATGGATAGTTACACCATTAATTATGCTAGTCAAATTATGTGTTAACAATATATGCCAATGCCATTTGTGTCTTCACATAGATTTCTTGGTGGTACTACATGGACCGAACACAGGCTGAGAGTATCATTGGCTGTTTGGTGGCCGCTACGTAGGACAAACTTGCAAACTCACAGATAGGCCTATTTCCATAGTGCCTCACCCTCGCAGACCTTTCTAACCCCACAAAGAGCCATAAATGGGCCAATTTATGAGTCACATAACCGATGATGAGTGTTTTAGGTTGCCATGATAACTATAGACTTTCCTGATGAGGAGCGGTAAGTTGATCATAGAAAAACACAGACTAGATTAAAACCCTTGACCCTTTAGGATTTAGGCTTTAGAATATCTCTTTTTTCTCTGATACCATGAAATATTATGCCAAGATCAAAGAGATAAATTAGAAGCACAACACAAATTGAGACCACAAAGTCAACCGCTGAATAATGCAAAGAAGAGGAGTACAAATAGGTGAGAATTCTTCCTTAAAATGAGGGATGGACTCCTCAAACATGAGTGGCAAAAAATAAAAAATCAAGAGACTAGGATGTTGATGAAATTATTTTTCCATTAGTATGCAAAGAACACTTTTGATAAGCATACACTGAAATACAAGACAAAGAGCAAACCAGAAATGCACATATAAGAGATCACCGAAAATTGCTAAGTACAAAGAAAATCAACGACACAATTTTGTGTGTAAAAAAAAATCGCAAAGTGGAAAGGATAAAGAGGAACCCAAAAGTGGAACCTGAAAGAAAATTCAAGTAGGGACACTAAGAATCATTCTAACTAACTTCAGATCATAACTGACCAACAAAAACCAAAAGTCAGTTGTAGCCCGCAAAAAGTGGATCTGACTTCCACGTCAGATAAAATAGTCTTAGTCTATTTATAGAATCTTGATTTGTTTTTAAAACCATTTCTTTAGGGACAAGAAACATGAATGTAAGTGATTTAATCAGTCTAACTGATTTAAAACACATAGACTAGGAGATCAAGGTAAAGTTGTAAACCTATGATCTTAGAGTTAACATTACTTTACGTGAAACTTGATTAGGTCAATCTATCTTATAAATAGATGATGTAATCATTAATTACTAAGCATGAGAGAGAGATGTGAGAATGGATGAGAGGATTAATGAAGCATACAGGAACATCTAAGGATCAGATTGAAATTTTCATGAACCAGAACAACAAAAGGTGAATTTGGTTAGCAAGAACAAAGAACAGAGACTACCAACCATCATAGGTATTATTCAACCACATTAGGTGATATATTTATTCATGTAATAATAAATGGATCTATAATCAACAATAGGAGATTGCATACACTAGGTCAAATTGTAATTTACTTATATTCTAACAACTGAAACTAAGTGTAAAAATCCTTTCAAGGAAGGTGGATTTAATAGTCCAACTATAAATCTCTTAACCAAGTGCACACTCAACAGTGTTTCTCAAGCTCTTAACTGAGTAGACTTTAACAGGTCTCCATAGATACTCTTAACCAGGTAGATCATCAGAAGTGATCAAATTGTAAGCCTTAACTGACCCCTTCCAATATGCAGACAGTGAAGAATTTATGGGTGCCATCCCCACTGTAGTTTTTACTTCCTAATAGGAGTTTTCTGTGATATCATATCTTGTGTTATGTGTCAATTACTTTCATGAATGTTTCTATGAATGTTCACATGTTTGATTAAGTTTATAATTGATATATCTTACATCAAGATAGCATATAACAGATGGTTGGATAAACATTTGATAACTAAAAGGATAAAGGTTAAAAGAGACAAAAGTTTTAGAGGTACTGATTCACCCCTCCCCTCTCAATACACACTTCCCATTAATTCACACAATTGGTATTAGAGCTAAGTCTCTTCTTTGGAAAAGCTTAAAGGATTAAGAGAAAAGATCGTACAATGGAGAAGTATATATTTGACAAAAGTATTGAGAATAAGAAGCTAGAAATTTAGATCTTCTATGAGCAGTATAAAGAAGCTAGAATAAATATAAGACAACTATTAGATGAAAGAAAGATTATGGCATCTCGCTAAAATGAAACAAATTACCATGAGGAAGAGATACTAGATTTATTTGAGTCTTCAAGATCAAATACAAGAAAAGAATCTGACACATCAGAATAAAGTGTTAGGACTAGGATCACTGAGAGGGGGGGGGGGGTGAATTAATGATCTATCAATTAATACTTTTTATGATTATTTGAATCTTTACTTAAATGCTTAGGTACTGAACTTGAATATCAATGAAAATAAGATAAATATACACAACACATAGCACCACTTATGATAATGGGGAAACCCAATGCAGGTGAAAACCCCGGTGGGAATTAGTACACAAAAATATTCTATACTAGTGTCTTATGATCCTTGTTAGAAGATCCTTAACCCTGTTAGGAGTTGTCTTTACAATACATGAAGTATAGTGACCTTGTTAAGGGTCGGACCCTATTAGGAGTCTTTTAAAATAATCCTGTTAGGGGTGGTGGAATCACTATCCAAGAGCTCACTACTCAAATGGTGAAGGCTACAACCTTTTGGATCTTTGATACACACTGTATTTGCAAGGCAAACTACTGCTATGGCACTACTTGTATGATTAGTTCCTTTTGTGCATTGATGCTTTAACCTCTTTTTAATCACTACAAAAATCTTGTCTTCACTCTGAAATCTTCTACTTCAATATATATCATCAACATATGACAGATATATCTTTGCTACTTTAACACTCTGCTTTGCTTTCTTATCTTTGGCTTTCGCAACTTCTTCGATCACAAATGACCTTCTATAAGTACTTCCTCAAAAGAAAAAAACATGTAGGCTTTAGGAAACCTTTTACAATCTATCTTGATCACTTAAATAAGCACATAACCCTTGATTAAGTCGGTGCAACATTAATTATAACTGCTTTACTCAAACTGAACATACGCATCTTTTCACACAGTCCGCTCCACCAAATTAGCTCTAAATTTTTTTCTCTGGATGAATAAAGTCATGCACCTTTAACCACACATGATAGATCACTAAAAATTACTAATCCAAAGATGTAAGTCCTAAGGATATGTGCAACTTGTGTACCAAAACAATCTTTGTCGGCTCTTTCCATGATCTTTGTCCTGTTCTGCCCTTTACTGTCTCAGTCACTTCATCTTGCTATAACTTCTTCATACTTGCGGATCTGATCATTCTCTCTTAGAATTAGCATGAATACATAATTATAATCTTATCTTCAAAGGATCGTGTCCTAACTCGGTCGTATGCACGTGCACTGATGCTTTGTTCTTCTGGTACTCTACTAACTGTCCAGTCTTCTATACTTAGCCAATTTCTGATCTTCTGATAATGTGTGCTGACTCCAAAATTTCATATGACCTTGTTTCCATAATGAAAACATTCAATAGAGTCATATACTCTAGTATAGTTAACTTTCCAACAATCTCCCCCTTTGTCATTAATGGCAACAAAGGAATATGGCGAAGTTACTATTTGTACTCTTATACAAAAAAATCTCTATCTTATATCTCCCTCTTAGACTCCATATTATTCATACTCTACTCCCCCTTTGACATTAATCACAAAGGTTCTCAAAAAAACTTCTATTTACTTTCTCAGCATACATATCTGGATATGTAATCTGCAATTTCTGGATCTCTTTCTCCCAAAATGCAATCAGTGAATTGACAATCTGTGGATGGGCTCATAATGCATATTGTAGCTTCTCCATTTTCTCCAAGTCTATGCTAGGACCTTGATCATATGACATACTCCATCTTATATACATTACTTTACTCCCCCTTTAATGTTATCTTCTCTACCTTTTTCTACAAACTCTTTCAAGGATGCTTGATCAGCCCTGAGTGAACTAAGATCAAGTGTAAATTTGCTAACCAATTCACTGAGCCTCTTCTTCATATACTTCTCTTATGCAATAACTGATTTATTTTTCATGAATCCTTCAGATTATATACTCCCCCTTACTTATTTACTCCCCATGAGTGTAAGTCTATTATGGGTGTCAAACTTGACAACAATGATGATGAACTGTCCATCACTTCAGTCTTCTCTTTATCTGCTTCCTTTTCTGTGATATCTTAAATCAATAGATCTTCTTGCTAATATAAATAATTTTCACAAATGTTTCTTCAATCTTGTCTAGATCAATATCCATTTCTTCCATTGATGCTTCAACATTATCAACCATGAATGTATCCTTCATGTCCTTTTCCATGGGTGCAAAATCCTGTGGATCTGTCATAATAGTTTTATCTGCTTCTTCACATGATATTTCAAATTGTATCTTCAATCAATTATGCTCTTACGTGAACACTCTTTTGTTTTACTCACACTTAGATGATCAATAAAAAGTATGCGCTTCCAAGGATAACATCAGGTCGGCTCCAAAAAAAAAATCTCCAATGGCTATACTGATACTCTCACATAGAACACTATTCAACAAGATTTTGACCAATTTCGCTTCACGAAATTTATGCGCTGAAGAATACTGATAAATCACTTTTGAGATGTTTCAAAGATTTTCTTGATATCAATCTTTGTTGAATAATTTAACTGTGACGCTTTTCTAATCGACTACAATTTATCCTATAGTTATCCAACCACTTACTCTATTTCTAAGTAAGTTTTCAACTAATTTCTGAAATGACGTGTCCATGCTTGGGCTTCATTTCAAACTCGAATGAATTTTCTTAATAAATAATGATTATAAATCTCCTTTATTCACTATTGAGAATTTAAATGCATTAACAATACAACTGCTAGGGCTTCCATGATCTCCAATCTCTTATTCTGACCGCAAGTTAGGACTTGGTGATTTCAAAGTAGATTTCTGCCATTAATACTTTCCGCGTAGACACAGAAAGCAACTGTAACTTCCGTTCTTGTTCCTAATATCAATTTAAACCACGTTCTCTTGCATACTGCATCATAATGTCACCAAACAATTGTAATCCAAGGTGCATACTCAGATGGTGAGTATACCAGCCACGCAGGGGTTCAAAGCTAGAATAGCTCACCCTAAGACCATGAGGGTCAACTATTTAGAAGTAGAAGGTGCGTCGACTGAGGATGCATCTTGTACCTTTTTCTCTTCATTATCCTTCATTATTTCAACCCAGATCTTGCTTGTATCTTCAGTAGCTTTCACAAATTTGATATCTCCTGCCTTATCCCATAATGAATCTTTTGACTTTTTAGGGCTTTCATGTCTCTGTGCTCTAGATCTACAATGCTTAGATATGTGTCTAGCTTTTCCACATGAGTGACAAATGATAGGAGGTCCGATGTTATTATTCATAATGCTGCACTGCTTGGCTGTATGTCCATTGTAATTAAATATTTGACATGTAATGTTCTGAGGGTTTCTAATATTTTGTTGAGAATAACTTCTTTGTTTTTGCTAATTCTGATTTCTTTGATTATTCTGATTCTTGTTCTTCTGTCTTGTTTTACAAGTCACAGCTCTATGACCAAATTTATTGCATGAATAACAATAACCATTGAAGGGTCTTACCTCTTTACAATTCCTTACAATATGTCCATGCTTGTTATAGGCATAAAAAGTATGATAAACTATCTTGCATTCATCCTTAGGTGGTTCAACATTGTCTTTAGTCTAATTTCCAATCTCCTTAGTATCTGTGATGTCCTTTGGTTCTTTCACTCTTTCTCGTATGGCATCAATCTAAATTTGTGCTTCATTGTATCCTATACCGCTGGTATCTCCTTTAACCTTTTGAGCATACAACTGTGATTCTATCAGATCCTTGCATGTGTGTAACTTGTCAATATGATTCTTTGCTACAATCAATTCAGATTCCATCTTATCTTTGTTGTTTCTTAGCTCCAAGATTTCCATGTTTTCTTGTCTTAGTTCTTCATCTCACTGCTTGTTCATTTTGACCTGATCATCATAGGCATCTTCATTGTTACATAGATTTTCATCTAATTCTTCAATCTGATCCTTCAGAGATGAATTTTATTCATTCAAATTTTTGACTGCTTCTCCCAAATCATTTGAAGAACAATTCCTTAATTCTTTTTTAAGTTTCTTGATAAGTATTTGCATGCCATTAAATTTTAGCTGAAGATCTTCATTTTCTTTTTCAGATGTGTCAAGTTCTTCGAGGGTTGCTTCAAGATTCATTTTAAGGTGTTTCATTTCTACCTTGTCCATGATCTCCTCAAGTGGTTAAACTTCTTTGCTGAGGACCAGGGCTCTGATACCAATTGTTAGGATTAGGATCACTGAGAGGGGGGGGGGGGGGGGAA
>MU228520.1:755072-798074 GCA_018584345.1 Thuja plicata | reverse complement strand
TGAATATGTTATCTATCAATTAATACTTTTTCTGATTATCTGAATCTTTACTTAAATTCTTAGGTAATGAACTTGAATATCAATGCAAATAAGATAAATATACACAAAACATAAAACCACATATGATAATGGGGAAAACTAATGCAGGTGAAAACCCCGATGGGAATTAGCACCCCAAAATATTATGTGCTAGTGTCTTATAATCCTTGTTAGAAGATCCTTAACCCTGTTAGGAGTTTTCTTTACAATACATGAAGTACAGTGACCTTGTTCAGGGTCAGACCCTGTTAGGAGTATTTTACAATAACCCTATTAGGGGTGGTGGACTCACTGTCCAAGAGCTCAGTGCTCAAATGGTGAAGGCTACAAGCTTTTGGATATTTGATACACACTATATCTACAAGGTGAACTGCTACTATGACACTGCTTATCTGATAAGTTACTTTTGTGTGTTGATTCTTTAACCTATTTTTAATGACTACAAAAATCTTTTCTTCACTCTTAAATATTCTACTTCAATATATATCATCAACATATGACAGATATGTCTTTTCCGCTTTAACACTCTGCTTTGGTTTCTTATCTCTGGCTTTCACAACTTCTCCGATCACAAATGACCTTCTTTAAGTACTTCCTCAAAATAAATGAACATGTAAGATTCAGGAAACCTTTTACCATCTATCTTGATCACTTAAATAAGCACAAAACCCTTCATTAAGTTGGTGCAACATTAATTATAACTGCTTTACTCAAACTGAACAGACGCATCTTTTCACACAGTCTGCTCCACCAAATTAGCTCTAACTTTTTTTCTCTGGATGAATCTGATGACATTATTTTTCCATTAGTACACTTAGTGAAAAACATTGATAGAGATCACTGACAGACTACAGAGATCACTGGCAGACTTCAAGCATTACCAGCGAACAACGAGCATACCTGACAGAACATAGAGGTCATGAAAAATACTAAGTATGAAAGTAACAAGCATCACCGGTGACCACAAGCATTACCAGCGACACAGTTTTAAGAAATAACCTAACAGGAATAGAAAATCCATACTCGATGACAAGTTCAAGAAAGGAACACCGATGACCAAGAAAATTGACCGTCAGAACCGACAGTAAGTTAAAGAACTCGCAAAAAGTGAATCTGATTTTTACACGATGGATAAGCAATGTAATTCTATTTATAGAGTTTTTATTTGTTTTAAAACATAACTTGAGGGTCAACCAAGCTTTATGTAAATGTTTTAAAGCATCCTAATGGATCTAAAACATATCCAACCAAAGATCAAGGTCAAGTTGTAAACCTTGGATCTAGAGTTAACTTGCAATGCATGAATCAAGAATTGAGCCTTAGTATAAATAGATGTTCAAACTCAATTGTGAGAAATGAATTCATTATTGTTGATAGCCACACAGAGCATCTAAGGAGTAGAAGGCAAAATTCATGCAAAGTTCAGAAATGGAACAGATCAGTTGTCAAGAACACACAGAGGCTACCGATGAGCAGATAAAGGTATTATTCAATCATGGAAGGATAATTACTTATATGTATGAAGTTTAATAGGATCTGTTATCAGCAATTAAAGATTGCATACATCATCAGATCAAAGACTTAAATAGTTGCATTCTAACAAGTGCATCACATCTAAAATCCTTTTGTAGAAGGTGGACTTAACAGTTCTTTACAAATATCTTAACAGAGTGCACACTTAACAGTGTTGCTAAAGCTTCAAATGAAGTAGATCTTAACAGGTTTCCACTATAATATTCCTAATAGGGTAGGTCATCAGAAGTGACCAATTGTAAGCCTTAACCAGCCCCTTGTTATCTACAGATAGTGAAGTCTTGTGGGTAACAATCCCCACCATAGTTTTTACTTCCTAACAAGAGTTTTCTGCGATATCATATCTTATGTTATGTGTTATCTATTTTCATGAATGTTTCTATTATGGTTACATACTAAAAGAACTTATGATATGATTGCGTATACATAAAGAAAGATGAACTGTTAGATAAGATAATTTAAAAACTGATGATTAAGGGTTAATGGGCCAACCAAGAAAAGTTTTAGAGGTACTGATTCACCCCTCCCCTCTCAGTACATCATTCCAATATAATTCCAATAATTGGTATCAAAGCTAAGTCTCTCTCTTGAAATGGACAAGTTCAGACTAGACATGACTATTGAGAATGAGCAGTTACAGATGAAAATAAACTATGAGTAGTACAAGGAGGTGAGAATAAATCAGAGAAAATTTCTTGATGAAAGAAAGATTATGGCAACCAGGATGAATGAGACAGACTACAAAGAATTGGAAATAATAGATTACTTTGAAACAACTGAACCATCAATGAGCAAAGCTTCAGATGCATCAGATGAAGAAATTAAAAGTCTACAAGAGATCAATCTACATTTGACAAATCAAATCAAGATGCTGCAAATTGGTCAAGAGACTCAAATGGTCAAAATGATTGATGTCATGAATGATGCAAGAAAAGCTGAAAATGAAAGAACAATAGCCATTAATGATAGGAGGAAAATTATAGAGGAGCTACAAGAAAAAGAATTAGAGATTCAAAGACTCACTGAGCATCACCACGAGGTTACAAACCAGATAATTCTTATGAGTCAAGAAGCAAACAGATTAAATACAGAACTCATTGAAAGAATACAGATAATTGGTGAGCAAAGAGAACAAAATGAAAAATTGAAGCATGAAATCAAAGTCCAAAATCAACACAACAAATTGATTAAAAAGGCTGAGGATAGAAAAAAAAGGATGGATGATTTCCTTGATGGACAAAGACGAATCAACAACTACACAGGATTAGGGTACAACGAGAATGGTGAATCTTCTAATCAACCAAATCAGAGGAATGCTTTCACAACCCAAAGATCCAAGAAGCTATCATGCAATCACTGTGGAAAACCAGGCCACACCTCAAACATCTGCAGAAGCAAAATGAAAGGTATTTCTCAAGCACAATCTACTTTTACTAGTAATTGTTATAAATGTGAAAAGAAAGGACACAAGGCACATGAGTGCAGATCCAAAGAGAAAAACCTATATGGACAAGTACTATCCTACATGCAAGATGAATGGGCATACACATAAGGAATGCTGGAAAAAGAACAACAAGGCATGGACACCAAAGGAAACTGATAAAAGCTACAAAACAACAAGAATAGATAACTCATATGTTTGGGACTATAATACATGGGTAAATTGTACAACATGTGGAAGGTATGGTCATATTGCTGCCAACTGTATGAGAAAATGGACCAAAAGGTCAAGAGGGTGGACCAATCTAGGTATGGCATGTTTACATTGTCATAAGGTTGGACATGTGATAAAAGATTACAAAGATCGACTGACAGACACAAGTGCACATCCCAATGGAAATACCATTGATGACATCAAAAGAATGAGAAACAAGATGTGGGTAAAAGCCACAAACACTAAAGGTGCTGGAACAAGCAATACTAATGGTGACACCCCATCCACTGGATCCAGTGACATCACTGCATCTAACTAGATTGCACAAGTAAGTATGGAACTACATTATGACAAGTTTTACTATGCATCAATTCCATTATACATAGTTCATATTGTAATATAGGCATGAATGAAGATGCAATATGTTGTTACTTGCTAAACTATTGAAAAGAAACCATCTATTATTGGGCACAATCTGCATTGGTGAACACACACAGAAAAGTTAGCAATACTTACCAAAATGTACTGGTCATTACACAAGCTAAGTGTAAACCGACGGATATCAATGAATGTTGAATCAACAAAAGCTATCTTCACAACCTCACCAACAATCATTGGTGAAGTCTCCATAACCACTAGCTACCCTGACGCTTGGCATAAACACCAAAGATGTTATGAATGTCTTTACCAAAAAAATTAGTCTTCATAAACTGATGAGTTGGTAAGCATTAATGACAACTTAGGGTACAAAGAGGGTATAAAAGCCCGACAGGTAAACTCATTTTTGCACCCCTAATTTTTGAGCAAAGAAAAGAAAACTAGAGTGATTTGAAAGAAAATTGGAAAGTGACCCAACAGAAGTTAACTTGACATGAAGCATTCACATTCACATGCAAGCATAGAGAATCTATAAGTTATCATACTCACCGACCGCACTGTCTTTATTTTCAAAAAGCCATAAATTTTTGCAATGCGATGGCATCAAATTCTAGGGTAGAGAAAATTAAGGAAGATAAGAACAAACCCTTCAAGCTTGTCAGTAGAGGTGCATGCCCTAGGCCTAAATATAAGTTACATCCTGAAATAGCTTCACAACCTAACGATTCCAGAGCATTCTCCTGAATCCCACCTAGGGTTTTACTGGTAGAGGACGCAAGGTCCTACATTCACTATAAGATCTCAGAAATAGGAGATCTAGAGCTTGATAATGCCTATAGGGCACTGTGTGATGATGCTAAAAAGATCAAAGAAGAGCATAAACACTTGGAAGTAAAGGGACTCACAAATGCACTGCATTTTCCCAAGGTTTTCAAAATAGAATGAATAAAAATTGTTCTTAGCAGAGTTCATGACAAAAATCCATCGCTAAATAAGCCAAAGGCTATAACAAAAGATGTTATACATGGGGTTACTAGTTATCCTACAATCGATAAACCATAGGCTCACAAACATCCATCTCTAGTAGAAGTTGAAAGACTAATTGGTGCAAAATCAAATAAAAGGGTACTAAAGGTGAACACCATTACCGACGTACAACTAAATTTTGGAGCATGTGTTGTTGGATACAAGATATTCCAAGCAATCCAAATGAATAGCATATCTAGCACTGCCATGAGCATAGCATATAAGATTATCAAATAGGGGAAGAAGATGGATCTGGCAGAGATCCTGTTACATCAATTTGAGGAGAACATGTGCACAGTAAGGTCTTCAAGGACAAACACATGAGAAGAAGAAGAAGAAGGTGAGGAGCAACAAGAAGGTAAGGAGGAACAACAGGGTAAGGAGGAAATCACCGAGGATCAACTTCCCATCGGTGATACAGCAGAGTAACAAGAATCAGTGGAAGAGAAATCTGATTCACCACCTCCTCCTCCACCAAAGAAGTCTAGAACAAGAAGTCAAATAGAAAAAGATGCAATTCCTTCTCCCATGGTAAAAGGGAAAGTGTATAAAAGGAAACTAGATACATAAAAAGAAAAACAACCAGCTAGGGCACCTGCCAAAAGAAGAAAATATGTTCAGACTGATGAGGATTTAGAGGATTCAACAATGGATGAACCTGACACTATGAAACAAGCAAAATTGATAGCAAAGGTTACATCACTCACTGAGGACATTGATGAAATCTATAAGAACATTTCTGAAGCTACATCTATTGCACATCCTAAAATCAGGAAATGGTTAAGATGGGATACTGAAGAATAGAATACGATTGAAGATGCACTTATTGCTAAGATGTGCAGACATTACTATGTCCCACTACACTTCTCTATCTGTGATGTTCCACAAGAGCTATTAGATAGAATTTCTTCTAGATTCACTTTTGCACTCCATGAGGAGAAGAGGATAAGAGAAAGAGTGCTGGTTTCTCTTATGCCTCCTAAATCAACAAGAGAAGAAATCAATGAAGTCATGGAGAAATATACAAAAATCTTCTCACCCAAGTTGAGAGCTTATAAATTTCTTAAAGAAAAACTTATAGAGCTTGAAGAAGAAACACATAAAATATGGAGTGAGATATTAAATGTTGGTGAGGAAAGCATTCCTAAAAAGGAACCTATTGCTAAAACAAATAACTCAACAGTTGAGTTAGACAGTGAAGAGGTACATATCACATTCCAAAAATAGACTGACACTATAGATGAAGACTAGCCAAAAGATGGTGAAGATGATCAACTACCAGCAAGCCCCATCCATATAAAGTTGGAGGATGAAGAAGTTACCAAAGAAGAACTGTCAATAAAAGGTAACTTAGATGTTGATATAAATGATGATTCATGGTTAGACAACATTGTCACTACCATTACAGGAAAAGACCCTGCAGCAGAGCTTAAAAAAGATGAAGACATCAATGCTACTAAGGGTAATACTGACGGACATGACATAGCTATTGACACTGCAACAGTCAATACACCGACAAACATGAATATATTAATAGATTCTATTGATATTCAGTCAAGTCAAGAAAAATCATCTAAGAAAGATGATGATATACCCAAGGATATGGGTACCGATGAAAACAAAGGTGCATCCAACACTCCCAAGGATATAGATACAGAAATGAAGGATGCAACCGATGATCAGCAAGATGTATCAAAAGACCAAAACAAAGAGGCAGATAAAAACACTGATGATATAGTGAGAAAGGTTGAAGAGCAAGATAAGAGTGAAGGAGTAAAGAACAATGAAGGTATAAAACTTAAAGAAGATTCATCTATTGATACACCCAAGGAAAATGAGAAGACGTCTTCACCAAACCGGCCGGTGGACACAGAACAAATGAAAAAGGATGCCTCATCTTCTTGACACTCACCCATAAAGTCAACCCAATCTCATGCCTTGAAAATGGTGGTACATCAATCTACCACCCAGCCAAAGAAAAAGAAGAAGAAAACAGTAAAGAAAGACATATTGGCTATGACACTAGATGAAGGCATTGAAGTTCCAAATTGGAACATTATCACTTTGGACGAAGACAAACTTCAAGAGTTTGGAGTGCTATGTCAGAGAAAAGCCATACAAAAGAAAATGATACAAGAGCATAGGGAAACATTGGCACTTGACAAAGCAAAAGAGATACTCCAACAAATTGTTCTTGAAGTGAAACTTGAAGCAAATGCTACAGTAAAGGAACAAATTGCTGTTCTTACCGATGCCATCACAGAGCAAGGGATAGATGCAGAACAAGAAATGGACGAACAAGCAGAAAAGAAATATCAATTCAAGTTAATTGATAAAATCATCCAAGAAGTGGCATTGAACAAGGTAAAGCTCTCTGAACTCACTGATGAATTAGAGCCAATGATTGCTGAACCAATCACCTTAGTTCAAAAGATGTGCACACTTGAGAAATTTGCAAAAGAGAATAGTGACAAACTAGCAGAAATAGATCATAATGTCACAACTAGTGCACAAAGCCTAACCTCTCATGCTGATAGTATAAAGGCACATCATGACACATTCATAGAGGCAAACAGGCTAAGGAAAGAAATATGGGATGCTGAAACACAACTCAGAGGTGAGATCACTGAACTATAGGCAAATATTCTACCCAATCTTACTATTTTACAGCAACATATTTCTGATGCTAAAAATTTGATAGCAACCCCTGAGATGTCTGTAGTAGACAACATCTATGACATACATGTAAGAATTTCACTAGAGCATATGGCTCTAGAAATGCTAAAAGAAAAATGGAAAAAGATGATGGAGGACATCAAGTCCTCACATTCCCACCTTTTTGAAAAGTTGTAACTTCCTTTGCCTTTAGAATCAAAAAAGGAGGAAAGGAAATGTATATAGTTATGTACAATATATATATCAAAAATGAAGAAAATAAAAATACATAAGAATATGTATATATACTTACACTTACTGGAATATAGATAGGGGGAGTCATTCAAATGACTAAGGAAGGAGTATACATAGGTGTACATACTAATACACTCAGTCTGATGCACATATCATGTTTTTGATAATAATGTCAAAGGGGGAGATTCATTATTTTTCCATTAGTACACTTAGTGAAAAACATTAACAAAGATCACCGATAGACTACAGAGATCACTGGCAGACTTCAAGCATTACCGGTGAACAACGAGCATACCTGAAAGAACAGAGAGGTCATGAAAAATGCTAAGTATGAAAGTAACAAGCATCACCGACGACCACAAGCATTACCGGTGACATAGTTTTAAGAACTAACCCGAAAGGAACATAAAAGGCATACCCGATGACAAGTTCAAGAAAGGAACACCGATGACCAAGAAAATAGACCGTCAGAACCGACAGTCAGTTAAAGAACTCACAAAAAGTGGATCTGATTTTTACACGATGGATAAAGTAATGTAATTCTATTTATAGAGTTTTTATTTGTTTTAAATAATAACTTGAGGGTCAAGCAAGCTTTATCTAAAGGTTTTAAACCATCTTAACGGATCTAAAACATATCCAACTAAAGATCAAGGTCATGTTCTAAACCTTCGATCTAGAGTTAACTTGAGATGCATGAATCAAGAATTGAGCCTAACTTAGTATAAATAGATGTTCTAACTCAATTGTGAGAAATGAATTCATTATTGTTGATAGCCACATAGAGCATCTAAGGAGCAGAAGGCATAATTCATTCAAAGTTCAGAAACAGGACACATCGGTTGTCAAGAACACATAGAGGCTACCGACGAGAAGATAAAGGTATTATTCAATCATGGAAGGATGATTACTTATATGTATGAAGCTTAATAGGATTTTTTTTCAGAAATTAAATATTGCATACATCATCAGATCAAAGACTTATGTAGTTGCATTCTAACAAGTTCATCACATCTAAAATCCTTTTGTAGAAGGTGGACTTAACAATTCTTTACAAATATCTTAACAGAGTGCACACTTAACAGTGTTGCTAAAGCTTCAAAAAAAGTAGATCTTAATAGGTCTCCACTCTAATACTCCTAACAAGGTAGGTCATAAGAAGTGACCAGTTGTAAGCCTTAACTGACCCCTTCTTATCTATAGATAGTGAAGTCTTGTGGGTAACAATCCCCACCGCAGTTTTTACTTCCTAACATAAGTTTTTTGCGATATCATATCTTGTGTTATGTGTTATCTATTTTCATGAATGTTTCTGTTATGGTTACATACTAAAATAACTTATGATATGATTGCATATACATAAAGAAAGATGAACAGTTAGATAAGATAATTTACAAACTGATGATTAAGGGTTAATGGGATAACCAAGAAAAGTTTTAAAGGTACTAATTCACCCCTCCCCTCTTAGTACATCATTCTAATATAATTCCAATAGAATCAAGTCATGTTCCTTTAACGACACATGATTAGATCACTAATCCAAAGATGCAAGTCCTGAGGATATGTGCAACTTCTATACCAAAACAATCTCTATCGGCTCTTTCCATGATCTCTGTCCTGTTCTGCCCTTTACTGTCCCAGTCACTTCATCTTGCTATAACTTCTTCATACTTGAAGATCTGATCATGCTCTCTTAGAATTAGCATGAATACATAATTACAAGCTTATCTTCAAAGGAGAATGTCTTAACTCAGTCATATGCACATGCACTGATGATTTGTTCTTTTGGTACTCTGCTAACTTTCTAGTCTTCTGTACTTAGCCAATTTTTGATCTTCTGATAATGTGTGCTGACTCCAAAACTTCATATGACTTTGTTTCCATAATGACAACACTAAATAGAGTCATATACTCCAATATAGTCAACTTGCCAACAGAAAGCATCACAAGCCTAAATGAAATCAATCAACATCTAGCTGGGAAAGTGAAATCTCTACAAATCAGTCAAAAGACATAGATGGTAAGAATGATTGATGTCATGAATAGTGCTAGACAAGTTGAGAAAGAAATAACACTAGCTATTGATGATAGAAGGAAGATTAGTGAAAAGCTACAAGAGAAAGAGTCTGAAATACAAAGAATTACAAAGCATCACCATGAGATCACAAATTAGATTATTCTTATGAGTCAAGAGGCAAACAAAATGAATGTTGAACTCATTGAATAATATAGGCTATTGGTGAGCTAAGAGAAGAAAATGAAAATTTGAATTATGAAATAAGAATTCAGTAGTAGCATAATGAAATTATCAAGAAAGCTGAAGAAAGTAATAAAATAATGGATGATTTTCTTGAAGGACAACGGAGAGTCAACAACAACATTGGTCTAGGCTTTACTAAGAATGGAGAATAACCCAATCAAGTTTATCCAAAGAATTTGTATGAAAATCCAAGACCAAGAAAGCTAACATGCAATCACTGTGGAAAGCAAGGCCACACATCAAATGAATGTAGAGGAAAAATGAAAGGTATTCTTAAATCCACATCTTCATTCATAGGATTTTGTTATAAATGTAACAAGAAAGGACATAAAGCATATGAATGTAAGTCTAAGATGAAACAACCAAAGAAGGAAACCTACATGGACAAATACTGTCCTACTTACAAAATGAATGGGCACAAAACTCTTGAATGTTAGAAAAATAAAAGGCAAGCATGGAAGCGTAAAGGTCAAGAAACTCCCTATCAACTGAAAAGAGTCGGTAACTAGTATGTATGGGATTAAAACACATGGAAAAATTGTACAACATGTAGAAGATTTGGTCACATTTCTACAAACTGTAAGAGATAGTTGACTAGAAAGTCTAGAGGCTAGACTAACCCCAGAATGGCATGCTTACACTATCATAAAGTTGGTTATCTCAAGAAAGACTACAAAGACCAAATGACAGAGACCAACACATATCCTAATGGAAACACCATTGAAGACATCTGAAGAATGAGACACAAAATGTGGAGAAGAGCTTCAAACACTGATCAAACTGGATCGAGCAATGCAAATGGTGACACCCCATCCAATGGATCTGGTTACATCACCACCCCCAACTAAGCAGAACAAGAAAGTATGGAACTGCATTACACTATGTATTATTTCACATCAGTTCCATATTATGTTGATGAAATGAAAAATTAGCATAAGTAAAGATGCATCGGGATATTACTTTTTAAATCTGTGATAACTATTCTATCGGGCATGCATACCGAAATCCATCGATATACGCTCAAAGATAAAACTACCTACACTTACCAAGAAGCACCGGTTAACATAAGAAAGAAAAGTTACTAGTGTAAACTAAGACACATCGGTAATCAAGAAAAGTGAATAAGTTGTTTGCGCACAACACCAAAACCCATTGATAAAAGAAAAGAGTTAGATGACCACCCCGAAATGTCATGTTGTCACTGAAGAGAAATTAATGTTCAAATTGATGAACTCTATCTTCAAACACCGAGGAGTGGTTGAGCATTAATGACTCACTTTTAGGGCAAACACCTATAAAAGGGTGACAAAAGGGTTTTATTCTTCACTAAGACTAGAGAAGAGCAACGAGAGAGAAAATTTGAGCAAAAAAAAAAATCATCACAGAGAAACTTCAACTCAACCGAGAGCACTCCAACAGATCAATGACCACTGTAGGTGCAAATAGTAAGCTTCTACTACAACCGAGAACTCTGTTTACATATTTTTTTAAGAAAGCCCTAAATTCTCTGAAACAATGGCCATGATCTCAAGAACTACCAAACAGAAGAAAATCAAGAAGGATGAGGTTAAACTCATCAATAAATCTACCTGTGAGGAACCTCACTACAAGATTTTCCCTGAGGTTGCATCACAACCTGACAATGCTGGAGCATTCTCATGAATACTAGCTGGGGTTTTTCTCATCGAAGATGTGTGAGCTTACATCCACTACAAGATTGTAGAAATTGGTGATTGAGAGGTGGAACAAGCTTACAAGAAGCTGTGTAATGAAGATGGATCCATAAAAGATGAACACAAACACATATAGGTGAAAGGGCTCACTAATTCCCTATTGTTCCCGAAGGTGTTCAAAATTGATTGGATTCAGTTAGTACTAAGCCAAATGCACAATCACAAGCTATGGCTAGATGAGCCAAAAATGATAACTCGAGATGTTATCTATGAATTCATCGGTTACCCTATAACCGAGAAGGTAAAGGCACTAAAAAACCCACTCAAGGCTGAGATTGAGAAGAACATAGGAGCAAAATGTGTTGGTAGAGGACTGAAGGTATCTTTTATAACCGATGATGAACTTAAATTCAGAGCATGTCTTCTAGGTTACAAATTCTTCCAAGCAAGTAGGATGAACAACATTGCATCCAGTGTAGTAGATACAACATACAAGATTGTAAAGAAAGGTACTCAGTTGGATCTGTCGGCACTTCTACTTAATCAGCTAGAAGGAAACTTGAGGACAATAAGAAATGCTCAAACAAATACATGTAAGTTTCGATCACTTATCATGTGCATTTTCTTTTACTTTCAAGAAACATTTCCATTAGTAGGAGATGTAAAATGGGATACCACAAAACTGGTCACCATACAAATCACTGAATACATAACATCACTGGGAGACAACTTTGAAACAGTCATGGATGATTACTTTACAAGATTCAAGGACCGAATGCAAAAAATGGTAAGAATCCATGAACAACTTATTCAAAAGTTTAAGAATGATATATGTTTTATGGTTGACACCGACCACACATACATAAAACCTGTTGTTTCAAGGACAACATGGTTACAACCTTTGGAATTTGAGGTCAATATTGATCAAGAATCCAATGCAATTGATGCATTGATAAATGAACCATTAGAAAAATCAAGAATCAAAACCAGATTGGTTGTGAAGCAAATTGACAGAAAGAAAGATAAGATGGTTAAGAACTTAAAGAAAAGACTGTCGTTAACTGAAGAAGAAACTGAAAAAAAGGAGGAAACTAAAGGATAGTCACCTATCGGTGAGGCTGAGAAAGCAAGTGACTCTAAGTCTACAGAGTCAGATACTCTGTTGCCAACACCTGAAACGAAGCCAAGAACCACAACTGCTTCTAGGACAAGGAGCCAAACATCTAAGCACTCAAGTCCTTCACCCTTGAAGAAAGGACAAGTTAGAACCTACAAGTGGAAACCGGCCACACAGAAAAGAGGGTCATCAAAGAGAAGAAGGTTTGTTCAAACAAGGGAAGATATTGAGGACACTAAACAAGATGAAGGTGTACAAGTAGAAAAGATTGAGGTTCTAGAAAGCATTGATGATGTATGCAAATTTAGGATCTATTATAGATTCTAAGATCAGAAGATGGCTAAAAATGGATCCAAAAGAACAAAACAAAGTTGAAGATGCCATCATTGCAAAGATGTACAAATTCAAGTACGTACCAATTCAATTCAAAGGTTCAATGGTACCGAAGGAACTCATGGACAAATTATATGTTAGATGGTCATTTGCATTAAAGAATGAGAAGGAGATAAGAGAAAGAGTACTTGTTTCTCTTATTCCTCCTGAATCCAAGAGGGAAGAAATTGATGAGATGATGGAGAACCATAAAAAGGAGTTCTCACCCAAGTTGAGAGCCTGCAAATTTCTTGAAGGGAGGCTTATAGAGCTTGAAAAAGAAAGTCACAAAACTTGGAGTAAAATACTAAATATACCTATTGAGGAACCAAGCCCCCAAAAAGAACAACCATAGCAAGATGATAATCAAGCAACTCAAGAACACATAATAATCAAAGATGCAGAAGATGACACATCACTTGAGTTATAGAAAGAATAAATGAACACAATCGGCAACAAGAATGTGGAAGTTGCAGATGAGATATGGCTAGACACCACAATGGACAACATAGTGATTGACATTACCAATGACCCAGCAGAAGAAATTAAAAAGGATGAAGATGTCACTGTTACCAAGGACAAAATTGATGAACAAGACACAACATTTGACACTTTATAGGTGAACATAACAAGAAACATGCCAATATTGATGCAAGCCATCAATATAATTCAAGAAATAGACAAGTCACCTGACAAAGATTCAAGAATTCTTGAGGATGCAGGAGAAGAAGGAAAGAAAGACAACACCGATGAACAGAATGTCATCGGAGATGCTCATATTGTAACAAAAAATGACAAGGTTGCAGAAGGAGATTTACAACAAACAGATGGAAACACCACTAAGAAGGATGGACAGAAAAACAAAGATGAAGTACATAAGGACATCAACAAAGGAGAAAAGCCTAAAGATGGAACTCCTAAGGAAACCAAAAAAGTTGCAATAGATAATGTAAAGGTTGATATGCAGACGTCTACTAAAAACTGACAAGGTAACACTAATGCACAACAATAAAAAGAGGCAACACCACAAGTCACTTCATCCAGTGCCATAGACAAAGCTAAGAAGAAGGCTATGGTTATACATTCAAGTGAAACTCGGAAGAAGAAGAAGAAATAAAAAAAAGGGTAAGTTGGAAGTCACTCTAGATGAAATCATAGAGATACCCAAATGTGACCGAACTACACTTGACTATGAATCACTGAAAGAATATGGTGAAATATGCCAGAGGAAGGCATTACAGGAGAAGCTAAGGAAGAAACACCAAGACTCCATGGTGCTAGAAATAAGTAGGGACATCTTGCACCAGATTGTACCAGATGTTGATGTTGATCAGACTAAACCGATTCTTGATCAACTAGCCACTCTCACAAAAGCCATTACAACGCAAAACATTGATGCAGAGAAGGAAATTGAAGAGAGAGCAGAGCATAAATATTAGCACAAGCTTGTTGAGAAAATCAGCCAAGAAGTGGCAGTCAACAAGGTAAATCTTTCAGAATTCATAAGTGAATTAGATCCCATAATTTCTAAAGCTATTTCCTTGATTCAACAATTGAGCATAATTGATAAATTCACTAAAGATCATAGTTATAAGATAGCAAAGTTAGATTCTGATCTAGCTACTAGTGCTAAAATCTTAACCACCGAGAAGAATGCAATAAAGTTGCATTATGAGAAGATTATTGAAGTAAAAATATTAAGGAAAGAAGTATGGGAAGAAAAAAAACAATTCAAGGAGGAGGTCACCGAGCTCTAGGCTCAACTTCTACCAAATCTAACACTGCTTCAACAACATATCAGTTCAGAAAAAAAATTGATAGAGACCCTTGAGATGTCTGTAGTAGACAACATCTATGATATGCACTCAAGGATCACACTCGAGAACATGGCTCTAGAGAATGTGAAGGACCAATGGGAGAATATGATGGAAGACATGAAGTCTTCACACTCTCACATTTTTGATAAACTATAAGGTATACACCTTTGCCCTTAATATAAAAAAGGGGGAAAATATATGATATGTATAGATAGGAAACTATATAGACTATACAGAGTACTATATAAAAAGGAGAGTATAATGATATACTGTCATACACATAGGGGGAGTCATGAAATGACTAAGGATTATATATGTTGTACATACTTAACATTTTGTTAGTATTTTGGCACATATCAGTTTTTTATACCAATGTCAAAGGGGTAGATTGATGACATTATTTTTCCATTAGTATGAAAAGAACACTTTCAGTAAGCATACACAGAAAGATAGGACTAAGAGAAAACCAAAATTTAGATATAAGAGATCACCGAAAACTGCTAAGTACAAAGAAAACCGACGACACAATTTTGTGTGGAAACCAAATTTGCAAAGTGGAAACGATAAAGAGGAGCCCGGAAGTGGAACCTGACAATTAGGTCATAGTGCAAACTGAGAGAAAAGTCATAGAGGAACTTGAAAGATAGTTCAAGCAGGGACACTGAGAATTAGTTTAACTAAATTCAGAGCATAACCGGCTGACATAAACTGAAAGTCGGTTGCAGCTCGCAAAAAGTGGATCTGACTTCCACGTCAGATAAAAAAATCTTGTTCTATTTATAGAATCTCAATTTGTTTTTAAAACCATTTATTTAGGGACAAGAAACATGAATGTAAATGCTTTAATTAGTCTAACTGATTTAAAACACATAGACTAGGAGATCAAGGTAAAGTTGTAAACCTGTGATATTAGAGTTAACATTGTTTTACGTGAAACTTGATTAGGTCAATCTATCTTATAAATAGATGATGTAATCATTCATTACTAAGCATGAGAGAGAGATGTGATAATGGATGAGAGGATGAATGAAGCATATGAGCACATGTATGGATCAGATTGAAAGTTTCATGAACCAGAACAACAAAAGGTGAATTTGGCTAGCAAGAACCAAGAACAAAGACTATCAAGCATCAAAGGTATTATTCAGTCACATTAGGTGATATATTTATTCATGTAATCTTCAATGGATCTGTAATCAGCAATAGGAGATTTTCTACACCAGGTCAAATTGTAATTTTCTTTCATTCTAACAACTGAAGCAAAGTGTAAAAATCCTTTCAAGGAAGGTGGATTTAACAGTCCAACTATAAATCTCTTAACCAAGTGCATACTCAATAGTTTTTCTAAAGCTCTTAACCGAGTAGACTTTAACAGGTCTCCACAGATAATCTTAACCAGGTAGATCATCAGAAGTGATCAAATTGTAAGTCTTAACCAGCCCCTTCCAATCTACAAATAGTGAAGAATTTGTGGGTGCCATCCACACCACAGTTTTTACTTCCTAACAGGAGTTTTCTGTTATATCATATCTTGTGTTATGTGTCAATTAATTTCATGAATGTTTCTATGAATATTCACATGTTTTATTAAGTTTATATTTGATATATCTTACATTAAGATAGCATAGAATAGATATTTGGATAAACATTTGATAACTAAAAGGATAAAGGTTAAAAGAGACAAAAGTTTAGAGGTACTGATTCACCCCTCCCCTCTCAGTACACACTTCCCATTAATTCCAACAAGATGTTTCATCAAAGGGAAATTGACACATCTCTAGTAGACTCAACCCATGTCTAGTAGACTCTTAAAACATGAAAACTTGTGTAGACAAGTGTCAAATGGCCATGGATGACTAAGTAGGATTAATAAGCCTAAATGTAATTAAATAATTACACCAACATTTCACATAAGGTAAAGTATTAGGAACCTGTAATATATGTTGAATGGTGAACATTGACTAAGATTCAAAATTCCACCTTCTAGGGTCAAAAAAAGTGAATTTCATCTCCATTAGAATCAATGTCATATATTTTGCTAAATTATAGAGGTTCACTATTAAAATGATAATTTTTTTTTCTATCTCAATGTGGGAAAAAACTTTCCTAGTACTAAGGAAAGGTGTTGTAATTAGAAAATATACTTTAGGATTAATAAGATTTGCAATTGAAGGGCTAATATAATTTTTTGTCTCTTTTTCTTTCCATTTCTAATTTATAAGTTCTCCCCATAATAATGTCTCATACTCCTTTCTAAAATGATTGTAACTTATTTCCTTTGATTCTTCCATATTCAAGTAAAAAACATTGAAATCAAATATTTGGACAAATTACCATCTCTACACTAGTTGCAGATAAACCATTCCACTTCTTCATTTCATATCATTGAATAAATAATTAAATTATGAAATCTACATCTAGAAAAACATAATTTGATACTAATTTTACTATGTCCAAGTACCAACAATTCTTTAGGGAAAACTCAAATTTTTTCTTCTTGTATTCGAGTGCTCAAAGGGCTACACCATATCCTTGGTAAGTCTACATATTCAATGCTAGAAAGTTCATCTAGTACTTTATCATTAGGGCCCCTACGACCATTGAGTTTCAATGATCTAGTCTCTCCATTCAATTTCTTTTGTATGTCCACATCTAACTTCCTTGATGCTTGGGAGGGAGTTTCTTTCTTTCTCATATTTACTAAGACTAAGACTAGGGTTTTATTTTTAATACTAGGGTTTGATCTAACTATGAGTACTAATACCAAAATCTAACCAAATTGTGTTATAACTATAATTTCTAAACTCAAGGTCATGAAAAACATAAAAACAAAAATAACTCACATTTCAAAATATGTACTAATAGATCATTTGTTGGAAAACCTTATTTTTTATTTGAACTTATTACATAGGTTGAACTAGTGAGAAACTATCACTACAATCATTGCAACTAATGGATTAGTCTAGATCAAATGCTTATTCATATAAAATTAATCAAAATCTAGCCTAAACTAGTCATTTCACTATCACTATAGTTCATGCTTGACCTATACACTAAATTCTAGCCATTATTTGAGTGTGAGTATTGGCCATTAATTTTTGGGGATAGCAGCAAGATGAATTAACTAGATTCAAAGTAGTAGAATAAAAAATGAATTGGCACATTTGCAAGACATTCAATATAAAAAATGATTTTCTTAAATAAAAATGATGCAAATCAAGGGTTCAACTCAACACAATGGATGCATATTTTACAACAATGTGCTCATTCCTGTCTCAAAATCCAAGACAATCATATTTGGAAAGATATATTTATAAGAGTAGGTCTTTGATATATCATGATTACAAAGACACATGGATACATACCAGTTTGGACTCTTAACAAAACCCCAATTTAACCCTTTATAAACTCAAGATTTCTTCACAATGGACCTATTCCTCTACAAGGCTACAAGCACATACAATGCTTAAATACTTCAAAATATTCATATTGACATTGGGGACACCTTGGATCAAGTACAAATAACCTACTTAGACCCACAATAATGCTTATGAATTTTGGTCACTCAATTTTCTTGGCAATTCATACAAACAAGCCTAATCCCTTATAGCCCTCCTAGATGACAAAACCACACATAAATTTTGATGCATAATAGATATCCCTAACTAATAATAGATTATAATACCCTTTTGGTCACTAGAGAATACATAAATTTATGGTGTGGTTGTGTTGAAACATCTAGCCTTTATTCCAACTTGCAGGCCTAATTATACCACTTTTACAAAGAAAACCTTGGCTCTCTCCACTCCAATATCATAAAATATTATCTATGGGTTTAAATAATTTGTTTATAGTCTTAATACATAATATCCTTCAGTTGGATCCCTCCATCATTTTCCAGAATATCAAACCCTTGGTATACTTGTATGTAATAATCCCAAAACATGGAGTATTCAGACTAGGGCATCACCATTTTGGAGACAAACACCATTCCCACATCCTGAAAGTTTCAAAATATTAAAGTAAACTCTTAGGGATGTCATTCCACCAAGTTTGAGGAATTTCTACTTGAGGAATGAGCCTCCAAGCATGGTTCTTGTGTTCAAACCCTCAAACCTAGGGTCACAAACTCGGTTATAGAAAAAATGCAATATATTTCTTATTTCCTAATTAAAATCAATGAGGTTGGATTAAAATTATAGGTAATACAATGATCTACCCTCCACAAGCAGCTTTAGGTCATATTGTCACTATACAAGGCTGAATAATTAACTAGTACAATCATAGAAATAGTTAAAATGTACGGACAATCAATTTTAATTGCTTGATCTTCATCTCAATATATTGCCAAAACTTTTGGTTGATTCCATAGGATGTATTTAGGGATGAGAAACCTATTTAAAATGATTAAAAATTGATAATTGAGCTATAACCACTATCAAAACCACTTTGGTATGTTAGAGAAACTTTTTCTAGAAAAGTTGTTTCACAACTTTTGCATATTGATCCAAAATTTTTAGAGTTGATCCTAAATGACCTAAAACATGACCAATGGTCTTCCTAGACCTTATTCCAAGCTGAAAGATGACTCCTCATGAAAAATACTCATATTAAGATGCGATTACATCAAGGTAACAATATGCACAACTTTGCCAATTTTGGACATCATTACAACCTAATAACTAAATGAACCAAAAATGACCTTAAAAGAATCAAAAACCACTCACACAAGTTCAAAATGGTCATTTAGACCTTATTACATGATTCAAATACCAACTATAACAAAACTTTACAAAATGGCCTCATGGAGGCATGAAGTCAAATATGTGCTCCTGCACCATACTCCCTGAGAAAGAATAATTCAAGTCCCTCTTGAATTGAGGGTAATAACAAAGTTTCACCTTATAATTATCTTTCTTGTTATCTTCAATCCATTGCACTTTTAATTTCTTAGAAGAGTTCCATGCTAGCTTCATCTTGTAAATGAAAACTTGTTTTCCAACTATTTTTCTACCTTGGATTTGATTCTTTTTTCCCTAATGGACTACATACTCTACCCCAACACCTTGTTCTTCCTCCTTATATTTATTCATCTTAAATTTGGGTTTATCACTAGTTAAGGATGCAATAAAACAACTTATTTTACCCAAAATTTTCATGCTATATATTTCTCTCCCCTTGAGGTCTATACAATCAATAACCCTTTCCTTTTCTTGGCTAATGTCAACCTAACATGGAACCTTTGTCTTGAAATCAAACCACTCAACCTCATACTCACCCATTCGTTTGATTAAGGAAAACATAAAATAGGTTGAACCCTTATTTTCCACTACCTTGAAGGTTTTGTCTTCCCTCTTTTCATGAGAACTAACAATTTTCATTGAAACATAATCTATTAGCACATCAGCATGTTCTTGCAACAAGTATTGAATATCTAATGACAATTGATCAATCCTAAATATAGTTATAATATTCAAATATCTACTTGCCATTTTATTAGCCGTGTCTTTCTCTTTTTTCTCTTTTTATTATTCTATCAAGGAGTCCTTCATGTCACATTTTGTTGTTCCCACTTTCCTTCTTTTCTAAACAATCTTCTTGATAGGCCACATAATCTTCTTCTTGACTGGTAAGTGATTATTAACCAAATAAGAAACAAGAGAGGAAAAGAGAGAAAAGAGAGATGAAGAAGGAAAAATAAAAGGAAACACAATTAGACATTGATCAAGAGAAAAAAGAGTCGAGGCAGGATTTGGAGAAATTAAAGGAAATGCAAGAAAGAATGATGCAACAATTTTGTCGACAAACACCATTCCCACCTCATACAGGTTTCAAAATCTTAAAGTAGATTCTTGGGATTCTCATTCCAAAAATTTTGAGGAATTTCTATTGGTGGAATGAGCCTCCAAGCATGGTTCTTGTGTCCAAACTCTCAAACCTAGGGTTACAAACTCTATTACAGAAAAATGCAATATCTTACTTATTTCCTTATGAAAATCAATGAGATCAGATTTAAATGAAATTTAATCCAATGATATACCTTCTACAATAAATTTTAGGTCATATTTTCACTGTACAAGGCCATATAATTAACTAGTTCAGTCCTAGAAATAGTTAAAATGTTGGAATAGTCAATTTTTTTCTTGATCTTCATCTTAGTACATTTCCAACCCTTTTGGTCGATCCCATAGGGTGTATTTATAGTTGGGAAACCCATTTATAATAGTTACAAATTAAAATTTGAACAATAACCACCATCAAACCTTCTTGGTCTTTTAGTGCAACTTTTGCAAGAAAAGTTGCTTCACAACTTTTCTTGCAACTTTTTCAATTTGATCCAATTTTTTTGCAAATGATCCTAAATGAAATAAAATATGAAAAATACTCTTTCTAGACCTTATTCCAACCTACTTGACCTGATCCACATAAAGAATACTCATATTAAGCCCCAATTACATGTAGGCAACAATATGAGCAACTCTGATAATTTTGCACATGACTGCATCCTAATGACTAAATGAATGAAAAAGGGCCTTCAAAGACTCAAAACCTGCTGACACAAGTTCAACATGGTATCTTGACACTAATAAATGATTCAAATACCAACTAGAAAAAAAATTTACAAAATGGCCTCATGGAGGCATGAAGTCAACTAGGTGCTCATGCACCAAAAAACCAACCCAATAACATTTTATCAAAAAAAAAAATACTAGAATCCTTTTCTTTGGATAAATCCCTAGCATGACAAGATGAAACGATTTAGGAAGAAGTATGGGATTATGTGAAAATTCTTGCAGCAAATTTTGATAAGTGGGAACAACTCAAAAAGGAGGCGGACAATGTTAAGGTGTCTTGAGACTTCAATATGTGGGGAATCCTAGAGAAGGATATTGATTCACTCAATGTGAATAAATTAATATGATCATTAATATGTATGGAATTATCGCTTATTGTATGAAATTGATGAAACTAACAATATGTTTTCTTCATTGAGTTGAATGAAAATCAAACATAGGCTATCTATTTAGATAGTGCTAAAAGATCCTGTTATAAAATGAAGATGAGAAGAGGTAAGAGTATTGCTCAACATGATACTCATCTTGTCATTGATGATGATTAGAGTGGTGTTATGAAAGACGTTTTTTTTATTGAGAGGTTGGAGTTCCTCTATTAGGATTGGTAACCCATCAAAGGCCTAAAATTGCTTATTGTCACATGGTCATCTTCTTATGGTCATCTGCTAGTTGTAGTACCCATCGTTTATTTTCTCCTATTTCTTCTTTGATCCTTGTTTTTCTTTACTCCCACACCTACTAGGACTTCTTACTTCTTTGTTAACCATCATGAATCTTTTGTGATGGATTAGTGAGACTTGTTTCATTAAGCAACCTAACTTCTTTGTAATGGAGTTGATCCCTATTTTGTATTTACCTTAATTAGAGCTTTTATACTATTAAAACTTAAAATATACAGGATAATATTAAAACTAAACTTACTAAAATATTTTATTTTTTAAAAAGTACATTGGAAAAAAAATAGGAAAAGCCAATCTTTTACTAAAATGTTCCTTTAATAATTTTTTACAACATATTCTTTTATGTATTAAAAATCTTATTACTATTTCCTTTTAAGATGAAGAAATAAAATCCATCACTCATAGAAGTGTTCTGACATACACTTTTATTTAGTAAAAGGGTACTAATTTTAATCAACTTAATATTTTAAATTTATAATAGTGTTCAATATTTTAATTATTAATGTTGTAAATTAAATTTTATTTAATTTTTAAAACTAAATTAATAAATTGTATCATTAAAATTAAAACATGTTTGAAAGAGTGGTAATTCAATTGACTAAACACAATTGATGAAAGCAATGCGATTTTTCTTAATTATGACATCCATCAAAATGCAGATCTTTGAAAATATAGAATATTTGAAAAAATAGTTAATTCTCAATTCTTAAATCCTAATATCCTTAAAAAAAGAATCCTATTGAACTCACACTCTCTCAAACTTTAAATAATATAAAATCCTTCATACAAAATCCTCAAAATATTTAGAAGTATCATTTACTTACTGTTTTAATAAATCATTACTAAAACTGTTCTATCCATGGAAAGGAAATCCAACAGTATAAATACATAAAGAAACAAAATTGGGAAAATACTAGTAGCCAGCGCGAAAAACTTGCCAATTGGGATGCTCCATACCTTCCCTGTGGGAAACAATGCATATAAACCTTGTATTCGAATGATTTTATAGTTATCATTTATTTGCCAGTTATAACTCATCATGCAACCTCTAAAATTATTTCTTCATCAACAGAAAGAATCACAATGTTGCAATAATTCTAACTCCTTGATTTAACCAATACAACTAAAAAGAAATTGAACAAAATTCATACATCGATTCACTGCAAAGAGCTTCCGTTTCCATATTTCTCCTATATTTTCCTTTGAATACACAAGGGAACGTTGGAGCTGATTTTCATATTCATGTCCAAACATTTTCTTCTGTAATGTGCAAGAGATTTCTCTCTGTCCAAAAATGGTTGTTTAGAAAAATTAACAAAAAATAATTGCAGAGCTTCAGTGGGTAGAGAGTGACTTACAAAATGATGGCCCACATCCATAATTACCTTCTCTCTGCTCTAGAAATACTGGGCTCTAAGTTTAGAACTGCATCCAATTCATTGAGAAAAAATCATCGTTCCAAAAGTCACTTGCCTCCACGTTCATATTGCTATTATTCTCACCACTAAAATTAGTAAGCCATGCTATTCGGTAGCTTTCATTAGCACAACAATTACAACTATTAGAAGGCATTGGAGGGAACATTCCTGAATCATCACTCTCAAATAGCAGATCATCCCACACTCTTGGGCTTTCAAAATTTACATAATTCTCATTACTTGTATAATCAACTTGAGAGGAAGTTCCAGCCTGATATGAATCTTGGCCTGCTATTTCTATTCTAGAATGTGGCATTTGTGTGGAGCTGTAGTTGTTACTACTGAATTCGTAGTTAGATGCCTCCATGTGAGAGACTCCCATCATGTTTGTGTTGAAAGTAGACTCATTGCTTTCCATCAGTTCTGTAAAATTAGGGTTACAATCGGGCGTAAACATTTGCTCAAAACAGGCATGCCGAAGATTTGGCTGAAGTGTAGGCGATTCTGTACCAGGGCTGATGTCAGCATTGGTGGGTGTGTTAGAAGAACTTGCTTGCTCAACAAAGGCATGCTGAAGATTTAGCTGAGATATGGGTGATTGTGCCCTACGGCTGATGTCAGCATTGGTGGGTGTATTAGAAAAACTGATTTGCTCAGAAAAGGGGGGGATTGTTTCAGAACCCAAATCAGGACAAGGGCTTTCCATATTCATATTCATGTTCTGGTCTAACCCATATACAATGCTGCTTATTTTAAACTCTTCTGGAACATACCTTTCTGGGTCACTAGCTTCAATTAGCCTTGATGAAGCTAAGGTGGCTGTTGCTGCTGCAAGATGATGGTTGTGTTGATCCTTCTGTTTTGCAAAAAATTTCTTCTTCAGTTTGGAATTCCAGTGGTTTTTTATAGCATTATCAGTTCTGTCTGGCAACTTGGCTGCAAGAGCAGACCACCTGTACGAAAGAGACATGTTTGAGATCATAGGCAAATTTGCTATAGAATAGATTCGAAGAAAAAAATTCAGGGTTTTGTGGAGTTTTATTGTTTCTGCTTATAACTATAAAGAGGTTAATTACATCATACTTGCTTCCATAATTGACATAGAAACTACAGATGGTTCTGTCTTCTTCTTCTGAGAACTTCCCATGCCGAATATTAGGCCTCAAGTAATTCAACCATCTTAGTCTACAGCTCCTTCCACACCTTTGCAAGCCTGCCCCAAACGCCATATCAATCAGCACAACAAACCCTAGATAGCACTCTATTTTAGCAACAGAGAAATAACAACAATACACAACTATTGATATGTAATATATATATATATATATATATATATATATATAACTCTTTCAAACCTCACACAACAGGAAATGATACCTAATAAATAAGCCTATAAACCAATCAGATTCGAAAACAATCACATGGTTTCAACGAGAGAAGAATGTAATTTGCGCAGTAATTTCTACATTAGAACCTAGATTTAATACGTGGCTCATAAATAACAAATCCTCAAATTATACTGCTAAAAGTCAAAACAAACAGTATACACCTAAAAGTCAAAACAAACAGACGATAATTTGGCAAGTGCAAGTACATAATAATAGATAGAGAAAAAAATGAGTACCCAATTTTATGATAACTTTAGAATGTTAGAAACTCTAGAAAGCAACCTTGAAAAAGATCAAAAGCACTGGCAGGCTAGCCAAGACAAAGATAAACAAGACAACGATAACATACCAACTTTCTTGGGGATAGCCATCCAATTCCCCCCAGTGCCATGCTGTTCTATGTAGTCCTTCAGTTTGGAGTCTTCTTCAGCAGACCATGGCCTTTCTTCACATTGGCCTTGTCAGGACGACAAGGAGTTTTGCCCATCCCTACAACAATATTTTGAAATTGATAATAACAAATGGATGCACAGTCTCACTCCTCTTGATTCAGATAAGGTAAGACAGGGCTACCCAGATCCGTCCTTAGTAGATTACCTAATTCAAAAGATACCCACTAAGAAATAAATCTTCCTATATCCTAGCCCTAGGTTTTTATTGCACGGCCCTTTTTCCTCTCTTTTCTCTTTGTCCTATTCTCTCAGAGACTATTATCTCCAGTATATTTGTTGATTGACTTAACCAATGCCTAGCAAAAATCTTAAACAAGTAGGAAAATCCTTGCTTAATCTGAATGGTGGACAAATGACTCAAATTTCCCTTTTTTGCACCTGCACCCTTTACTGTATTCCAACGAAAACTGGTTTGATAAGGGAAATTGAAGACACACACCCACTTTAAAGAAGTGTTGAAACAAGTCACATTCAGATCAACCGTGGACTATCATGGACTGGTAAAACAAAAAGTAACTCAGATAATCTAGGATTCTGCAGCAAATGAAAGATCTGTATGAACTATAACTTAGCACAAAGTTGTATTGATTCTATATCAATTTGATTGTAGAGCAGTATGAGTAACAATGGTATACCATGTCGGTTTAAAATTGTGTCGGTTAATACTAAAGGTAGTTCACTCATGTTTCAACCACGGTTAATTAAATTCATTAATTAAAAATCTATTAAATATTATTTAATATATTAATAGGTATTATTAGGCTACTTGGAAACTCTGTGGTGGTCAAAACAAAGGATTTAATATATTAATAGGTATTATTAGGCTACTTGGAAATTCTGTGGTGGTACTTTTAAAGGGTTTATGCGGCAATAGAAAGTAAATTCAAAATGACTATATAATGAATCTCACAGCTTGACAATCTATAAAAGAGAAAAACAAATTTGAAATGGCCACTTTTTAAATATTGTATATATAACAAATTTCACAATTTGGATAAATCAAAACAATAACTGTAAGCACGTAAGTTATGTATAAAGACAACAAACTGTTACTATTCCCCAGGTTAGAAAACTTGTTTGATAATGAAGCCTAGCCTGTTTAAAGGATAAATAGATTCTAATAACCAGTGGTGGTGACTGGTGAGTGGGTTCTATCCATTAAAATTTTCCAGCTGAATCCAGCCAGTGAAATACTGTGTTTATCTGCTTGTCCTTCTTGACCTAGATTTTTTTGCCGTTGCTAGCTGATAATCTACAAAATAATATTTTATTAATAAGAAAAGCTTTTGAACTGTAATTTAGCCATGGTCGTCAATGACTTGGACGTGACATTTCCACCCTGTATTCCATTGCATAATTTAAGGCCAGAAACATGATATTTTGGGTATTCCCAAAGAGAGCAGGAAAAATAAAAACCTGCAGTATCACATCAAGCATCAGCTTTCCAAACAAAGCAAACATAATAAGAAAAGGTAAATTATCTAATGTAAAATCTTTCCTGCTAAAAGTAGCTTCCAAAGCCTAATTCGTTTTCAATTATTTCTGTTAGTTCCGTATTGCAGTTTGCCACTGTGTTCCTTGGAACTAAGATTTTCCCAAATGATTAGATCATAGACTAGGAATTTGACAAATTCATAATATCATGAACCATGTACTTGTTCAAGAGAAATGATAATTTCTTTTAAAAGATGAAGTAAACTGGTAATGATTTTTCTTCGTACTCATGAAAAGGGAGTCAAATTTTTCCATCTAAGCTAGAGAAAGGCTGCCTTTCGAAGGTATTGAGCAGATAAGTTATTGAAGTGAAGTAGATTTTTCATCCATGATTCGAGGGCAAACAGTAAAATAGGTCAAATTCCTGTTGCATGACAAGTGTACATTCCTTTGGGAAGCTCAAAATATAAAATGTTTTTTTCATTTACATTTGGTGTTAGGTTAAGACCTATTTTCCTTTGCCTATTTTGCCTTTTGGAAGTAACAGGGAATTCCTCTTAATTTATTTTACATATTGTTTAATAATATGTCAGAAATAAATTTGACAGTAAATATTATTTATGTTTATTTTTAATGGTTGTATTTTTAAAAAATATATAATGGTATATATTTTGATATATTTGATTTGATTTATAGTTCATTGTTATTAAGTGGTAGGATCTTAACTGAAATCTTTGTTTATGTTTGTTTATTTATTGTAAAGGATTAGTTCTAGCCTTGTATTTATTCATTCACCATGTAGATTAAAATGTATAGCTGTATAACTAAATTATTTCATCTCCATGACTTATTAAAATGACTCTAGATATTTCAAACATTAAATATAAATAAGGTCTTGAAATGAACTCTCCTAAATGGTCATGTATACACCTAAAAATGGTCAAAGACAATATTATTTTTAAGCAATTTAATTAGTAAAATCATAATTCTTCTACTACATAATTGAATTAATCATTTAATTATATAGTTCACATCAATAATTAATTGTTCTAATCTATTAATCAAATAAATTAAATTCCACCACATTCACACATTTTCCACATCATCACCCCTCATAACCAACTCATCACATATCAAATGCCACATCATTCTATGGCTAAAGTAATAATTCTTCCGAATTAATAAATCTCATTTTCCCTCTACAAATCAAAAGAATATTCTCAAGAATATTCCACATTTGCAACCAATGGGACAAAGGCAAACAACTCACCAACTTCAATTTGAATCTTGGTCATTCATCTCAATAAGTCAATCGTCACCACTCATTGGTGACACATCATCCCCTTCACCCAACTTTCTACCTGACCATGGTTAATAATAACTCACCACCGAAGCCTTGAAAATCGTATAAATAGGCATCATTTTAGAGTTAATGACATCCAGTTTTCCTTCAACCGTAGGCATAATTCTGGTTTAGCAATATCGTATCATAATTGCATCCTCACAATGGAAAACTTCATTTACAAATCATTTAGCTTAGATCATTTCATAGATAATTGTGCATTGTTCATCATTCTTAGCTTAAATCTTGCATCAAATAGATCATACTCAGACCACACTTAGACCGTGATTGATGACATAGATTGGGTATGTTGGAGACCATACTTAGACTGCGAGAGCTGATAGGAGGACCGGATAGAGATTCCCCACGTCTTCACTACATGATGGTTGATTGGCAACACCCCTTTTGTTATTGAGAGATTCATCAGTACATAGGTTTTGAGATAGTTTGGCCAGATACAGGGCATGACGCACGAGACTTCTGTGTACGCTCGTACACAGAAGAATAGAGCTAGCCGGGGATCGATTATTTCGTACGATAATGCACTGGCAGAGTATTAGGGATTAGCTTGGGCTGCGTGAGATTATATGGTACGTGTTGATGCCGTCCAGATTCCTCAGTTTTCATATTGGTTCAGATTGCATTCGTTTCCTCGGTTGACATATCCAGACGAGCTAGTACCATCATTAGGGAGTGATGATGATGATGGCCAACCATAACCTTTGAGATGGTAGATAGGGTGAACTCGAGGGAGAGGTTTTAGAGGGAGGGGATATGGCAAAGGTGCAAGAGGTGGTGGACAGGGGTAAATTTAAGAAGTATAAAATTTTGGTGAATCTTTTATTTTTTTGAAAAAAAAAATTTTTATTGGTGAATCTCTGTATTTTTTGAAGAAAAAAATATTCTTATCGACAATTATTTTTGAATTACAATTTTTTTTTAGAAAATATTGGCGAATTTCAACAATAGAAAGAAATTCATTAATCACAATGCAAAATACTTTCATTTAAATTTTTTTTTTTTTTTTATAGAAAATTATTAGGCTACATGAGGAAATCTTTGATGTGTTTAAGGAATAGACTTTCTAATATTTAGTTTCTACTATTTATTAATATGTAATATATAATAACCCTCATTATATTGTGTGAGATAAATATACTCATATTTTTCAATTCTAATGGGACCAAAAATTTCTTCGAGACCATTGATTTATATTAAGATCAACAATCCAAAGGAAATTTCAGCCCCCATAAGCATGAAAAATCAAATAGTAACACTTTTACCTCATGGCATATAATGAGGATCACTAGATTTGTTAGAATAACTTGGGGGGGGGGGGGGGGGGGGGGGAGGGGAGGTGAATCAGTGGCCTTAAAAATAATTTCAAAAGATCCAACCCAAAACTTATATCTCAATTATAATACCTCAGTTATCTTACAGTCCCCAATCATCAAGATGTATGCCATAAATAATTCTAACAAATATAAACTGCTCGGTAAGATATACTGTTTATCTTTTCTAGACTTTACCGAGTAGCAGCAAATAAACTTAGAGTTAACCGAACAATCCAGTTTCAATAATGTGTAAAGAAAAATATCAGTATAATGAAATGTATACACATTTGACACATAGATTTTAATGTGGAAACCCAATATGAGAAAAATGACCTGGACCAGTAACCCAAAATATTTTCACTCTTTTGAAGTGAGCTTGGTGAAGAGCCAACCCTGTTAAAGGTTACAATACACATTGTTAAGTGCGACCTTGTTAGAGGATTTAAAACTAACACTTTGTCTTTTGACCTAACACTCACTATGTTGTCAACAAGAAAACCTTTTGATAGTCTTGAGTATCTCAATACAAGAAGGACTATTAAATCTCACTCGGTTAAGAGATTTTCTGAATCAATGGTTAAACTGATACAGTAAATGATCTGTTCAAATATACAACTTTGATTTGCAAATATTCAGATCTATTATTTGTCCAATAATACATCTCTAATCATTATACACTTCAGTTCCTTTTCTTTCTTTCTTCAGCTCAGTGAATACTCTATCCTCTTTTTCTTGGTGTCTGCAAAATTTCTTGGCTATGTTCTTTAGCTTGTATGATCAGATCTGCATGAAGAATTCAATCATCACACAAAATATATTCAACATTCCTCTCTCTGATAATGAATTCCTTGTCTCTTTAAATAGACATGATTAGCTACTCAATCTTCTTGTTTTTTTTTTTGTCATAGATCACTTCTTGATCTATAAAACTCGCCATGCTTTGCTTTATCCCATAAAGGTCTCCTTTAGTTTAATTTTGTAAATATTTCTTTGATAACTCTGAATAAAACGTGCTTTAAATCTCTTCCATGCTTTATTTTAACTGATCATTGAAAATAAATCAATTAATCAGTCAATCCCTAAATATAGCTCCGCCAGCTAAGAAATTTTGTCATTCTTTAACTTTAGTTAAGATCGGTCATCATCTTCAGTTATGGTCGGTTATAAACTCTATTTACTGCGGTGCTCGGTATACATTGTGAACTACTTGGTGTTCACTATCCATTGGTGTTCACTGTCACTCGGTGTATACAAACCTTTTACATTTTACCAACCACATAAACTTTGTCTCTTTAGATCTTCAAGGTTATGATATAATGTGTATGAAAAATCAAACCATATCAAGTTGACATCAATGAAAATATAATACATTAACTAATTTAATGCCTTGCATTCACTTTTGCAACTCAGTGATCATCAACTTATCATCTTCAAGCATTCAATCAGTTATAGTTCATCAATATCTCCCTTTGGCATTGATGGAAAAATACTATGAAATGTGGAGTGTAAAACATGCCATAACATACAAAACTTATTGTTCTATAACCAATTCAAATATTTGTCTCTTGGTAAGATCTTCTAGCTTAGATTTGATTCTACTGTGTTTTCTCCCTTTTTTCATTCCCTTCAATGGATAAGTGTAGCAATTTTGTCTTCCCTTTCTTGTAGAATCTTTTCTCCCTTTTTCTAGATAGATATGTAGTGTTAACTCTCTCTAATTCTCTCCCTTTGATGGATGGTTATTTCATTGAATCTTTCTCTCCCTGTAGATGTTCTTCTCCCTGATAGGTATTTCATAGAATATCTCTCTCCCTTTGACAACAATGCCAAAAAAAATATACATCTCTTTAGTAGCCAACAATATCTCTGGTGTGCGGTTCAGATAAGTACCTTCAGTGTACTGATATATCATTGCAGTCCTTATCTCAGCTTGCATCGACATGAATAGTCTTCTAATAATGTGTAGGCTGATGAAAGCTCCAAGTCAACTTAGTGACCAGTAGACAAGGGACAAACCCCTAGTCTATTCCTCAGGTACTCAAATGTATCTTTTGGAAATGGTTTTGTGAATATGTTTGCTAGTTGTTCTTTAGATTGTACATATTCTAGTATCACTTGTTTCTCTTGTACTTGTTCCCTCAAGTAATGATACTTAATAGATATGTGCTTTGTCTTAACATGCATCACAGGGTTCTTTGAAATGTTTATAACACTAGTATTATAACAATAGATAACTATTAGGTCAAGAATTTCCTCATTCATACCTTTCAGCAATTGCTTGATCCATGCAATGTTAGAGAAATTTGCAGCAACAACTACATATTCTGCTTCTACAGTTGATTGAGATATGCATCATTTCTTTTTACTTATCCATGTGACAAGTGTGTCACCCATAAAGAATGCTCCTCCTATTTTTCTCTTTCTATCATCTATGTTTCTAGCCCAATCAACATCTGTATAAAATTGTAGCTCAAATTTTCCTTCTTTATCGTACCACAAACCATAGTCTTTAGTATTTTTCAAATATCTCAATTTTTTTTTTAACAACAGTCATATGAGATTCCTTAGGATTAGCATAGAATCTTGCAACTATACCAACTCGATGTGCTATATCAGGCCTAGTGTGTACAACATACATTATTTTTTCAATCATAGATTTGTATAAGGTATGATTTACCTCAGTTGTCTTGTCTTCCTTTGTCAATTTGCATCCAGTTTCCATAGGTGTTCCAACTGGTTTGGAGTCCTCCATCTTGAATATCTTTAGAATTTATTTGATGTATTTGGATTGTGTGATGTAGATACCTTCATCCTATTGTAGAGTTTGTAGACGAAGAAAAAATTTGATCTCTCTAAACATTGACATTTCAAATTTTTGCTCATTTCATCAGCAAATGACTTGCATAGTATATCATTACCTCTAAATATGATATCATCAATAAATATCTCAACAATCAAAGTTTTATCATCAGTATCTCCTTTCAAATACAAAATATTGTTGTCACTTGTTCTAACAAATCCAATACTAATGAGATAAGAGTGAAGTCTCTCATACCATGCTCTCGATGCTTGTTTCAATCCATACAAGGATTTATGTAGTTTACAAATCATGTTCCTCTTGTTAGGATCAGCAAACCCTTCAAGTTGTTCAATGTATACCTCCTCTTCTAGTATTCCATTTAGAAATGCAGATTTAACATCCATTTGGTATACTTTGAATCCTATAAAAGCAGCATAAGAAAGTAGAATTCTTACTCCTTCTAGTCTGGAAATGGGTGCAAAGGTTTCTCCATAGTCAATACCTTCTTCTTGTGCATACCCTTTACATACTAGTCTTTCTTTGTTCCTTGTGACTTCTCCATTCTTATTAAATTTTTTTTTGAAAATGCATTTGGTGCCAATGACATTTTTGTCACTTGGTCTAGGTACTAATGTCCATCTTTTATTCTTCTCAATCTTTTCAATCTCTTCATTCATTGCACTAACCCATTCTTGATTCTCAAGTGCAACATTAACAAATTTAGGCTCAAAATCACAAATCAAAAATCTATGGTTAAGTGACTTAATTCTTGTTCTCATTCATGCTCTTTTGTCCCCAATGATCTTGTCCTGTGGATCGTGTCTTCTGACATATTTAGCAAGTACAGGTTCATATATCTATTCTTCATTTTGATCTTCATTATCACTCGGTTCAGCATTGTGAGCATTTTCCCAATCCTCGGTGTGTGCATCCCGTTTCTTAGTTTCATTATTCTGTCGCTAGGGAAAGGTGTCATTTTCTTCAATGTAGACAAATATGTTGTAATCTTTAGGTTCCTTTCTGCTTTCCTCATCATTTTTCTTAGAAAATTCATCCACTTTAACATTTACACTCAGAATGATTTTGTTAGAAGATTTTTTCATACATTTATAAGATTTGCTTTTAGTAGAATATATTAGAAATATTCCTTCATCACTTTTAGAGTCAATTTTACCATTTCTATCATCTTTCAGTATATAACATTGACTTCCAAAAATTCTAAAGTAACTCACATTTGGTGCGTATCCATACCATAGCTCATAAGGTCTCTTATTTGTGTCTTTCTTCAATTGAACTCCATTCAGTGTATAGACAAAAATACTTACAACTTCTCTCTAGAATGTTTGTGTGATGCCTTTTTCAATCATCAGTGTTTTGGCACAATCCACAATTGATCTACTCCTGCTTTCAACAATCCTATTTTTCTATGGAGTTCTCAGTGCAGAAACCTATCTTGTAATCCCATGCTCATAACAAAAGTTGGTGAATTCATCAGAAATAAATTCTCCTCCTCTATCTGATCTTAAATATTTCAGTTATTTTCACTTTGTTTTTCAACTTTAGCTTTATACCATTTGAACATCTTAAATGATTCAGATTTCTCTTTTAAGAACATGACAACCATCATCGTAGAATAGTCATCAACAAATAGAATAAAGTATCTATCACCATAATAGCTCTTTGTTCTCATTGGTCCACATAAGTCAATATGGACTAACTCTAGAATAGAATTAGATGTGTAGTTTTTTCTCTTGAAACTAGACGTTTTCATTTTTCCTATTTGACAATTCTTGCACATAACATGGTCGGGCTTTGAAATACTCGATAAGCCTCTTACTTTTTTTTTCTTACTTATCTTAACCATGTTGTCAAAATTCACAGGACATAACCTTTTATACCACAACCAAACTTCTTCATTTCTAGACAATAAACAAGTGGTCTCATTATCATCAAGATAGAATAGATTAGCTTTTGTTTGTTCACCAGTACCAATGAAATTTCTTCTACCATTATAGATCATTGTCTTTTTGTTCTCAAATGCAACTCAGTGTCCTGTGTTGTTCAACTTTGAAACACTGAATCAATTATAGTTAAGTCCTTTCACAAAATATGCATTTTCACATCTGATCCAATTATTCAACATGATGGTACATTTTCCTTCAATTGGGCAAGGTGAGTCATTACCCATCCTAACTAATCCACCATTATAATATTCAAAAGTTTCAAACTTTTCTTTATCTACACTCATGTGATGAGTACATCCACTATCAATAATCCAGACATCACTTTTTCTAACTTTCGATATGAGTGTTTTTTCAACATACCTTTTTCATCTAAATCATCATTCATAAAAACAAATACTACCTCAATATCTTCATCAGTATCAGTGTCAGAATTTTCAGCTTTGTCCTCAACCAGGTAACAAACCTTCTTGCATTTATCCTTGTAATCTCAGTTATCTCTTCTGTTAGAGTGTCAGTTTCTTCTGTAGTCTTCATCATCACTTGTCTAATACTTCTTTTCATGAGATCTATCATTGTCTCTTTCATCCTTTCTATTGTTAGGGCATGTAGCAACAAAATTGGTGCAGGAGCACCTTAAGGTCTCAATGAAGATCTTTGATAATTTTTCCTTGTAGGTGGTTCTAGCCAACCACTAGGGTAATAAGGACTAATGATAAAGTCCCAATTTTGATGTGATGTGTGTGTAGATAAGAGTATTTTGACTCATGGTTTTGGTTGGATCAAATAGGTTTTAGTCCTTAAGTCCTAGAATAGTCAAAGTTGGTTAAATACTGACTAAGACCCCAAATTGATGGGAAATATGTGATTTTGTTGTTTTTAGGTGTTTTAGGATCCAATGGATTTATTTTGGATCTAATTGAATAGGAAGGGATAGTAGATTGTCAAATGTGCAAATAAGTTGTAAAGTTGCTCATGACAACTTTGCAAAGTTGTCATGACAACATTTCTTAAAATCTTGGAAATAGTTTTAAATGTATTCAAGTCCCAACATTAGGGTCTCAGCACATGGGGTTGACATATATAAGGTTGGAAAAACCCTAATATAGGGGTTGGTTATCAATTTGTACTGATTGAATAGGAGGAAGTACTAAATTCTAGGTGACAAAGTTATTTTTGCCATCATCCAAACCTTTAATGGATTGAATGGTCTACTGTTTTGCATTGGAACTTTAGTTATTTTTATATAGTTAATCTTTATGGAATCAATTTAGAATCTTATTGCATTTGTTTACCTTTTTGTAAATTCTTTAAGTTTTCCTGGTTCGTTGTCCAGTCCAGAGGTAGCCATGTAAATATGGCTCCTTGAATTCCCATGGTTGAAACCCTATGGCCACTTAGAATCAAGGAGGAAACTTTGAAAATAATATAAATATAGGTTTTAGATTTGTTGTGTATAGGGGGGCTATTTTTACAAGCAGGCCCTAGGCGAGTACAGTGGTATTCTAGCTAGGAGCTTGTATAGTGGAGAGGCAAGAAGACTTGATTAAAGGATTGGTTTGTGCTAATCATGGATGGAAGAGTGTAGGGGAATGTGTCTTGGATATATGAATGAAAGTAAATGAGTAGAGGAGTTCATTGGACCATCTGTTGAGAGCAAAGAAACTAGACTAGACAACATGTCCTAGAAACCTTTGAAAATAGGGGTTTGCTGGAAGTCCTATGTACAGATAGTGTGGAGACTTAAAACCTAGAAAATATTGAAGGTGATGGTGAACATACAACAAATCCATAGTTAGTTTGGTGGGTTGCTAAGGATAGCTGGGAAGGAAACCAAGTTTTCAGATTTTAGGAGGCCTAATTGGGCTAGAAGGGCTACAAGACCTAAAACTAGGAATTTGGAACTTGATGGAAAAACTTTGCAAGGATCCAATATAATGGATCAATATTGATGGAAATTGAAGGGATGATAGGGGGAACACTCTTTCCCATTGATAAGAGTAGTTTGGGAAGCCTAGTGGCTTGATTGAGTCTACGGGTGCATAGTTGAATGGAGAAGGAATTTAAGGGTATTTGAAGTTAGTGGAGAGTTATAAGGGGGAAGTAGGGGACCATAGGAGTGTCCTCTAGTTAGGGTAGAGATAGATACCCTAGGAAGGCCAAAGAGAGGGTCTTGGAAAGAGAAAGAAAGCTCTTAGGAGTTAGAGCTCCCCATCAAAGTGGTATCAGAGCCATTGAAAGGCTTGGGAAGTTAATAATGTATGATAGAAGGAAGTGAGTCAATTGGAAAAAGCACCATGGTGACCAATGAAAATTTGTAAGGGACTTTTCAGAAAAAAAAGTCAAGAATAGACTCCTAGAACAAGCTAAAGAGGAGATGAAGTACAAGCTAGAAGAAGTTGTAGAGACTGCAAGAAAAATGAAAGAACAGTTGGGAGAGGATAAAGACAAAGGAAAGAATCAAGTTGAAGAGGAGGCAGAACCAGAAACAGACCCTCAAGTACCCAAGGAACCTTTCCTCAAATCCCTCAAGGCACTAAGTGGTAAAGCATTAGAAGGCATTCCTGTATTCTTTGGCTGAATGGATGTAGAATTGGTGATGGAATGGATTGAGGCTATGGAAAATCACTTTGAGTGTGATGTAATCACAGAGGCACAAAAGGTGAAAATAACCAAATCAAGATTGAGAGGACAAGAATTTACTTGGTGGAAGTTCTTGCAAGAGGAAAGAGAAAGAGAAGGGAAGAAGCCAATAGTCAATTGGAAGGCTATGGTGGATAAGGTAAAAGAAATTTACCTACCAGAGGATTATGAAATCCAATTGCATAAAAAGAGATAGAATATCAGACAAAAGGACCTAGATATGACATCCTACACCAAAGAATTCCAAAAATTATGCCTTAGGTCCAAATTGCAAGAGATAGAAAGCATCAAGGTGGCTATGTATCTCAATGGACTTAAGTGGAACATTAAAGAAGAGCTAAGTCTATTTACCCTAACTACTATCCATGGTTATTTCCAAATTTCCCTTAAGGTGGAAGAAAAACTCAGAAAGAAGCAAGATTCAAGCTCTAGGGGTATAGGTAGAGGTAGAGAGTCTAGATGAGGACATAGAGGGGGTTCTAGTGGCAGAAGAAATGACACCATAGGTCAAGGAGAATTTAAGTTCATTGAGAAAACAAATGAGTCAAACAATAGAGGAGGATATGATAGAGGGAGAAGTTTTCATAGTGGTGGAAGAGGCAGATCAGGTGGTTTTGGAAGAAGCTCACATTTTTCTTCAATGAAGTGTTATATTGTGGCCAATTGGGGTCACCCTGCCTATAGGTGCCCAGATAAGCCATCATATTCACAAGGACAAAAGAAAATTTCATATGTGCAACAGGAAGACAGTACTAAACACTCTGAGGTAAGCCTTGATTCAGAAAAAAGAGAAATCCTAATGCTTAGGAGGATCTTGATCAAAGAACCTACCAAGGATGAACACAAACAAATGAGGGATCTTTTTAGGGTCAAGTACAAGATTCTTGGCAAGGTGTGTAGGTTCATAATAGACTCAGGGTCTACTGATAATGTGATCTCAGAGGAAGCAGTGCTGAAGCTAAAACTAACTAAGATACCCTAGGTTTGTCCCTACAAAGTAACTTGGTTGAATAAGGGGAAAAATATATTGGTCAATGAACAAGTGTGGGTTTATTTCACCATAGGCAAGTATCAAGACAAGATAATTTGTGATCTACTACCAATGGATGCATGCCATTTTTTTCTAGGAAGACCATGCTATATGACATGGAGGCAGTCCACCATGGTAAGGAGAATAAGTACTCATTCAAGAAGAATGGAGTGACTTATAGAATATAGTCCTTGATAAAAGAAGATAAATTGGAGAAGATGGACTCTAATACACTCCTAATGAGTGGGAAAGAGTTCCTAAAAGACACGAGGAAGGAAGAAGGAGTTGGCTATGCTATCTTTGTGAAACCAAAGGAGGAGGAGACACCCAATCAGACACCTATTCCTGCAGATGTCAGACCATTTTTGGATTAGTTTAAGGACATCATTTGTGATGGGACAGAAGCTACACTACCTCCAAAAACTAAAATTAGTCAAAAGATTGATTTTGTGCCAGGGGCATCATTTCCAAACAAATCTTCTTACACGATGACACTGGAGAAAAAGAAAGAGATTGCAAAGCAATTTCAAGAGATTTTGGATCAACGTATAATATGTAAGAGCATTAGTCCATGTGTTGTTCCAGTTGTATTGGATCCTAAAAAGAGAGATAAGTGGAGAATGTGTACTGACTCTAGGGTAATAAATATGATAAAAGTAAGGTATAGATTTCCTATTCCTAGAATAGAAGACTTAATGGATTTCTTAGGGGGTGCTAAGTACTTTTCTAAAATAGAGCTTAAGAGTGGTTATTATCAGATTAGGATGAAAGAGGGGGATGAGTGGAAGTCTAATTTTAAAACCACAAAGGGACTATATGAGTGGTTACTAATGCCATTTGGGCTTACAAATGCACCTAGTACTTTTATGAGGGTCAAGAATGAAGTCTTAAAGGATTACATAGGGGTATTTGTGGTAGTATACCTAGATGATATCCTGGTCTTTAGAAAAACAAAAGAAGAGAACATGAAGCACCTAAAAATTGTGTTGAAGAGGCTACAAGAAGAGAATCTAACCATAAATCTTGAGAAGATTGAATTCATGAAACAAAAATTAGTCTACCTAGGATTTGTAGTCTCCCAAGGTGATTTAATGATGGATAAAAGAAAAGTTGAATCCATTTTGAGTTGGCCTACTCCTAAGTCAGGGATTGAAGTAAGAATATTCCATGGCTTGGCTCAGTATCATAGGAAGTTTGTGAGAAGATTCAGTGAAATTTGTGCCACTATCCTAGATACCATAAAGGGGGGAGTCAAGACAAAGTTCATATGTACCAAGGAAGCCAATGAAGGGTTTGAAAGATTGAAGAAGGAAGTGGCTACTCAACCTATACTAGTGTTGCCAAGTTTTGACAAATTATTCATTGTGGAATGTGATGCTAGCAACATAGCACTGGGTGCAGTCCTAAGTCAAGAAGGAAGACCAGTAACCTTCTTTAGTGAAATATTGAATGAGGCAAATTCAAGGTATTCATCCTATGATCTAGAGCTTTATGCTTTAGTCCAAGATCTTAAGAACTAGAGGCACTATTTATTTCCAAAAGATTTTGTTGTATACATTGACAACCAAGCCTTAAGCTACATAAATACACAAAAGAAGATTAGTTTGAGGAATATAAAGTGGATGAAATTTATACAATCATGCACCTTCACAATCATGCACAATAAGGGAGTGAACAAAAAATTTTCAGATGCATTCAGTAGGAGATTGCTTACTATCCAAGAGATACAATTGCATAGGACAAGAGTTGAAGGATTCAAGGATCTTTATGAAGGAGATACAGATTTCTCAGAGATCTACAAGGTATGCACTGATTTTGATAACCATTTCCATAGTGAGTATGCAGACTATACATTATGGATTGGTTTAATTTTTAAGGTGAAACAACTATGTGTTCCAAGGAGTTCCATGAGGGAGAACCTCATCCAAGAGAAGCAAAATGGAAGTTTGAGTGGACACTTTGGGTTAAAAAAGACCCTAGACTAGTGGAGAGATTCTATTGGTGGCCTAAGATGGAAAAAGATGTAAGGAAGTATGTTGAGCAATGTGGAGTATGTCAAAAGGAAAAAAGGACATCATTGAATGCAGGTCTTTACCAACCATTTCCCATCCCAAATAGACCATGGGAGTGCATAAGTATGGATTTCATAGTGGGGTTGCCTAAAAAAACAATTGGTTTGGATAGTGTATCTATTGTAGTAGACAAATTCAGCAAGATGAGTCATTTTATCCCTTGTAAAACCACTCATGATGCTAGTCATATAGCCCATCTCTTCTTCAAGGAGATAGTAAGGATATATGGTTTGCCAATGAGCATAGTTACAGACAGAGATGTGAAATTTATGGGACAATTTTTGTAAGACCCTCTGGAAAAGGCTAGGTACTAATTTGGCTCATAGTTCTACATATCATCCTCAAATAGATGGCCAGACATAAGTAATTAACAGAGTTCCTGGCAACTTGTTCATATGTTTAACTTAGGAATATGGGCAAGGATGGGAAGAAGTCATCCCTCAAGAAGAGTTTTCCTATAATGACAGTGCAAATAGGACTACTGGTAAGATTCCATTTGAGATTGTGTATGGATTACATCCAAGGGGTGCTTTTGAGCTTAGAGACCTAAAAGGTTATGAAGGGATCAATGGACATCCAGATGACTTTGCTCAGTCTACAAGAGAGGTCCATGAGAAAGTGAAGAAGACCCTAATGGAGGCAAATTAGAATCTTAAAGATAAGAAGGATAAAGGGAGAAGAGAATTATAGTTTCAGATAGGAGACTTGGTGATGGTGTTTTTGAAAAAAATATAGGCTACAGAAGGGTATACCAAGTAAGATCCATATGAAGATGATTGGACCATGTAAGATGTTGGCTAAGTATGGATCCAATTCTTACAAGATAGATCTACCCAAAGATATGTCCATCTCTCCTTTTTTCAATATGAAGGACTTGGTTTAGTACAAGGGACTAGAGATAGATGAGGAAAAGTACAGTACATGGGTAACTAAGGATGTGGAAGAACTCAAAGTTCCTGATCTACTCAATCTACAAGAAGAGATAATTATGGATTTGAGAGTGAAGAAGAAGACTAGGAATAAAAATTACATGGAGCATTTAGTCAAGTTGGAGCACCAACCTAAATAAGAATCTACTTGGATAGAAGAAGGTGATTTGAAGAAGCATGACATCAATCTGGAGTTCATCACTCCTCGGGTACCTTAAATTTCTTGTTGCAGGGGGGAATGGTGCATGAGCACCTTAAGGTCTTAATGAAGATCTTTGATAGTTTTGTCTTGTAGGTGGTTCTAGCCAACCACCAGGGTATTAATGACTAATGATAAAGTCCCAATTTTTATGTGATGTGTGTGTAGATAAGATTCTTTTGAGTCATGGTATTGGTTAGATCAAATAGGTTTTAGTGCTTAATTCCTAGAATAGTCAAAGTTGTTCAAACATTGACCAAGATTCCAAATTGATGGGAAAGCTATGATTTTGTTCTTCTAGGTGTTTTAGGATCCAATGGTTTGATTTTGGATCAAATTTAATAGGAAGGGATAGTAGATTGTCAAATGTACAAAAAGTTGTAAAGTTGCTCATGACAACATTTCCTAAAATCTTGGAAATAAATTTAAATGTGTTCAAGTCCCAACCTTAGGGTTTGAGAATGTGGGTTTGACATATATAAGGTTATTAAAACCCTAATCTAGGGGTTGGTTGTCAGTTTTTATGGATTGAATAGGAAGAAGCACTAAATTCTGGGTGACAAGGTTGTTTTTTCCATCATTCAAACCTTTAATGGAATGAATGGTCTACTTTTTTGCATTGGAACTTTATTTATTGTTATTTTTTTAATATTTGTGGAATCAATTTAGAATTTTGATGCATTTCTTTACCTTTTTCAAATTCTTTAAGTTTTCCTAGTTTATTTTCCAGTCCAGATGCAACCATGTAAATATGGCTCCTTCTTGAATTCTCCTGGTTTCAACCCTATGGCCACTTAAAATAAAGGAGGACACTTTGTAAATAATGTAATTATGGGTTTCAGAGTTGTTGTGTGTAGGGGAGCTATTTTTACAAGCAGGTCCTAGACGAGTATAGTGGTATTCTAGCTAGGAACTTGTATAGTGTGGATGCAAGAAAAATTGCTTGAAGAATTGGTTTGTGCCAATAATGGATGGAAGAGCGTAGGGGCATATGGCCTGGATATGTGTATAAAAGGAGTTCATTAGAGAATCTTTTGAGAGAAAAGGAAACATACTAGACAACATGCCCTAGAAACCCTTGAAAATAGGGGCTTGCTGGAAGTCCTATGTATGAACAGTGTGGAGACTTAAAACCTAGAAAATATTGAAGGTGATGGTGAACATAAAACAAATCCCTAGTTAGTTTTGTTGTTTCCTTTTCTTGCTGACATAAAAATACTCCTCAGAGGGTTCACTCTATTTATCCCTGACACTGACCAAACATAGAGTAGAACAACAGAAACAAGATCTTGAGACCTCCTACACTTTGAGCTCCACAAACTCGAGTAGGATTACCCTTGAAAACTTAGAATAATGAAATCACTAAATTATTCTAGTTTGTTATTGATGGAATTACAGGAACTGATCACTGTAACTTTCACATAAAATAGACCAAACTGAAAGTAAAGATTGATTTTAATAATGATAGTCATTTAATTGAACAAAAATAGACCAGTGCTCAATCTTAGGCCATGGAGTCATCTATGGATATTTTTAACCAGCATGATTGAGAACAAAACTTAAGGCAATTACAGGATCTGACACAAACATAGATATACCTTATATATCTACCTCAGTACACTTAGCCAAATTAAACCATCAGATTCATTTGCTACCCTGAACTTTATTGAAATATCTCTAAGGTATATTCTTTCCTTGAAAGAACCCTAAAAGTATTTTATAATCTGTTTGACAGATATACAAATTGAAAATGCTCCTAGAACATTCAATTTAGACAAAATTCAGAATGCTAAAATGAAGACAGAAAATCCATTAAATGCTTCAGAAATTGTGAACTAAATTTTATTCAAAAGTCATCATCAATTACTACATTCAACAAAGATTTCTCTCAAAAGACCAGATATATTGGTTCTCAAAACCAAAATTTACAATTGACCTAGTATTATTTTCAGACATAAAAATGACC
>MU228520.1:710737-731919 GCA_018584345.1 Thuja plicata | reverse complement strand
AAAGCTTATAACACAGAATCAAGCGACAACCCGACTGAAGAGAAATCGCTAAGTCTCGTAAGATAAATGGAATATTCGGTTTTGTCATGAGACTAAGCGACATAAGGCAAAAGAAAAGTCGGGAGATCATTTGGCATATTCCATTTGATTCACACGATCAAGCGACCTGACTTAATCTTTGAAATAGCACATGCCTTAAGTGAATAAAAAGGTAATGAAGGAATAGAAGGCATGGCTAAGGGTTTTTAGATACATCGTTCAACATTAGGCCTTAGGGTTTAGGATTTTACAGGGTTTTTTAGGATTTTGACATGGAATTAGCACGAAACCCTAAAAATTCAGAGAACAAGACAAGGAACAGGGCAAAACACGAAATACAACCAACAGAGTGCGCGACTGTGTCTTTTCTTTCTTTAGTCGCCTACTCGCGAGCTCTTTTCCCTTCATCTTTGTTGATTGGTGAGTGAGCGATGTCTTTCCCTTTTTAACTCATCACATACTCGCGAGTTGATATTTCATCACCTCAAAGCATCAGCGAGTGAGCGAGGCGTTGAATGGTCTCTTAGTCGCTCGGTTGCGGACTTTTAAGAATCTTGAAAAATGCTTCTGCAACTGAGCGATGAATCTTCACATTAGTATTTCATGCCTTCGCCATGCACTCGCACAGCCAAATACAAATGAGTTAGAACCTAAGCGAGTGAGTGACCTAGGGGACAGGACCTCGTCGCGCAGTCACTGACTTTTAACATTGACATAAAACTTGACACAGGTATGCGACTGCTTCAAACTTAAACAAGACTCGCTCGGTCTCGGAGCATGAGATAAACAACATAATTTTTCAGCGACTGCATGACAAACACTTTTTAACCCATCACTGACTCGCTAACCTATAGCTTGACCTTCATAAGACATCGCGACTGCGCGATTTAGACTTTTAAAACATTAAACCCGCTCACTCGCACACAGAACAAAACTTGACATGAGTTGATCACAATTGCGTGATTCCTTTCATTGACAGCTTGTCTCCCACTTGCACAACTCAAAGACCTTTCAAAAAGACTAACGTGATAGAGCGAGTAAACTAAAAAAATGAACTTCAAAAAGGGTTTTGACCTCTTTTGCATGGCAAAGCACAAGATTTTGAAACAAGAAAGCCCGGGAAAAGCAAAAAACCAAGAAATTCAAATTTTACCAATGCAGTGCTAACAAGTTTGATGGGTTGATAAGGATAGTTGGGAAGGAAACCAAGTTTTCAGATTTTAGGAGACCTAATTGGGCTAGAAGGGCTACAAGGGGCCTAAAACTAGGAATTTGGAAGTCGATGGAAAAAATTTTCAAGGATCCAATAGAATGGATCAATATTGATGGAAATTGAAAGGAAGATAGTGGGAACACTCTTTCCTATTGCTAAGAGTAGTTTGGGAAACCTAGTGGCCTGATTGAGTCTATGGGTGCATAGTTGAATGAAGAAGGAATTGAAGGGTATTTGAAGTTGGTGGAGAGTTCTAAGGGCGAAGTAGGGGACCATAAGAGTGTCCTCTAGTTAGGGTAGATATAGATACCCTAGGAAGGCTAAAGAGAAGGGCTTGGAAAGAGAAAGAAAGCTCTTAGGAGTTATAGCTCCCCATACAAAATGTCTAATTTCTTTGCAATTAAAATAGACCAATGGTAATTTACCTTTATATCTTCCTTTACCTCTATATAATCTCCTAGCCATTAGTGCTTCAAATTCATCAAGTTCTTGTTCATGACTATCACTATCATTTCTCATAGTGTGTTTGTTACAAGATTTGATTATTTTCATAGAAGACTTGAATGCAGACTCAATAGTAGGTAAGACACTGTTGTCATAGTTGTTCATCTCAAATGAATTAAGTCTACCAATCAAAATGTCAAGAGTAATATTGTTACTAGTTACTGCTCTCATTTCTTGAATTGTAGATACTCTAATAGCATAAACAAGCAGTAAGGTTCTTAGAATTTTACTTACAACTGTTCCTTCATCAAGTACTCCTACTAATCCATGGATAGCATTAACAAATTCTTTGATTCTATCATTGTACTAAGTAATGTTCTCTTCTTCTTTCATTCTTAGGTCATCAAACTTTCCTCTTAGGATTTCCGCTTTAGCTCTCAACACATTTGCATCTCCTCCATGTACTAGCTGGATTTTGTCCCACATTTTCTTTATAGAGGTGCATGATTTCACATCTTCAAATTCAGCATCAAATACTGAAGAAGCAATTTTTATCACCATAGAATTGTGTTCATGGTTCTCTCTCAATTGATCAATAGTCACAAGTCTAGTAGGTGCATCATATTTAGTATCTAAGTGTTGTGTAAAATAATTTCCAATACCTGGTAGATGAAGTCTTATCCTTCTTTTCCATGATGAAAAGTTGTCCTTGTTCAACTTAGGCACACCCCTTTTACTCATATTGTGATCTTTTGCTAAAGTCCCTTTAAAATTTTCTTCCAAGCACCAAAGTTGTGATAGCAATTGTTAGAATAACTAAGAGGGGGGGGGGTGAATTAGTGGCCTTAAAAATAATTCCAAAAGATCCAACCAAAAAATTATATCTTAAATATAATATCCTTAGTTATCTTGCAGTCCCCAATCATCAAGATGTATGCCATAAATAATTCTCACAAATATAAACAGCTCAGTAAGATATACTGATTCTCTTTTCTAGACTTTACTGAGTAGCAGTAAATAAACTTAGAGTTAACCAACCGATCCAGTTTCAATAATGTGTAAAGAAAAATATCAATGCAATGAAACATATACACATTTGACACATAGATTTTAATGTGGAAACCTAATATGGGAAAAACCACTTGGGACCAGTAACCCAAAATATTTTCACTCTTCTGAAGTGAGCTCAGTGAAGAGCCAACCCTATTAAAGGTTACAATACACACTGTTAAGTGTGACCTTGTTAGAGGATTTAAAACTAATAGTTTTTCTTTTGACCTAGCACTCACTACGCTTTCAATAATAAAACCTTTTGATACTCTTGATTATATCAATACAATAAGGACTATTTTAAATCCCACCTAGTTAAGAGATTTTTTGAATCAATGGTTAAACTGGTACAATAAATTATCTATTCAAATATACAATTTTGATTTTCAAATATTTAGATCTATTGTTAGTCCAATAATACCTATTTGATCATTATACACTTCATTTCCTTTGCTTTCTTTCTTTTTCTCAATGAATTCTCTGTCCTCTGTTGCTCAATGTTTACAAAATTTCTTGGCTCATTTCTTCATCCTGTATGATCAGATCTACATGAAGAATTCAATATTGACACAAAATATATTCACCATTCCTCTCTCTGATAGTGAATTCCTTGTCTCTTTAGATAGACATTATTATCGTCTCAATCTCCTTGTTTTTTTGTCGTAGATCACTTCTTGATCCGTAAAACTCACCATGCTTTTCTTTATCTTGTAAAGCTCTCCTTTAGATTTATTCCATAAATATCTCCTTGATAACTATGAATAAAACATGCTTTAAATCACTTCCATGCTTTAGTTTACCTGATCATTGAAAATAAAGCAATTAATCAGTTAATCCCTAAATATAGCTCTGCCAGCTAAGAAATTTTGTCATTTTTTAACTTCAGTTAAGATCGGTCATCATCTTCAGTTATGCTTGGTCATAAACTCTAGTTAGTGTGGTGATTGGTATACACTTTCTTGGTATACATTGTGAACTTCTCAGTATTCATTGTCTGTCAGTGTTCACTGTCACTCAGTGTATATAGACTTTTAATATTTTACCGACCACATAAAATTTGTCTCTTTAGATCTTCAAGGTTATTATATTATGTGTATGAACAATCAAACCATATCAAGTTGACATCAATTACAATACAATACATTAACTGGTTTAATGTCTTGCATTCACTTTTTCAGCTTGGTGATCATCAATTTATCATCTTCAAGCATTCAATCAGTTATAGTTCAAAGATTATATTTTAAATCAATAATGGAAACTAAATATTAATGATACATTTCTAAAGTAACAAATTATTATGATATATTATTGGTGAACTAATTTAGATATCTAGAATAACATATAAAATTTGGACGAAATGATACTAATCATATATCAAATATGGTGGAGAATCTTTTAGTTTAAAATTTTAATAAAATATACTATTTTTCAATTTAAATCTTTCTAAAACAAAATTTGGAAAAATGTGGTAATTTAGGTTGCCTTAAATCTTGAATTATTAGCCCAATTTAGATTCTCAAATTTAACAAATTAGCCAATTGGTGAATATTAGCCACTAAAAAAATCACTGGTGGTGGAGGAGGCAATGGCAGAGGTGGAGGAGGTGATGGAAGAGGTGGAGGAGGTGGTGTTGCTATAGTTCTTGGGTGGCTCTAGTAGAGGTAAATATTATGTGCCCCTATTGTAGGAGATGTAATATAGGTATCCCCAAAGGTTGCACCAAATGCCGCAAAGGTTGATGTACCATAGGTAGCCCCATAGGTTGTACTAGGTGTTGTGAAGGTGGATGTAGCACATGTAGCCCCATAGGTTGTACCAGGTACCCCAAATTGGCCTATTAGATAGATTCATATCGGGATACCTCATCTTAGCCCAGAGGAATGGATTAGATGTTTATAGGCGAGTGTTTAGAGTCTACAGGGGGAGTTAACTACTGCACATTAATATATAAGATAGTTAGAGGGATAACTATGATATGAAGAGTATTGAGTGAGATGTGGCTATAGAAAGGTGTGGGGCCAAAAAGGATCTAGCTTGGAATCTAGAGTATATTTTCACCTAGGGTATCACTAGAGATACTATGTGAGATATGAGAGAGCTTTCTGGGCATGCAAATTATTACCGTTGGTGGATATTTTTCTGCGGTGCCTGTAGATAGGCAAGTGCCATCCTACTCATAGCTTTTAAGACATGGTCAGTGAAATAAGAGAGGATAGTAAGAGAGTTGCAGGCTCACATGTACACCTCCTAGAATTCCAAGTGGGCTAGATGCAACTGTAGGTATAGGTACAAGGGGTGGCACATGGCCATCTAGAGGTGCAGGTACTAATGGTAGAGGTGTTTTGTTCACAAGGCCCACAAACTCTGGTGGAATTCATGCATATCTTTTATTTTGATGATGTATGCCCATATATTTTGTAGATATTCATCATTGATAACACTATTGTGATGTATTTATTTCATCCTTTTTAATGTCATTGTACATGGACACTTTATTTTTGAGATATATGATAATGTAGTGGTGGATTATGGATGCAGTTTAGATGGTTCATGGTTTGTACTTTATTCATGATGGATGATTTATACTTTATGTTGATGCACTTATAGATGATTATGCATATGACGTATGTTATGGTTTATGTTCTATGTATTTTTATGATGGATTCATTTATGAGATTCTTTATAGATGCATTTATGATGATGACCTTATGATGTTTATGTGATAATTCCTTTATGTTTCTATATGCAATATGGTGATGCAATGATTTTATTTTTTATGTATGTAAATGAGTTGCAATGCAATGATTTAATGAGATGTTTAATGATATGTCATGATGTAGCATATGCAATGTGATTAATATCATAATGATAGTGTAATGCAATGGTTAATAAATAATGATTAGTGAAAATGGAATACACTTAATACAATGATGATAGATAATGTTTAATTATTTAATGATTAATGATCTAATAATGATAATTATAATGGATCCAAACCTATATGTATATGATTAATAAAATGCAAGTGTTTTTGCTAGTGTGGAATGTACTCTATCATAAAAGAGATAACCTTTGATTTATTTTACAACCTTTAAAATTCCATGATATTTAAGAATGCAAGATCTAAATCTAATATGAATGCAACTTAAATGCAATGTGGGTATCGTGTTGTCATCTTTGAATGAGCCCTTTTGTCATTCCTTTTATCATCACTGTGATTTTTGAAATGTCTAGAAGAGATTAAAAACATCACTGGTATAATTAAACCACAATGATATAAATACTAATTCCATAGATTTAAATATATCAAGTTAATACAATCACTGAGGTAGAAAGAACCAAGATGACCTGAGTATTGCTTGCATAAAATAGATAGGAATCAACCCTTTTCATATACAAATATAGAATATCCTTGATGATAAATTTATCCGAAAAAGAAAGAAAGAAAATGCATGTTTTAATATATGATTGAATCAAATGTTGTGCCTTAAATAGGCATTAAAAAACACTAAAGTAGTTATATAACCACAAAATAATCATCAATTATATATTATTATGTAAAACAAACTAGTTAAAAACTAATCCATAGTGTAATATTTTCCAACATTCCTCCCCTTATTACATTAGTCTGAACACTAGTAGAACATTGCAAGGTTTTTGAACCCAACCCTTCTAGAGACTTTGATGAAGTACCTTCACCAATCCTCCTGACTCACTCAAGAAACACCAAACTGACTACATCAGTGGATCTCCTATTGTAGAACTTAAAAATATCTGCACAACATGAATGTTACCACCTCCCATGCACAATGAGAAACATTTTCTCTAAAATTCCACATATCCTCTGAGTATGTCTAATACCTCCTCGAGTGCTCCACATGAGACACCTTTCCTCTGAAATTATACATCTAATTTGAGTGTGTCTAATGCCTCCTCAAGTGTGATAGAAATAATCTCTCCTCGACTGCACAAATTACCATCGACATCCCTACACATGAGATACCTTTTATCTTAAAGTCCATATCTCCTTCAAGTGTATCTAACGCCTCCTCAAGTGAATGAAAAATAATTAAAAAAATATTGCCCCCTATTTTCTTTAGGAACACAAATATATAGAGCCCCCCCCTTTCTTCAAGGATAAATATTCCAAGCTCCTAATGAGCTTTTCATATCTCAGATGTATAATAATAGTGGCTCACCCTCTATTAGGGCCATCAATATGAGTGGACTCATGAGATACTATTTTAATAGATCAAAAGACTAATCACATTTATCATCCAACCTGAAAGAAGTATCCTTGTGTAACAACTAAGTGAATGAATGACACTTTTCTACTAAGTAGTAAATGATTCTTCTGATAGATTAAAATGTTTGTTGTAATGACCTTAGTTGGCTGATATTTCTAGTAGATCCCATTTTCATCATGGCTTTTACTTTTGTTGGATCCACTTCAATTCCTCTTGCTGAAACAATTTATCCTAAGAGCTTTCTTGAAGTGACACCCAACAAAAATTTCTTAGGATTTAGTCAGACCATGAATTTCTCTAAACATGTGAAGATTTTATCTAAGATTTAAAGATGAACTTACCTAGTGAAATATTTTGCTATTGTATCATGAACATATTATTCTTTGAACTTGTGCGTCATGTCATTAAAGATGGTAGTCATCACCCTTTGATATGTAGCTCTAATATTTGTCAACCCAAAAGAAAGACATTCCAACAAAATGTTCCCCATGGACAAGTAAATATTATTTTATATTATTCTTTAGGTACAATTTTTATTTGATTGTATTTGGAAAATTCATCCGTAAGAAAAAAATGGAGTGAGATGCTGTTATGTCCACAATAGTATCTATACTTGGCAAAGGGAAAAATCATCCTTAGGACAATTTTTTTGAGATCCTTGAAATGTGTGCATACTTTTATACTCTTATCCCATTTTAAGTAAAGTATAATGTTGGAAATTCATTCTAAATAGTCTATAGATCTAATGAGCCTGAAATCTAGCAAATTCTTCAGTTATGCTTTTACCAATAGTTCTATGTGAGGATGTATGTTTCTTAGTTCTTGTGTGATTGGTTTGGCACTTGGAGTGATGTTAAGGTGATGCATAATCAAATTTGAATCCAACCCATGCATGTCAACATAGACCAAGAAAAAATGATTTGTCTTTCTTTGAAAAATGCTATGAATTATTTTCTTTCCTCTTCTGATTTAGATTCATCTAGATGTATTATCTTTGATTTTTCTTTGGTTCCAATATTTACCTTCTCTTTTGGTTCAATGAGAATAGAAGATCTCTCCTAATAGTTCTTAGGGAGTGTGTAAAGTCTCTCATCCTTAGGTTCCTTTGGGAGGTTTTTACCTTTTGTTGTTTTCTTTATTTTAACTTTTTCTGGACCTAGTATTTCCACATCATGCTTTTCACCACTAGGTCCTTGATTTTTTTTTCTATTTTTGTGACTGAGAGACTTGGCACCCTCCCAAGTCGAAGCATCATACTATTATTCACTGGTGGAAGTTTGTTAAACCATGTTAAGATATAAGGATAAAGACTAGTTAGTAAGAAAGGTATCCATCTCAATGGGTCTGGTTTTTTCTTAGTCAATAAGTTCAGGGGGTACCAATGGTAAGGGTTTCTGGGTTTTTTTAGATCAATTGGGGTAAGGGTCCTGACACTATTCTGATCAAGTTCATATATCATATTGTCGATGTATCTAATGTGATCTTCCTCAATATTATCTATTGTGATCAAAATCTAATCATCCTCACTAATGTATTCTTCAACATATTGTGATCCATTTTCAAGCAGTCTATACCTCGAGATTTGTCCTTGTAAGAATGTGGGTATATATGAGGGTAATTCATTTTCCACCATTCTAGGCTCTAAGCTTTTTTATTCAAAATATAAATGTGTATAGGAGTGAACCCCATCAATATACTTATCTTCACATGAGTCTTCTGAAAAATAAATCCCACTCCCATTTTGTGGAGTCTTCATCATTATATGATTGTAATTTAAGAATTTGTTGATAAATATGAGGTAGATTTTCTTCAGTATATTCTAACCTTATCTTCTCAATATGATATTAGAAAGTGGGGTTTATTGGTTATATGATGCCTTCCTTTCTCTTTCAAATAGGACCTGATCCTTTGTAACCCATCTTTTGCATGATTTGGAAAACCTTTCCATATTGATGTGTTGGTATGTCAATGTTTTGTGCTCTTTCCTCAAATATATCTTCTTCCTTATACAACCATTATAGGATTCTATTTTATTCACTATCTTCTGATTGTGTACTAGCTCTCAAAAGTGAACCATTGCAGATTTGGGAAGATTTAGGTTTTGTTGATTATGATGTGGACAACCTCCCATATAATCTAGGAGAGAGTAGTATTCTTGTCAATGATAAAGAATATTTTCATAACCCTTTGTCATTCAATTGTTATTTATTCTCAAAGTCTTTCATCAATGTATTCATGTTTAATAAATGAGTTGAATTATCCTTTAAATTTATTTTTATTTATCAAATGTAGAAGAGCTATATTCTTTCTCTTTTCCCTTGTTTGATAGATTTGAGGTAAGAGAACTAGAAGGTCCTAGATTTGATATAGAAGCCTATTCTTTTTTTTTGATGTGCCTGATGTGAAAGCTTCCCTATTATGTGGTACCTATACATCTGTTTCTATTTTGATATTATTGCAATATTGAAAAGGATTTAGATCACCAAATATTTTTATTTCTTGACCCATATAAGGAAATTTTAGGCATTGATGATAGGTGTATGGGACTTCTTGCATTTATTGAATCTAGGATCTTCCCAATATTATTATATAGGATAAATTTATGTCCAAGACTTGGTATACTATTTCTCTCTAAACAAGAACCACTCTAATGGGTAGTACAACATGACCTTTTGAAGATCTTTCTTCATTATCATATGCTTTGATGATTATTTTTCTCTTAGGCTCTACTACATTTTCTGAATAACCTAAAGCATGGACCAAATTTCAATTACAAATATTTAAGCTTTTTCTTGCATCTATCAAGACACATTTGACTCAATTTTTGTGAATGAGGACCTCTATATGTAATGGAAGATTTTGAGGATGGTTCAGTGACATGTCATTCTCTTTTAAAATGGATAAGTAATGAGGTGCAATGAGATTTCCCACTATGGACTAGATTTGAGCCATATCCAAGTTATTAGGCACTATCGTGTCAATTAAAGCTTTCTCGAAAATGTCTTTGTGTGTTGATTAAATCTTCAAAATCTATAATATAGATATTTGTGCCAATGTCTTTTTTAATTGATCAACCAAACTATATAGTCTAGATGAAGAAGGTGTATCAATTGATATCTTATTGTTTTTCCCTCAAGATAACACTTTTTCTTGACTTCTTGTGACAAAATTTGTAGGCTCTTTCTCTTATTTGTCTTTGATAACAATAACATTGATTGTGTTTTCAAAAGATGATATGGTGTTTATGGTGTTGTCATAAGTATGAGAATAATTTAATTTATCTCCCTTTTTAGTGTGTTGTCCTATTTTAGAAGTTTCTCCCTTTTCATAATTAGGAAGGGGAATTTTAAATGCGGTATGATCATCATTCTTCTTATGTTCCTCAACAGTAATGGTATTGTTATCAATCAAGTCTTGAATGAAACATTTAAGTCTCATGCAATCATTCATCTTATGACCTTTATTTCTACAAAATTCACAATGATGTGAATCATTCCACCAAGAAGGTTTGATTTTGGGTTCATAACATCTTTCTTTAGGTAATGTGTTCAACTTTTTTCGAAGAGTGTCTTTAGAGCTAATTTATGAGGTTCACCTAAAGGTGTGAACCTTATTTTAGGTGAATATGTTAGAATTTTAGGTCTATTGTTACTGTCTTGATTTTTGGATTCTATATTACTTGATTGATAATTATTATTGGATTGAGTGTTTGATAAACTGAATGATGGTTGTTTTGGTTTAATGTTGTTTGAATCAACAACTCCATCATTTACAACATGTTTATTTTTGATCAAAAATTTGGGTCTATCATTATTTTTGTTTCTATTGTTGTGGTTGGTGTTTGTTGGATGATATCAATTTTGGATACTATTCATGCTATTGATATTCATGTTTTGTCACTGATGTCAACATGTGTTTCTGTGAAAAGGACGAACTGGTTAATTGAACATGACAGAAGTGTAAAGATGTTTCAGCATGATCGAAGACAGGGATATGAAGATAGATGTGTGATGAAATTATTCCTAAGGTCTCTTGACATGACATTACATATTGAGGATGTTACAAATGATTTAGTGAAGACTGGTTTTTGGACTGTGACAGTAATGCTTGACAGAGCAGGTCTCTGTATTTTATGTATATCTTACAAATAAAGATGTTTCAGTGCATGCAAGCTTATGGGATGACTGAGGACACATTGAATAATTTTTTTTATTGATCTATTGTTGTGAAAGTACTAGTGATGTCATCTGTGGCATGTATTTTGAAGGAAACCTATTTTGGTGGCTGACATCAGACATGTAGAGTGTATTATGAATTGTGAGTGTGGATTGTGGACCTTGGAGTATAAATAATGGATTGTAATTGATGTTTACTTGTTATAGGTACTGTGTGTATCTTAGCAAGGGGTTAAACAATTATTTGTATATTGGGAAAGCCTAATTGGATGACCTAATTAATTATTTGTGTATTTGGAAAGCTTAATTGGCCGACCTAATGATCTACTATAAGAGGGTATATATGAGTGTTCTTTCCTTTTGGAAAGATGTGGAAGAGATTGAAAAGGAAGGGAAGTGTAAGTTGTGAGGATTTTTTTTTCTGTTGGATGTAGAGCAGTGTTTGTGATAAAGATACTTCATTGGAACTGAATAATCAAAGACAGTTTCTATGAGATAGTTCACTGGATTGTATATTTCCTATATACACTTGTTCAAATTGTGAATCCTTGAGGATGGCTTTAACCTTCTTTGGGTATTGTTCCTGGGCAGTGAGCCTACTACTTTTCTTGACTCCTAATAGGGACTGTGTACTTTAATGTTGTAATAAGCTCGTAATAGGGCTAAATATTTTAACACAAATTCTATACTCTTAGTAAATTATTTGTGGGTGCTAATTCCCACCATATTTTTACCTTTAATAGGGTTTCCTCAACAACAAGTATTGTATAATTATGTTGGCATTTACTGTGTTATTATCTGCATTGCAATTTTGGTTTATAAAGTTCAAAGTTTAATATTCTATATCATAACTGATTCACCCCCCTCTCCGTTGTACTTGTGGACTATTATTCCTAAAAATTAGTATCAGATCTATTGTTCCTTAGAGAGAAAGCTTAATAGCTTGAGGTGATCCTGAAGATGACTTACTACAGGAAGGATAGTCCTAAATTTGATCCTAAAAAATTTGGCAGTTGGAAGAACAAGATGAGAACACATTTGGTATGTTTGGGAATTAACTACTCGATGATCACAAAGAAGAATGAAAAGATAGAAACTAGGGATGAAATGGAGAAAGATACTGAAGATGAAAAGAAGCTATTTTCATGTAATATTGTCACAAGGGAATCATTGATCAGTAAACTTTCTAAATTTGAATTCACAGAAGTAAAATACTTAGACTCTGCACATGAGATTTGGACAAGATTAGAGGCACTATATGAAGGAGATAAGTTTACAAAACATGAAAAGATACAAAACTGGAAGACAATGATGGAATCACTAAAAATGAGAGAAGATGAGAAAATTAGGATATATCGAAAGAGAATTACTGAAGTGGTTACTGGTATTAGAAACTATGGAGGTACTTATAGTGAGGAAGAAGTGATTGTGAAGATTCTCAGATCTTTGACACCTGCATATAGAACTAAAGTACAAGCTATAGAGGAGATTATACCTTTGACACCGAACTTCACTAAAGAGATTTTGATTTGAAAGATAACTACTTTTGAGGCCGCAGAATTAGGAGATACTTTACCTAAAGTTGAGTCAGCATTCAAGGTAACCGTGCGTAGAAACAAAAAGATCTTATCTAGAATTGCAAGCACTAGCAATAGTGATCGAAAATAAGATCTTGCAGAATATGCTGAGGAATGAGAAGAGATTTAAGAGGAATATGGAAAGATAGATGAAGTGGTAGCATTGATTTCTAGAAGAGAGAAGAGAGGTAAGGGTAAATTTAAAGGAAAATTACCTTTGAAATGTTTTTTATTTAACAAGATTGGTCATTTTACATCTAGATGTCCTACAAGGGTTCCTAAGAATAAACCTAGGTTTTATAAATCTAAGTATCCTAAAGACAAGGAATTTTACTATGCTAGTGAGGGTGTTTCTAAAGATGATGATGATTATGATGAAATTAGATGCATTGCTATAAAGGATGATGAACTTATACATGAGGAAAGAGCCTTAGTATCTCGTGTTGAAAATAAATTAGAATGGGTTATAGATAGTGGTTGTTCACATCATATGACTGAAGATAAAAATAAATTTTTGAATTTAAAAAGATATGATGGTGGTTTTATTAGATTTGGTGACAATACTCCTAAACTTATCTATGAAGTTGGATCTATCTCTCTGGATGGTAAAACTAATACTGACAATGTATTACTTGTTGACGGACTTAAAAATAATTTGTTGAGTTTTGGGAAGTTAGTGGACAGAGGCTATCAATTGAAATTCATTGATGGAAAATGCTTTATAAGATGTAAATGAGGAGATTTGATCTCATCTGGTACTAAATATAGAGTTCTTGTTTTATTGCGAAGGTTGATGACAGTTGGTTGTGGCATAGAAAATTTTGTCATGTTAACCTTGATAACATTGTGAAGAGAAGTATGACTAATTCTATAAGAGATATACCTAAAATTGTAAAGACATATAACACTATGTGTAGAAAGTGTGTTATGGGGAAGTAGACTAGAAGCAGTTTTAGAAGAAAATCTTATTCAACAAAAGGGAAGTTGGATCAGGTGCATACAGATCCGCGTGGTCCTACAAGAACAAGATCATATTATGGCGAAAGATAATTTAGAATTTTTGTTGATGTCTTTTCTAGAATGATGTGGGTTACATATTTAAGAGAGAAATTTGAAGCATTTGACAAATTCAAGTTATTTAGAGAAAAACTTGAGAATGAATCTAGTTTGAAGATAAAATTTTTGAGATAAGACAAAGGTGGAGAGTTTACATCCAATTTATTTAATACCTACTGTGAAGAACATGAAGTATACAGACAAAAATTAGCTCCTAGAACTCCACAAAAAAATGGATAGAAGAGTGAATAAACATAACTATATTATGTTGCAAGGACTACGTTGATATAAGGAAATGCATCACATGTTTATTAGAGAGAAGAAGTTAGCACTGTTATGTACACCTTAAACAAAATTAAAATCAAAGAAGGTACAAGTAAGAATCCTTATGAATTACAGTTTCATCATACACCTACTGTAAAATATTTTAGAATATTTGGAAGAAAATGTTATATCAAAAGAGATGATGAAATAGGGAAATTTGATGCTAGAAGTGATGAAAGAATTTTTCTTGGGTATTATACTAAGAGTAAAGCATATACATGTTTCAATATGAGATTGAGGAAGGTGATTGAAATTTCCAATGTGAGGATAGGTGAAATTTTTTAGATTCAAGAAAGAATATATGATCATGGTCAAATTATCGAGATGAAAGAGGTCACTGCTGAACCTTTGATAATTGAAAATGAAGTTGAAGAAGGATTGATTGAGGTTACTGAGACTCCAAAGACTCTAAGTTATGTTAAGAAGAACCATCCTAAAGATCAAATTATTGGTGATGCAAGTAAAGGTATGATGACTAGACCTAGAACTAGAGAAGAAATTTGTTTGATTTCTCAAGTTGAAACGAAAACTACTGATGAAGCATGTAGAGATGAATCATGGACTAAAGCTATGGAAGAAGAGTTTGAAAAGATAAAGAAAAACAATACTTGGGAATTGGTTCCAAGACCTAAGAACAAAAATGTGATAGTAACTAAATGGGTTTTCAGAAATAAGATGGACGAGGAAGGAACAGTGGTAAGAAACAAAGCTAGATTGGTGTGTAAAGGCTATTGTAATATCTACCCCTTCGTCTACTTGTCTGTGTTAGTTTCTAATATCTTTTAGGCCTTTTTATGTTTATGTTGGTTATTTTAGGTGATTTTAAGGATATTCATGTGTTACTTTTCATTATGCTATTGATCCCTTGTTAGTTGTATTATATCATCTATTTGCATATGATTTGTGATTATTTCATGTTGGTTATGGTTATGTTATGAAATTATTTTTATTAAGGTTTTCTGGCAATACTGACCCTATATTTATATGCACATAGATCATTGTGATGATTTACTTTACTATTTGAGGTGTTTGGTATGGTATGAGATAGAGTCATAGTTACTTGCTTCGGTGAGATCCACACGATAAACTAGTCTCAACCATTGTTTTTCATATTGTATGCATATGTTCATCTTTGTGATGATAAGTTTGCAGGTACCAGCTACGTCTTCCTTGAATTGGCAGGAGTGAGTGTGCCCTATCGCAATATCTCAATGGTAAGAGAGGGGAGATAATATTCAGGTCCAAATCTATCCCCTAAACCCTTATTTTGTCCTAGAACTGGACAAGAATATGATTGACTATCCTAGTGTTTGAATCCATCAAGTGACGTGGTTTTGTGAGCCTGTTTGGGTGTGTTTGTGTTTTTTTTTTAGTTGTTGTTTGTTTTAGTTTTTTTTTGTTTATATGAGTTTTAGATGGATTAATGATGCTTTTGCCTTGATTTAATTAGTGAATAATTATGGTAAATATTAATGTTAATTATTGCACCTTTAACAAGGTTAAAAGATTTATATATGAAATATATGCCTATTTAATAATTTAATATTAATTAAATTCCTATATTTAATTAATTGATTTAATTATTAAGTCTTGATTTAAATAATTAAGATTTAATAAATATTAAATTCAATTAATTGTAATTAATTGTGCATAGTTGAATTATTGAATATTGCTTTAAGTTGCATGACTAATTGATTTATTTAATTGAAATATTCTCACATGCATTTTCAATTTAACACTTTGCTTTCATATTATAAAGTTGAGTTATGCATGTTTTAAGTGAAAATTGAAAATAAAGAATTTCTTTTAATTATTAATTAGATAGTTTATATTCCCTTTAGGGTTTTCAATTTTTGAAAACCTAATTGCTTGGTTTTTTATATCCTTGGATTGAAAGCCATTTTGGAGGTTGTTCAATCAGGGGAGAAAGGAAAATCAAGTGATGAAGGATTTGTGAAATCTTGAGAGTATTTTGGAGCATTTTTAGAATTCTTCTTTGCTTGGAATTGTGGATTTTGTTCCTCTCATCAGTTAGTGAGGTAGGATCTTGTTCATGTCAATTCTAGCTTTCAGATATCAGTCTTCCATACATCCGAAAAGCTAAGATTCTTTGTGTGATCTTCCTTATTTGATTATTGTGTGGTTTATGGATTAAAATTGAAGAAATATTTTCTTGGTTCAATTTTGTGCTTTCCTTCAAGTTTTCATGTTAGATAGGTGCTTCTGGGCATAAATATTTCATTTTTTTGTATTAGATGCAAAATGGGCATTAGGGTTTTCATGTGGAAATGAATTTGTTCAAAATTGCCTTTAGGGTTTCAATTTGGGGAAAAGTCCTTTTGAGAAAAAATTGATGATTATTGTCCAAGAAAGGGTTTAAACCCTTGGATATGTTAATATTGTACCTTGAATGTAGAAAATTCCCCTTTGACATGTTCTTGCCAAAATTGATATCAGATCTGCATGAAAACAAGTCAAAGGAGTTAATTGCATGCTTGAGAAAGAAACCCTTCTTGAAAATAAATTAATATCAGATTTAGAATTCTTTTCTTGTTTGCATCAATTTGCATGCAAAGATTTTATTTGATAAATATTATTAAATTTAGAATGTTTTTCTTGTTTATGTCAATTTGCATGCTTAGAGAAAACTCTTCTTCAAAAAGAAATTAAATATTAAATTTAGAGTGTTTTCTTGTTTGTGTCAATTTGCATGCAATAGAATTCTATTTTTAGAAATTATATTTAAAAATAAAAAAATAAAAAAATAATTTTTTTTTAAGAATTCGCATGGAGTGGTATTCTATTTTTTAAAATTCTATTTTCAGAAAAAAAAAAAAAAAATAAACTTTTTTTGAATTCGCATTGAGTGGTATCATATTTTTAGAAATTATATTTAAAAAAAATAAAAAAATTGAATTAAATTATATTATATAGATGTTTTCAATAACTTTTTACTTGTAACTATATTTGGGTTTTATTAATTATTAAATAGGTTAATTTATATAACGTGAATGTTATAAATTAATCTAAAGAGGCTTTATGTGCATTTTCTTTGGAAAATTGAATTATATTGTTATTAGTAATTTTATCAGATAAACTAATTTGCATATTGTAACTATAAATGAGTTTATCACTAAATTTTATTGCATTTCTAGAATTGTACTCATTATGTGATGATGTGTCTTTTAAGTGACTGATTTAAAAGATTGTGTGTTTCTTTCCCTTTTTCGATACTGCTATGTGTCGGTTGTCTGTTGGGAGTAGATGGCTATCAGGATGTAAAATAAGAGGTTTTGGGTTTTCTATTTCTTTGGTGTTTTTGTACTTCAGTACATGTTGTCATCGATTTTGGGTCTCGATATTTTTACCCAACATGATTCATCTCAACTAGTCTTATGTGGTTATGTGAGAGTATTTTAAGTGATTTTGGTTAATTGAGAGCCAATAGTTCTTGTATGGGCTAGAAAAAGTTCAGAGAGTTATGTTCTTCTCTTTGATATTGTTTATGATTCTCGAAGGGTGTATCCCTATATGAACAGGAATCAGTGATGAGGTTGATGATGAACCTTTATGATGTTGTTTTGTGAACTTAGCGTAGGTTACCTAGTTGTATAGTAGGAGGTGGCTTGCAATAAGTGTCGGAGCTCACAAGTGGTTGCTAGGATCATTTATTGTAAGTAATTTTTAACAAGTGATAACATGATAACTTATTAGGATGCATTAGTATAATCTAATAAGATAATTTCTCACCTATGCTTCAGCACTATTATAGGCTAATATGGAGGATGAGATGATTCTTGCCCCCTTGCGAGGTGCGGGTTTGGGCATAGTTAGTGGCCTTGTTAGTTTGAGAATTCATTGATGCCATGTGTGGTCACTTGAATGCCAGGATCCAGTGAGTGATTTCTAGGATGAGACTCAAGGGTTAGATGTACATGATGACACCTTCCTATATACAACTTAGGTTATCCTACATGTTTTAGTAACCTCTAGTATTATGTAGATCTCCTTATTGTGATTTAGAAAGCTTCTAGGATCTTCCTATGCTTTTTCTTTATGATGGTTGTATACCCTTGATGTTTACCTTCTTGTTGTATACCCATGTGAGTGGGCCTGTTATTTTCTCCTCAGCATAGTTGGAGTGGACCTTTGGTTCCATGCGGTTGGGTGGTAGTGATTCTTATTACCATTAAGATTCGACATTCATCTTCATGCTTGGATTATCCTTATTGCAGTTCATCTTCTATCTTCTTATTCTTCTAGAGAATTGTACAGTTTCATGAGTTGTATAATTATACCATATGTGTATATTGGATGACATCTTTTGGAGGATGTATTGTATTGTATTGTTATGTATTATTGCATATCTTGCGACATGTGCAGTGGATGTTGATTTAGCTGTATATGTAGTCTTATTATATGAGATGTATATTATTGGAATCAGTTGATGTATCCTTTATGTTAGTCTATATCTTAAATTCTGTTAATTATATGTATAGATATGATATATGACAGTAATTGAAGAAATAGGAGAAATGTACTAACCTTAAATAATTACAGATCAAAGAATACTATTTTCTAAGCTATGTAGACTATATCTCTTAAAAAAAATTATAATCCAAAATCAGAACGCAGAGACGAACAAAACCCAGAAATATTTTTTCGTTCCAATGTCATCTTATGAAAAAGGTTGACCTTGACCCACAAATGTCAACACTGACCCAATAATGTCGACCTTGACCCACATAGGTCCGACAGAGAATCTATTTGTGGAGCCTGATAGAAAGCCGAAAAGAGTATCTAGATCTATGTCCAAATCCGCAGTCCCCAACCTGTACCTACAAAAAAAATAGGATTGTTTGTTGGGGGGGAGGGGTTTTCCTTGGTCAAACCCTGGTTTTGGAATTAACCTCAAATATATGTAATTGAAATTGCATAAAGATAAACAAAGTAAATGCACGAATTCACCTTTCTTGTAAAAGCCCTTGTGGAGGATTCGAATCCTTGAGTCCACAAGTATGTATGCACCAAATATGTAGAATGTAGAATAGTAGGATGTCTTCAATCTCTTTCTTGTGGATCTCGAACACTAAGTCTTGAATGGGTTCTTGAATTTGGAATAGGCTTGGAAGAAGGTGGATGGAGAGATCACTAAAAGGGCATCATGTAGCTTGAATCCTTCAATGGCCTCCAATGGATCTCCTTCATGAAAAATGGATTCTTGAATGGATGAATGCTTTCATGAAATCTTGCTCCTTAGCTTTCTTGAATCATACTTGAAGATAGTTTGAGAATGCTTGATCACGATTAAAAGACTTAGTGAAAATGAGAGGAGAAAGCTCCCTTTTATATGAAACTAGGGCATAATCTTCTAAGGAGGCTGACATAGGATAATTAAATCCCCATTAAAGCCTTTACCACTAGAAGAGGACCTATATTAAATATAATTTAGGAATCGATGCTTTTGAACCCGAAATAGCCAACTCGGAACTGGGTAATAACTTTTGCAAAGACTAACATCCAGAAACTATAAGACCCTGAAGTTTGAACCCTGGGTCAAGGTTGAGGATGACCTTGACCTAGGTTAGGGTTGAGGTCAACCTTGACCTAGGTCAGGGTCGAGGTTGACATAGACCCAAAAGGTTGACCCTGACCTTGAAGTCCAAAATCTCAAGTCTGCAGTCTAGAATGAAGAAATCATGCTAGAAAGAAGTGGAAAGAGGGACAGAACAAGGGGAAAGCTAGGTCTAAATCAGGAACCCATTCTAGGTGCTTTATATGACCCCAATCCAGTTACTTAGAAGGCTAAACAAGTCTAGAATTTAATTACTTCCATTTTTCGACTATACATTTAGGCCCCACTTTAGCAAGAGTATGAGCTCAACACAAACTCTTGGTAAAGGAGAACATAAAGAACATAAAATCTTATTGTAACCAAAAGGGATAAAGAAACCCTCAAGCCCCCAAGGGACTTAAGTCTTTATCAACCTTAATATTAGCATAAGAGAGACATCACCTAGTTAAGGAGAGAGAGAAAGGGTGTGATTATCTTTTCCAATGAGAATTTATGTCCTATTGTGAACCACACAAAAAAGCGTAACTGGAAAGATCGAGTTGAACTACCTAGTGAATGTGGCTACTCACTAGTCAACCCATCAGGGAGATCCATCCTTAAAGGGATCAAAAACATTGTAAATTGAAAAATGGCGGGATTGAGAGATCTGTGTAAATTTAAACTAGAGGGATCAAGAGATCCTAAAAAGTAAAAATGACCATGCTTTAAGGATTAGTTTGTTTTTTTAATCCATAAAGGGAAAAATTTTAAGTCTTGAAAACTATTTTGAAGGTGCGTGTGTTCAAAAAGTGAGTAGAGTGTATGCCCCCATGTTAAAGTCATTGCTAACACTTTAATAGGAGCAATGAGTTTAACGAAAAACATAAACAACTCTACAAATTACGTTTCCACTGCAAGATGTCCCCAAAGGAAGACAAGTCAAGGGAAATAAAACATAAACATACATAAGAACACAAGAGGGATCTACCTAATGTGGGGTCAGTATGATCATAGGATAACATGTACATAGAAATATAATATTATTGAAAATGAGTTGACATAATTCCCCAAAGAAAGTAGAACTACAATCACAAAGGAGGAAAGAAACTTAAGAGTTACGAAGAAGAATATTTTTGGACCACAACCTGGAGACCAAAAAGAATTAGTTCTACCATGTCGCAGATCCAAACAGATTGTAGAAGCAAAATAGTTACAAATAATAGCACAAGTACAACATAACATGAAACAACATATAGAAGACTATAGATACATATAGAAGAATTGTACGATAGGTTTGATTCCTTTATCACCTTGTACCAACAAAGTAACCAGGGTCATATAAAAGAATCTAACAAACATTTAAAAACACATTACGAGAGAAGCACATTACAACATACAAACACAAAAAGGGCTACCATAAAGGATGAGCCAATAAAGCATGTTGTCAACCCTCCCCATCTTGGTTGATGTTATTGATGGAAGGTGGGAAACTCGCAAGAGGGA
>MU228520.1:686231-710687 GCA_018584345.1 Thuja plicata | reverse complement strand
CAAGGATCCTCTTGAGAATCACAATGCTCAATACTAGGTGTAATTGTTAATTGAGTTGAAAGCATATGAGGTAAATCATTATCAAGGTCAATGGTCTCATATTCATCAGTAAGATCAATAGGATCATTGAGAGTGTCCTCCTCATCAAGGTTGATTGAAATAGGATCTAAGATGTGAATAGGATCATCATACTCATTCATCTTAACATTATTATGAATATTAACATCTAATGCATCAGGCATGGGTTGGTCAAAAGTAGGTAATAAGTTTTGAATAATAGAAGCACGAGATATAGCATTAGATCTACGCTTCTTACGACATTCATTAGCAGATTTTTTAGGTTTAGCTTTGGTTGGCATATGTTGAGAACTAGGAGGACTAACAATAGGTTCCTTCATAGGTTCTATAGGAGGATTCTCAATAGGTTGCAATGAAATAGTAGAAGTTTGAGTAGTAGAATTAGAAGTAATTGATAAAGGAGGTATGGATGGTGTAGGCAAAAGACCATGATTGGAGTCAATCTAAGGCATGCTTAACTCAATAATTTTGTGATGTTTGTAAGCTTGGTATGAGTGAAAGAGATGATCAAGGCAAGGAGGACATGAGTTAGGTAATGAAGGCCAAAGTAAATTGAGAGTAGCACAATCTCTAGGCCTAGAAGGTTGATACAAACTATGATTAATTGTTTTTACTTCTCCATTATCAGTGAACTTAAGACATTTATGAATGGGAGAAGCAATAGCATGCATAGCGGTTATACAAGGTAAACCAAATTTGATTTGAAATTGATCAGAAGTAGGAATAATGATGAAGGTAGTATCTACAATCTTACCACAAATTTCAACAGGTAAGTTAATAGAACCAAGTGCAGGATAAAGAAAACCATTACAAGTTTGGATCCATGCATTAGATGAATCATAAAAATCACGTTGTAAGCCTTTCATAAAAATATTTTCCTCAGTAATGAAATTTATTAAAGATGTGGGATCAACTAGACAACCACGAGTAGGTATCTTAGTAATCCTAGCATAGATATAAAGGGGACCATCGGAAGCTTTAATCATTTCAGAATCATCAAAGGTAATTAAAGGTTCCCTAGGTCACTTATCCTTAGTTTTTTTTGTGTTTTAGGTGGAATTGGAAGTTGAAGTGGAGGTGAAGTATCTTGAACCACAAGTTGAGGTGTCACAACACTCTCCACATGATTAACAATGTGATTAAGATCATCCATCTTTGAATCATAAACAATGTCTACAGAAGATGGTTGAGCTATAGTATTAGTATCATGTGTAGGTAAAGGATTCGTATAGATTTGAAGGTTTTGATTAGGAGGAGAAACATATTTATTTCCATTACCATCAAAATTATCAACAGACAAAGATTTAGAATATATTAAGTCTTGAATCTTATGCTTTAGAGAGTAACATTTTTCAGTACCATGGCCATTCTGGCGATGGTATTGGCAGAAAGCTTTAGAATCAAAGGATTTTGAAGCTATCGTAGTGGAAATAAGAGGTCGAATAGGAGGCAAGGTAATCATAATAGCACTTAATAACCTACTCATTATAGAATGCAAAGTTTCCGATAGAAGAGTAAATGTATGATTCATACGAAAAGTAGTGGATGTAGAAGTACTATTGGTTGTAGCCGCAACTTGATCAGCAACTGCATTTGTCTATTTATTAATCTTGACATAGTTGTTAGGTTTCTAAAACTTATTAGGATTAGGAGCATTGTCACTCTTATCAACTGGAATAGGAGCCATTAGAGTGTTTCTCTCAAACTGAATCACTTGTAATTGATAATGGTGAAGTGCTGCACACAATTGTTGAAAGGAGGTAAATTCAATAAGTATAATCTTATCTCTAATATACTTTTGTAAATTTGAAATAAAAAATATGTTGAATATCAATATCAAGAACTGGATAAGAAATTTGAGCATGAAAATGCTTAAATCTACCAATAAAATTAGTCAATTTTTCCTTAGTGTTTTGTTTACAATGCATTAAATCAGATAAGGACACTTGTGGTCCAATGTTATTTTGAAATTGTTGGATGAAGGAATTAGCAATTTTGGGAAAAGAATCAATGGAATAAGGAGGTATGAAACAATACCATTGTAAAGCCTTATCTCAAAAGGTTCTAGCAAACAATTTAGCTAAAATCCTATGATCATGAGCATAATCACTACAAAGGATTTGAAATGTTTTAACATGAGTAACAGGATCACCTTTACCATTATAATTCTCAAGATGAGGCATATCAGCTTGTCGAGGGACAGTAGCACGTATGATGTCTAGGGATAAAGGACTACCCATGTCACATGTAGGAATGCTAAATTTGGATTGAGTTAAAGATGCAAGTTGTTGTTGTAAAGATGACATAGTTTGAGCTAAAGTAATAATTGTAGAATCATTAGAGGAAATAGGTGGCATACAAATATTAGGAACACTAGCAAAAGTGTAAGAAGCAACAAAAATAGAAGACACAACTGTGGAGAATTAGGAACCATAGTTGGAAGAGGATTAGTATAAGTAAAAGGCACACTATGATATGAAGGTTGTGATGTAGGTAATGATACCGGTGGAACACTCATAGGGATAGGTGTGCTTGGGAGAGAATTTTTTATCAAAGGAGGAGTGTAAGTAGGAATACTAGGTAGAGGAAGAAAAGAAGGTCCTACACTAGTGACAATAGGTGTGAATCTTAACTCTTGAGCCTCTTGAGATAAAGGTTTAACATTGAAATTCACAAGATGAGTAATACTGCACAAGAAATTAATACCTTTCTCATTATCACAGAGGAATTTCTTAAGAGCCTCTATAGCTTGGATAGAATCTTGATTATGGTTTTCTTGGATAAGCCAATTTCCCATTTTATCAAGTTCGGTTGAAAGGTTTTGCACTTGTTCAGGAGGAACTCTTAAAGCATCATCTTCATCATGAGATGAGTGAGAAGAGTTATGCTCCATAGAAGGATTGGAATCATGAGTTATCAAATTATCATCTGGGATCCTAAGGAAAGGAGAGGAAGACTCGGGATCAAAGGAACCCATAAGTGTATGACTTCTTCTCACCGGAATACTATAAGTATGACTAGAAGTAGTAAAGCTCATACACCAATATAATGCAAATGAACTAACACAAAATGTTGATCTATTGAACTTAAATGTAATTTTAAATAACATGCAAGATCTAACATAAAAAATGTAAATCTAACACCAAAAAGATAGAGTTGTCTATCGCGGGTTCACAAAAATGTAAAGAGGTGGAAAGGGGTAAGGAGATTATTTGTTAATTGTTGTTTGATTTTCTTAAAGTGTGTTGAATTCCTTAACCCTACTTTACATTTAATTGAATTTGATTGATTGTATATTGTAATTGTGATTAGGGAGAAGATAAGATGCTCCTCTTCTATTCCCAAATGCACAAATGAAAGGTCCAAGTTGATCAACCCAAAAGAAGGGCTAATGCACAAATGAATCAACTATTCAGAAAAGAGAATAACAAGAAGGATATCTTAAATTCTATTAATTATATGTATAGATATGATATATGATAGTAATTGAAGAAATAGGAGAAATGTACTAACCTTAAAGAATTTCATATCAAAGAATGCTATTTTCTGAGGTCTGTAGACTATTTCTGGAAAAACTAAAGTATGATCCAGAACTGAAACGCGAAAATGAACAAAACCCAAAAATATAATTTTTCTATTCTGATGTTGTCTTATGAAAAGGTTGACCTTGACCCACAAATGTCAACCCTAACCCAATAATGTCAACCTTGACCTGCACAGGTCTGACAAAGAATCTGTTCACAGAGCCTGACAGAAAGCCCAAAAGGGTATCCAGATCTGTGTCCAAATCCATAGTCCCGAACCTGTACCTACAAGAAAAAGAGGATTTTTTTGTTGGGGTGGAGGGGTTTACATTGGTCAAATCCTAGTTTTCGAAATAACATCAAATATATGTAATTGAAATTGCATAAAGATAAACAAAGTAAATGCACGAATTCACCTTTCTTGTAAAATCCCTTGTGGAGGATTCAAATCCTTGAGTCCATAAGTATCTATACACCAAATATGTAGAATGTAGAATAGTAGGATGTCTTCAATCTCTTGCTTGTAGATCTCCAAGACCAAGTCTTGAATGGGGTCTTGAATTTGGAATAGGCTTGGAAGAAGGTGAATGGAGAGATCACTAAAAGGGAATCATGTAGCTTGAATCCTTCAATGGCCTCCAATGGATCTCCTTCATGAAAAATGGATGCTTGAATGGATGAATACTTGCTTGAAATATTTCTCCTTACCTTGCTTGATTCACACTTGAAGATAGTTTGAGAATGCTTGATAATGATTAGAAGACTTAGAGAAAATGAGAGGAGAAAGCTCCCTTTTATATGAAACTAGGGCACAATCTTCTAAGGAGGCTGACATAGGATAATTAAATCCCCATTAAAGCCTTTACCCCAAGGAGAGGACCTATATTAAATATAATTTAGGAATCAATGCTTCAGAACCCAAAATAGTCGACCCAAAAGTGGGAAATAACTTTTGCAAAGACCGACATTTAGAAACTGCAAGACCCTGAAGTTTGAACCCTGGGTCAAGGTCAAGGTCAACCTTGACCTAGGTCAGGGTCACAGTTGACCTTGACCTAGGTCAGGGTCAAGGTCAACATAGACCCAAAATTTTGACCCTGTCCTTGAAGTCCAAAATCTCAAGTCTACAATCCAGAATGCAAAAATTAGGTTGGAAAGAAGTGGAAAGAGGGACATAACAAGGGGAAAGCCAGGTCTAACTTGGGAACCCATTCTAGGTTCTTGATGACCCCAAACCACTTACTTGGAAGGCTAAACAAGTCTACAATGGAAGGGCTTCCATTTTCTGACTATACAATATGTGTGATGACCTTATTCCTAAGGTTGCTTGACTTGAGATTACATATTGAGGATGTTACAGATGATTTAGTGAAGACTGTTTTCTATACTGTAACAGTAATGCTTTAAATAGAAGGTCTCTATATTTTGTGTGTATCTTACAGATAAATATGTTTCTATTAGTAATAACTAAGAGGGGGGGGTGAATCAGTGGCCTAAAAAAATTATCCTTCAAAATTTAACCACCAACCAATAAACCTCAGATTATTATGTCCCTACAAGCTACATGCCATGAAATACTATTACTGATTAACTATCTATCGGTTTTCTCTTTCAATCCTTATTCTTTCTTGATTACCGATAAGCAGTATAACTATTTACCAAAACTCAGTAAATAAGTAGAGTATACCTATCAATCTAGAGTTAGCTATGTAAGATACAAAAAAGTAAAGAAATGAATCGTACACATATAACACGTGAATTTTAACATGGAAACCCTATTAAGGGAAAACCACTGGGACCGGTACCCCAAATTTTTACTCTTTTGAAGTGAGCCTTGTTAGGAGCCAACCCTTTTAAAGGTTATAAACACACTATTAAGTGCGACCTTGTTAGAGGATTTTATACATAGAGGTTTTCACTTAGTATCGAGCATCTATTTCTACCATCTTTGGATTAGCCTTCTTCTTAGACTGTCAATAGGTATCAGGCAAGTCCAATGCTACTTTCATGAATCAACCTTTTAGGCACTCCTTGGGATGTACCTCAATATATAGAAGACTATTAAGTCCTACTCGGTTAAGAGACTTGATGCTTCAATGGTTAAATTGAAACACTATGACCTATTCATATTGCAACTTTGAATTGTAGATTTTTAGATCTATTTAAGCACATTACCTCTCTGATCAATGTATCAATTCAATCCTTTGTGCTTTGTACTTTCTGCTCTATGATTCTATGCTCACTGTTCATCGGTGTCTACAAAATTCCTTAGCTATGCTTCATCTTGTTTGATCAGGACTGCATGAAGTTGTTCTTCATTATTTTCTCTTTAGCATCCTCTTTCTATTCAGTCCCCTTAATCCCATTTGTAAATGAATTAAGATTGTCTCTTATATAGACATGATATTCACTATTTCTTGATTCTTGATTCTTGATTCTTGGCGTGAAAAATAATCCAGCCAATTAGATTTAAAGAATAACTCCTAATTTGTCTCGTAGATATATTCTTGCTAACTATACAAACCAGGTTTAAATCAATCACTTATTTGTGGTCAAATAAAATAGAGTAGACAATGAGTTAAGTCTATTTTTAGCTCTGCCAGCTAGATATTTTTCCATTTTCTAAAATTTCTGTTCCGTCGGTCACCACTATAGTTAGTTGTCAGTGACAACTAACAATTCCATCGGTGAGACTCCAATTAGCTTTGTGATATCTGTCCATCAGGCATCATTGGAATTTTACTCGTCGGGTGACCTTTTGACTTTTCTCATCAGGCATCACTACGGCTTTTTTTTTTTGGCAACACTATGCTTCTGATCATCGAGTATCACTGTGACTATTCTTCTTTTCTCTAGCCATCGGTGTGTACTCCATCGGTTTTGTTTGTCACTTAGTGAATACTTGACTTTTATGCATTGCTGAAAGCATAACCTTTGTTCCATTGATTCTCTGAAGCCTTTGTCATTATGTACATGACTGTATAGATGATATCAAGTTTACATCAATGACAATACAATACATTAACTAATTTAATGCCTTGCATTATCTACAACTTAACATTGTCAAACATTCAATCAGTTACAAGTCATCAATCTCTCCCTTTGGAATTGATGGAAACATACTGTATTATTACACTATACTATTTCTAATACAATATAAAATACAATAGTTGAGATTCATCAAACTAACAATATTTTTGTTTTGATAAATGATAAATGTCTGACTATTGGTAAGCTCTGTTTTAGCTTAGATTTGATTCTTGTAGCTCTCTTTATTCTGACGTGTTGAGTTCTTTCCTTGTGTCAATTTCTCACCCTTGACTTTTCTTTCTCTTTTGATGTCTTTTCCTCTTGTCAGCAACTCTCCCTTTGTATAATATTTTCATACAATTTCTCTCCCTAAGGATATAATCTCTCTCCTGTTGGAGTTTATGTGATAATGGATAATCTCTTTCCCTTTGAAGAAAGATTTGATAATATGGATAATTTCTCTCCCTTTGACAACAATGCCAAACAAATATTTTACAAATATCCATCATTCATGTCAAACAATCATTTTTCTCCATCCATAATATATTCCTTGAATTTCCCTTATCCATCAGCAATACAATAATATGCTCTAGTGCTTACTGCTGATATATACTTGTCTGTATATAGATGTAGCTTTGAAGTTCATCTCTTTTCTTGCATCAACATTACTAATATTCTTATAGTATGTAGGCTGATGCAACCTTCAGTCATTTTACTGACTGGTAGAGAAGGGTTTGACTCCTAGTCTCTTTGTCAAGTACTCGAATGTGTCCTTGGGTAGTGGCTTGGTGAAGATATTGACTAATTGTTCTTTGGATTGCACATACTCAAGAATCACTTCCTTTTCTTGAACTTGTTCTCTCAAATAGTGATACTTGATGGCAATGTGTTTAGGCTTTGAATGCTTGACTGGATTCTTGGAAATGTTTATTGCACTGGTGTTATCACAATAGATAATCACTGGTTCTAAGATCTTCATATGCATACCTTCTAGTAACTATTTGATCCATGCAATATTTGAGCAATTTGCAGTAGCAGTAACATACTCTGCTTCTATAGTAGACTGAGAGATGCATTCTTGCTTCTGTCTTATCCATGTGAAAAGTCTGTCACCCATAAAGAATGCTCCTCTAGTCATGCTCTTCAGGTCATCAAGATTTCCAGCCCAATCAGCATCGGTAAACACCTTAAGTTCAAATTTTCCTTCTCTTTTATACCATAAGCCATATTCCTTAGTATTCTTCATATATCTTAAAATCATTTTCACAGTAGTCATATGTGATTCCTTGGGGTTAGCAGAAAATCTAGCAACAATTCCTACTGCATGTGCAATATCTAGTCTAGTGTGTACAACATACATGAGTTTTCCTATCATTGATCTATACAAATTCTAATTTACCTCTGGTGTCTTGTCCTCCTTTATCAACTTACAGCCAGTAGCCATCGGTGTCCCAACTAGTTTGGAATCTTCCATCTTGAATATTTTTAGGACCTATTTAATGTATTTGGACTGTGTAATGAAAATACCTTCACTTTGTTGAATGATCTATAGACCAAGAAAGAAATTGATCTCTCCAAACATAGACATCTCAAAATCTTTTCTCATCTCATTAGCAAATGATTTTCATAGCATATCATTGCCTCCAAATATGATGTCATCAACAAATATCTCAGCAATCAAAGTGTTAGCATCAGTATCTTCCTTCAAATAAAGATTACTGTTTTCACTAGTCCTTACAAATCTAATACTTATAAGATAGGAATGAAGTCATTCATACCAGGATCTTGGAGCTTGTTTTAATCCATACAAGGATTTGTAAAGTCTACATACCATTTTTCTCTTGTCTGGATCTACAAACCCTTCTCGTTGCTCAATGTATACATCTTCTTCAAGTATTCCATTTAGGAATGCTAACTTGAAATCCATCTGGTATACCTTGAATCCTTTGAATGCAGCATAAGAAAGTAGTATTCTTACACCTTCTAGCCTAGCAACAGGTGAAAAGGTTTATCCATAGTCAATACCTTCCTCTTGTACACACCCCTTGTGTACTAGTCTTGCTTTGTTTCTTGTGACTTCTCCATTCTCATTCATCTTATTCCTGAATATCCATTTTTTTACCGATGACATTCTTATCATCTGGTCTTGGTACAAGTGACCATGTCTTGTTCTTCTCAATCTTCTCAATCTCATCATTCATAACACTTATCCATTCTTCATTATCAAGTGCAACATTGACAGAGTTTGGCTCAAACTCAAAAATTAAACAATTTGAGTTTAAAGACTTGCTTCTTGTTCTTGTACTAGCTTTCTTATCTCCTATGATCTAGATTTATGGATGGTTCCTTCATACATATCTTGCAAGTATAGGTTCAGCTCTTTGTCTATTAGCTTGATCATCATTTTGTCCTTCATTATGTTCTTCATTCTCTTCTTCATCACCTTGCACATTATTTTGATCATTATCCTGACCATCGGTAATTGCAGCCTAACCATTGGTTGCAACATTCTATTATTCTAGAATTAAGCATTGTTGCTCACACAGAGTGTTGGGTTCTTCATAGTATACAAAATTTTTCTAGTCCTCTGGTTCTTTTGTGCTTTTCAGCTCATTCTTTTCTGCAAATTCATCTATCTTTACATTTGCACTTTCAATAATTTTGTTAGAAGCCTTGATAAGACATTTCTAGGCTTTTCTCTTGGTGGAATACCCTAGAAAGATACCTTCATCACTTTTGGCTTCAAGCTTTCCATTTATATCATCCTTTAAGATATAACATTGACTACCAAATATTTTGAATTTACTTACATTGGGTGTTTTACCATACCATAGCTCATAAGGTGTCTTCTTTATATCCTTCTTCAATTGTACTCTATTTAGTGTGTAGATAGCAGTACTGACAAATTCCCTCCAGAAGATTTGGGTGATGCCTTTCTCTATCATTAGTGTTCTAGAACAATCAACTATTGATCTGTTCCTTCTCTCAGCAATCCCATTTTGATGTGGTGTTCTTGGTGCAGAAACCTATCTTTTTATACCATGCTCATTACAGAAATTAGTGAATTCATCTGTTATAAATTCTCCTCCTTTATCTGATTTCAAGCATTTAAAATCATTACCACTTTGTTTCTCTACCATAGCCTTATACCATTTAAACATCTTGAATGCTTCAGATTTATCTTTTTAGAAACATAATTGTCATCATTGTAGAGTAATCATCAACAAAGAGAATAAAATATCTATCTCTATAATAACTCTTTATCCTCCTTAGTCCACATATATCAGTATGGACTAATTCTAGAATATCATTAGATGTATGGGTTTTACTTTTGAAACTAGACTTTGTCATCTTACCTTTTTGACAATTCTTGCACATGATTTTGTCAGGCTTTGTCATCGTCGGTAAGCCTCTCACATTTCTTCTTCTTCTTATTTTTATCATATTGTCAAAATTCACATGACACAATCTTTTGTGCCACAACCATATGTCTTAGTTTCTAGTCATTAAGCAAGTGGTGTTAGTATCACTCAAATAGAATAAGTTACCTTTTGTCTGTTGACCGATACCAATCAATCTTCCGGATTCATTGAAGATATTTTCTTTCTTATTCTCAAATGCTACTCTATGACCTAAATTATTCAGCTGAGAAACACTCAATAGATTATAATTCAATCCTTTTACCCAATAAGCATTTTCACATTTAATCAAGTTATTCAACATTATAGTTCCTTTACCTACAACTGGACAAGGTGTATCATTACCCATTCTTACTGTACCACCATTATAATACTCAAAAGTGTTAAACTTTTCTTTGTCAATAGTCATGTGGTGAGTGCAGCCACTATATATAATCTAGATGACATTCTTGCTAACCTTAGATATGAGTGTAGTTTCTACATACCTTTCATCTTCATCTAAATCATCTTTCATAGCTACAAATACCATCTTGATGTCTTCATCAGGTTCGGTGTCAGTATCTTCATCTTTGCAAGTAGCTAGGTAGCTGGCTTTCTTGCCTTTGTCCTTGTAGTCTTGGATATCTCTTCTTTCTGATTGTTAGTAACTTCTGTAATCTTTGTTATCACCTCTATCAGATTTCTTCTCAAAAGATCTATCATTACTTATGTCATCTTTTCTTCTGTTAGGACATCTTGCAGCAAAGTGTCCAATCTCTTTACAATTAAAGCATACAAGTGGTAACTTGCCTTTGTATTTACCTTTGCCTCTCTACATTCTTCTAGCCATAAGTGCTTCTATTTCATCTAGATCTTCTTCTTCACTTTCACTTTCACTATATCTTCTAGATGTGTGTCTATGACTTTATTTGCTTATTCTCGTAGAAGACTTAAATGCAGACTCTAAGTTTGGTAAGACACTATTATCAAAGTTATTCATCTCAAATGAAATAATTCTACCAATTAAACTATCAAGAATAACTGTATTGTTTGCTACTGCTCTCATTTCTTGAATGGTGGAAACTCTAATAGCATATACAAGGAGTAAGGTTCTTAAGATTTTTCTTACTACTATTTCCTCTTCAAGTGTACCTCCAACTCCTTATATAGCATTGACTACTTCTTTTATTATTGTGTTGTACTGTGTGATGTTTTCTCCTTCTTTCATTCTGAGATAATAAAATTTTCCTCTAAGGCTTTTTACCTTGGCTCTCAGAACATTTGTATCACCTCCATGTACAAGCTTCAGTTTGTCCCACAACTTCTTTGTAGTTTTGCAATCCTTGACATCTTCAAATTCAGCATCAGAGAGTAAGGAAGAAAGCTCTATGACCATGTTGTTGTGTTCATACTTCTCTCTCAACTGATCTACTATTAATGATCCTGTGGGAAACACATATTCAGTATCTAGGAATTGAGTAACATCATTACCAATACCTAATAAATGGAGTATTATCCTACTTTTCCATGAAGCAAAGTTGTCTTTATTCAACTTGGGCACATCTTGTCTGTTCATCTTGTGATCTTGACTTAGGTCTTGAAACCTTCCTTTCTAAGCACACAAGCTCTGCTACCAATTGTTAGTAATAACTGAGAGGGGGGGGGGGGGGAATCAGTGGCCTCAAAAATTTATCCNGAGGGGGGGGGGGGTGAATCAGTGGCCTCAAAAATTTATCCTTCTAATTTTAACCACCAATCAATAAACCTTAGATTATTATCTCCCTACAAGATGCATGCCATGAAATACTATTACTGATTAACTATCTGGCAGTTTTCTCTATCAATCCTTATTCTTTCTTGATTACCGATAAGCAGTATAACTATTTACCCAAACTCAGTAAATAAGAAGAGTATACCAATCAATCCAAAGTTAGCTATGTAAAATAAAAAATAGTAAATAAATGAATCATACACACATAACACATGAATTTTAATGTGGAAACCCTATTAAGGAAAAATCCACTATGACCGATACCCCAAATTTTCACTCTTCTGAAGTGAGCCCTGTTAGGAGCCAACCTTGTTAAAGGTTACATACACACTATTAAGTGTGACCCTTTTAGAGGAAATAGAGGTTGTCACTTAGTATTGAGCATCTATTGCTACCATCCTTGAATCAACCTCCTTCTTAGACTGTCAATAGGTATCAGGCAAGTCCAATGCTACTTTCATGAATCAACCTTTTTGGCACTCCCTAGGATGTACCTCAATATATAGAAGACTGTTAAGTCTTACTCATTTAAGAGACTTGATGCTTCAATGGTTAAACTGAAACACTATGACCTATTCATATTGCAACTTTCAATTGCATATTTTTAGATCTATTTAAGTACATTACCTCTCTGATCAATGTATCAATTCAATCCTTTGTGCTCCATACTTTCTACTTTGTGATGTTGTGCTCACTATTTGTCAGTGTTTGTAGAATTCCTTAGGTCTCCTTCAACTTGTTTGATCAGGATTGCATAAAGTTGTTCTTCATCAGTTTCTCTTCAACATCCTCTTTCTATTTTATCCCCTTAATCCCATTCATAAATGAATTAAGCTTATCTCTTATATAGACATGATATTCACTGTTTCTTGATTCTTGGCATGAAAAAAAATCCAGCCAGTTAGATTTAAAGCATAACTCCTGATTTGTCTCGTAGATATCTTCTTGCCAACTATAAAAATCAACTTTAAATCAATCACTTATCTCTGGTTGAATAAAATAAAGTAAATAACTAGTTATATCTATTTTTAGCTCTTCCAACTAGATATTTTATCATTTTCTAAAAATTTTGTTCCGTCGGTGACCACTATAGTTAGTTGTCGGTGACAACTGACAGTTCCATTGGTGAGACTTCAGTTAGCTTCATGATCTCCATCTGTCGGGCATCATTGGAATTTTACTCTTTGAGAAACCTTCTCACTTTGCTCATCGGGCATCACTATGGATTTTATTCATTAGGAAACACTATGCTTCTGATCGTCGGGTATCACTGTGACTTTTCTTCTTTTCTTTGGCCGTTAGTGTGCATTTCGTCGATGTTGTTTGTCACTTAGTGAATACTTGACTTTTATGCATTGCTAAAAGCATAAAATTTGTTCCATTAATTCTCTGAAGTCTTTGGCATTATGTACATGATTGTACAGATGATATCAAGTTGACATCAATGACAATAGAGTATATTAACTAATTTAATGCCTTGCATTATCTTCAACTTAACATTGTCAAACATTCAATCAGTTACATGTCACCAATTTTAGTGCATACTAGCTTATGGGATGACTGAGGACACATTGAAGAATGTTCATTACTGATCAATTGTTGTGAAAGTAATGGTGATATCATATGTGGTGTCTATCCTGGAGGAAACCTATTCTTGTGGCCGGATTGATACATGTAGAGTGTATTATAAATTGTGAGAGTGGATTGCAAATCTTGGAGTATAACTAAAGGATTGTAATTGGTTTTTACTTGTTATAGGTACCATGTTTATCTTAGCAAGGGGTTAAATAATTATTTGTATATAGGGAAATCCTAATTGGATGACCTAATTAATTATTTGTGTATTTGGAAAGCTTAATTGGCCGACCTAATGAATTATTGTAATAGGGTATATATGAGTGATCTTTGCTTTTGGAAATATGTGAAAGAGATTGAAAAGGAAGAGAAGTGTAAGTTGCGAGGCTTTTTTTGCTGGTGGATGTAGAGTAGAGTTTGTGATAAAGATACTTCATTGGAACTGACCAAGCAAAGATAGTTGCTATGAGATAGTTCACTAGATTGTATATTTCCTATATACACTTGTTCGGATTCTGAATCCTTGAGGGTGGCTTTAACCTTCTTTGGGAAGTGTTCTTTGGAAGTGAGCCTACTACTTTTCTTGAATCCTAATAGGGTCTATCTCCTAACAAGGACTGTGTACTGTAATGTTGTAATAAGCTCCTAACAGGGCTAAACATTTTAACAGGGATACTATACTCTCAGTACATTATTTGTGGGTGCTAATTCCCAACGGGGTTTTACCTTTAACAAGGTTTCCTCAAAAACAAGTATTGTATTATTATGTTGGCATTTACTGTGTTATTATCTCCATTGCAATTTTGGTTTATGAAGTTCAAAGTTTAATATTCTAAATCACAACTGATTCATCCCCCTCTTAGTTGTGCTTGTTGATTGTTATTCCTAACAGTGTTTTTGTTGGAATTATTTGAAAAGCCATTAGTGTCTTTATATAACATCAATTCTCCTTTTATCACTAAGGCATATTCAATATTAATACCTTTTTTGATCATCTTGTCAAAGGATGGAGGACATTTTAATTGAAGATGATAATTCATTTCATAATTTAGGTTATTTATGAAGATATCCATATTTTCTTTTTCAGGTACACGACGTGGATATTTGGCAAAAAAATGTCTCCATCTTTGTAATAATGTGAGGAATTTTTCACCATTCCTTTATTTTTCTTCACATAGATCACACATAAAAACCTCATGATCTATGTTATATGAGAATTGGGTTACAAACTTGTTGACTAATTATTCAAAATATTTTATACTCGGTGGTAGTTTTGAGAACCACTCCATGGCTTGTCCTCTAAAGATTATAGGGAATAACCTCATCAAATATTTTTTTTCATTAATGAAATCCAACTTTAAGGTACATAACTCCCTTATATGATCTCGAGGATTAGTGGTATCCATGTATTTATCATATTTGGTATATCCATGTTGAATGGAAATGGTATCATGTTTAAATTTTTGTCAAAATAGAATGGACAAATGTCATTCAATGTGTATCTTCTATTGTATGTCCCTCTTTGTATATCTTGAAGTTTTTTTTGTAGTGATTGGATTTGTTTAGTTAAAGAAGACATGGGGTTAGCTGCATCTTCCTTCGCCTTCAATTGGGTGACATCATAATCATGAGGAAGTTTCACTCCTAATTAAGCTAGTGTCGTAAACTATCTCTCCTTATGAACATCTATAATTTTTTCCATGATCTTGTGAAATTGTGTATCTTGTTATGCTTCTCTTACATGTTCATATGTTATTTATTCATCTTTCTTGTTATTTCTAGTATGAAATCTAGCCCAGTAATTTTTATTCTCATCCATGCTTTTTTATTTTCTTTGTGTTTCTTTTCTTTATTGTTGGGGTGTTTTATCTTGTTGCGGTACTTCCTTATCTTTAGGCTTTTTTTTTCAAAGTGCATTGACCTACTTCCTATTGGCATGAAAGTGATTTGAGTTAAGTTTGAATTTGAATTGATATGAGAAATGTCCTTTTGAAATGTTTGATGTTGTCTTGAATTATAAATAAGGTTTGTAATCAAGTGATAAATGTGTGTTCCAATAATGTGTGTTTCAATATGACGTTTTCCCATGTTGATAGATCTTAATACAAAAATATGTATTCTTATGATGAAAGCTCAAATTAATCTTGATTTCTTGGGGTCTAGATGAAGGATAGTGAATCCTTAATAGTGAACCCTTAAAACTAGAGATCAATGATATTTTTGAAGAAACTTGCACAATGAATTAGGTTTTTCTATAATTTAAAATGGAAGCACATATTTTAAAGAGGTATGTCTGAAGATAATTTCATGACCATGATGACTAAAATGGATAGAAATCTGAAATGGGTGCCTTGATCAACATTCAAATTTTCCTGAAAATGTACAGAAGAACTCACTATTTTAAATGCAAAAAAGTATATGCAACAAAATAGTTGGTGTATGTGATGAAAAACTTTGCAGATGTGGCAATTTGCTGAACCTATTTTAGACAAACAACTTTTTTGATAATTTTGACAACAAGATTGTATACAACTAAAAAGTGATTGCATATGGCATTAAACAAGGTATATGTGGTAGAACAGACTCTACATGTGACAAAACCAGGTTGATATGCAATGAAACTTAGGCCAAACACACTATAATTTTGTTAAAATGTGATGGAACTTCTACAAAATTTGATAGACTATGATTTTGGTGAATTTGACAAGTTCTTTTTTGTTTTTTGTGTTTGATTTTTTTTGTGATTTTGGATGATTTTTTTAGATATTTTGGATCATGAAAAACAAACAAACAGTAATCACACAATTATTTTTTCCAAGCCTTCTAAAACATCAAATATATGTTCTTTAAATTTTCATAGGTTTTGACATAAGAAAACACTTTAGTCAAGCTATACAAGGAGATTGGATTTAATGTATGATTTTTAGCTCCACACACACATAAATAAATATCCAAAACTTGATACTCTTGATTGCAGTGCATTGTGGTCCTCTTAAAAAGAAGTAAGTCCTTTTAGAGAGAAGGGAAATTGATGCACATAATTAAATCTTCATGGAGTGGATGCTTGATTTAAGGTGATGAAATACAAAAATCTTACAACACACTACTAGGGGATTACATATGGTGAGTAAATTCTAGAGAAGATGTAACTCTTGTACACTACAAATAATACACTATAGATAAAAAGTAGGCTTATTATTATCATGGATTTAATAAGGATTCTATTTGAAATTTCAAGGTATAAGATCCATTATAGAGGTCTTCCACCCTTGATAAATCAAGGTTTTGCACATTTAAATAGCTAATAGAGGAGAGTTTTTCCCAAATTATTCTATCAATCACAATATTAAGCATGATTACATTTTATTTTATAATGGGTTGGAATGATTGGCATTAGTTGTTTCCACTGGGGTCATTCCCTCTCATCGGCCTTTTAGAGGTAACTCGGGAGGTACCACCCTCTAAAAGATAATTGCACTATTTGAATAATGAAAAGGATCTAGCTGGATTTTGTATTTTGATCACCCAAAAGAGGGGATACCATATCCTTACCACTTTGATCCAGAAGCACATAAAATACTTGATTCTTTCCTTGACCTTTTTAACTAAGTGGGATCTTCATGATTTTTGGTATTTCTATCACCCAAAAAAGGGGAGAGTATACCCCTACCAATTTGATCCACAAGCACACAAGGTCTTTTAACTAGTCTATGCTTTTAAAATGAAAGCACAAAGTAAAAGAATAAAATTTAGTGCAAACATTTCCAAGCATATAGCCAAATAGATAAAACTGAATGGATCAATAACTCAAAATTAGAAATCAATCTAATAGTTAGCATTAAAATCTATTGACAAATTATTTTTTGCTTGAAACCTTTGGATAATTTTTGCATAAATCGTTGAAGAATTTTTCTTCTTTTTCAATTGATATTTTCTCTCTTGTCCATTCTATTTGTGAGGAGTTATCGACTCTTCTCTTCAACTCCTTCCTAGAGCAAAATCTAGGGATTCACTTGACAATTTTCTTCAATTTCGTGCCCCCTAGAATCTACAAACAAGATACCACAAATTAGATTTCTGAGATTTTGATTTCTACAAAAGTTAGTAAATGAAGAATATAATTAATTAAATGTGATACTTTATTAAGAAAATGTGATAGAATTTGCTTTAAATGTGCAGAAATAGAGAGAAAATGTAAAATAATAGATAGAAAATATGATAGAATTTAGAGCATATACGATAATCTTATGATCAAATGCTTGATTTCTCTATATAAATATAATATTCTTTCAGTCAAATGCAATAAAAACTTATGTAAATACACAAGACTTTGTTGCATATGTAACACTACATTTTTCTCGAGACCTGCATAAGAATCTGCATGCACAAATTGATCAATGTGAGGCATGGGCCCCATAGAATTAATTAAATGTGATACTTTATTAAGAAAATGTGATATAATTTAATTTAAATGTGCAGAAATAGAGATAAAATGTAAAATAATAGATAGAAAATATGATATAATTTAAAGCATATATGATAATATTATGATCAAATGCTTGATTTCTCTATATAAATATAATATTCTTTTAGTAAAATGCGATAAAACTTGATGTAAATACACAAGACTTTGCTACGTATGTAACACTCTACATTTTTCCTAAGACCTACATAAGAATCTGCATGCAAAAATTGATCAATGTGAGGCATGCGCCCCATGGTGGGTGTCAATAAATGTATTGAAATATGCCTTGGAAGGAAGATAAATATTAGTTAACCTCATTATGCCACATGCAAGAATACCATGAAAGAATTCAAACATAATGAAATGAGAGAAGATATGATTCACTCCATGTGTTTGATAAAGAGAAATAAGAAGGAATGAAATGGCACGAGTAATAGCACACCAATCCAATTTAGAGAGTTCCATGTTAACAAAAGTACAACTAGATCTCAAAATATGATGCGGTAGAGAAAATACAAAGGAAGAGAAATCTAACACCAAAATCAGAATGGAAATGATACAATATGATAAAGTTGCACATGCAAATAAGAAGATCTAGACACAAAATCAAAATAGGAATGTAATGTGTTGGGTTCATCAAAATGTATAGTTGAAAATGGTAACCAATGATAATATTTAGATCACTCACCAAGTTCTAAGATACATTAGGAACTCAAACCCAACCGTTAGGTGAAAATTTGATTAGCACACACAAAAGGATAAGTGCGCTAATGCAAGATTTAAGCCAAGAGGATATTTGGTATTCCTTTATGATAAAGAAAGATATAGTAGACTTGATCTATGAAAATAAATGCAAGAAAAGGGGAAAAGTGAATGCACCTTGAATCAATAAGAGTAGATTTGGAGTTCAGATCTAAATTTAACTATCGCTAGAAGGTTGAATCCTGATGTAACTCTAGAACTGGGACTTTGAGATATATACCTATTTGTTCTGCAATTTTTAGCCAAAAAGTGTAGGGACAAGTCAAGAAGTCAACTTGTACCTAGGAACAAGTTGAGAAGTTGAATTGTCTCTAGTAGCTCCAAATGTGATGAAACTTTCTGGGTTCCTGTGTCTACATCTATACTTACTAGATCTGGATCTCAAAGTCTTGAAACATGCACATAGAAAAATAGGGAAGACGGTTGAGGGGGAGGGATTTTCATTGGTCAAACCCATGTTTAGGAATAAACCTTGAAATAAAATGAAGTAAAGAAGAAATGTGTTGTCTTGTAGTAGAGTTTAAATCTAAATAATGAAGTATATCATACCATGTAGATGAAAATACCTCTTTGAATTTGATCAAGAATGTTGATGCAATAGATTTGAATCAACACAAAAATCAAAAGGAAATAATGTAAGACAAAACCTCATGTAGTAGATGCTTGTAAGTTGCCACAATGTGTGATTACGGAAGAAGAATGAATAAATAAAGTGGGATGAATGTAGATCTACTTCCTTGATGACAACCTCCTTTTCTTGGCCTTCAATGAATAAATAAGCTAGATCTATGGAAGAAAATGACTTGAATATGAAAGACTTGAAATTCTAGTTTTGCTTGAATGCTCGATAACAAATACCTTCGCCAATGGATTCTTTCTCATACTTGGATCTATTGAATGCACAAATAAAGTATGATAGTTAACATGAATATGTATATAGATTATAGATGTTAAAATGAGAGGAAAATGACTCCTTTTATACTAATTTGAGAGTCCAAACTAAGTCCAAGTCAGCCATGCATCTAACTCTCAGAGAAAGATCCTAACATTGGGCTGATGCAGGAGCATCCTAGGATCCTTGGCAATCCTGTATCAAACAAAAATATTTTTTATTTTGTTCTTTAGCTTGTTTAGAGACTACTTAGTGAAGTTCTTAGTTACCCTATTGCTCAGGTACTCTTTCTATCTTTTTTTACCGATGGGTCTCGATGTATGTTGGATTTTGTTGCTTAGGTATGCTTTTACCGAGTTGGTTTCTGTTGCTCGGGTATGATTTTACCAAGTGGTCGTTGTTTCTTGGTGATATCTTCCCGGGTTGTTTATCTTGATTTGGCCAACTTCTACATTTAATTTATGTGGTGTATTTAATGTGGGGTCTCTCATTGGAGATTATGTGGACCTAAATTTGGGTCAGGCAGTTTCTCCAATGTTTGTTATTGTAGGTCGACCTGTTGGTTTCCTTTCATATTTAAGTTGTATTTTATTCTTAACTTAGGGATCAGATTAGGGGGAAAGATTGAAGTGTTGGATCTGAGAATTTGGATCATTAATTGTATGTCTCAAAGAAGATTTGTAGTTGATCTTTAGTAGTATCTTTGTATTTGGTTGTAACTGGGAAGGCCTTACAGCCCAACATGTTAGATGTAATTGATTATCGATGATAATAGAAAGCTGAATGTTAATTAATTTTCTATGTATCTGGTTGTTTCATCTATTATAGTTATTGGCTGCAAGTTTGGACAATCCTTCGTTGGATCCTCCATCCTTGACTACATTAGGTGGTATCAGAGTAGAGTTTCAATCGCTGGAGAAGGAGTTAGATTCCAAATTGCTAGAGATTTGTGAAGTGAAGATGCCTCCAAAGAAAACTCAAGAGATCACAAAGGAAGAACCTAAGGAGGAATTAAATCTTGAAGATTTTTGAGCTTTATAAAAGCAAGTGCAAGATCTAAAAGAGGAGTTACAAAGAAATAATGTGTCTAGAGAAAACCAAAATAATCATGAAGATTCTAATGAAGATCATTTCAAAGAAGCTTAAGAAGATGTTAGAGATCCAGAGGAGGCTAGATTTCTAAGAGCCATGTCTAAATTGTGAAAAGACCTAAGATTGAAGTTTCTACATTTGTTGAAAGCCTTAGGCTAGAAGAGTTGATCAATTGGATTAATGAGATGGATGAATACTTTGAGTATAATAAGTGGAAGATCCTGATAGAGTTCAGTTTGCAAAGATAAAGCTAAAAGGTCATGCGAGCATATGGTGGAGAGAAGTTCAATTGGAAAGAATTCAGAGAGGTAAAGACAAGATCATTAGATTGAACCGGATGGTTGAAAAGTTGAAGAAGCAATTCATCCTAGGGGATTATGAATTGGAGATGTTTAAGAAGATGCAAGGTTTGAGGTAGGAAAAGAAATCGGTGCAAGAGTACACCAAGGATTTTTATTGGATCCTGATTATGATTGGACATTTGGAAGGTGACAAGGAGAAAGTTGCTAGATATCTATGGCTTGAGACTTAGTATTTAGGAAGAGTTACTTAATATTCAGATGACAACCATATGAGATGCTTAACAAATGGAATTGGAGATTGAGGAGTGTTATTAATAACTAAGAGGGGAGGGAATAAGTGGCCTAAACAATATTCCAATTAATCAACCCAAAAACTTTGTACCGCAATATTAAGCCTCTAGTTATCTTCAGTCCTATAAGATGAATTCCTTTAAATATACATATCAAATAACTACTACTCAGAGTTACCTTTTTAAACCTTATTCTTTATGTTTACCAAATAGCAGTCTTTCAATTTACCGAATGATAGTAAATTTCTTAGTGTATACAAATCAATCCAGATTATTTATGTGAAATGAAAAATACTAAAGTAATGAATCATAAACACATTGACACATGGAGTTTTAACATGGAAACCCTGTTAAGGGAAAAACCACTTGGGACCAGTAACCCAAATTTTTTACTCTTCTAAAGTGAGCTTGGTGAAGAGCCAACCCTGTTAAAGGCTACAAACACACTATTAGGTGTGACCTTGTTAGAGGATTTAAAATATTAGTTTGTCACTTAATATTGGGCATCTCTATGCTACCTTCTATGACCAAACCCTGATTTGTCAAATGGTATCCCGCATGTTATGATATCTTCATGATCAAAATTTTTGATACTCCTTGGTATGTATCTCAATATAGAAAGGATCTTTAAATCCTTCTTGGTTAAGAGACTTTCTGAATCAATGGTTAAACTAAAACAGTTTGATCTGTTCACATATAAAACTTATACTTGCAGAATTTTTAGATCTATTGTAAGCTCTTCAAACTATTCCAATCAATATTTCTTTTCAATAGCTTTTCTCCACTTTTGTTTCTTCTCGATAATTATATGCTCTTTTATTCAGTGTCTGCAAAAATCTCTAGCTCTTTCCTCATCTTGATTGATCAAGACTGTATGAAGTTGTTCTTCATCAATTTCTCTTTAGTTTCTCTTCAACATCATCTTTTTCATTCACCCCCCTTAATTCATAATGAATTAAGTTGTATCTTTATAGACGTGATATCACCATTTCTAGGTTCTTTATTTTCTTGTTCTTGGTGTGATCCACAATCTTAGCCAATCCTAATTTAAAGCATAGCTCCTATTTTATCTTGTAGACATCTTCTTTCCAACTAGATAAAATAACTTTTTATCTTTTACTTACCTATGGCTTTATCTTATCGATGAAAATAATGATAACAACCAGTTAAGTCTATTTTTAGCTCTGCTAGCTAGATATTTTGTTGTTTCTGAACTCCAGTTAACTTTGGCGACTAAACTCTTTGATAGCTTTGGTCAAAACTCCAATTCTCCTCGGACTTCTCCATCGGGGTTGTGTGTCCGTCAGGGTTGTCTGTCCTTTGGGCTTCATTGCAAAGTTCTTCTCGTCGGTTAACACTGTTATTTTGGTCATCGATAATTCTTTTGATTCTGCTCTTTGGTAATGCTCATCGGTTTTTTTTCTTGGGAATCATTGTGACTTAACTTTTAGTGATCTCTATCCGTTGAGTTCCACTAGCCGTCGATATTTGAAGTCACTAGTGAATTCTTGTCTTTTATGCATTACTGAAAGCGTAGTATTTATCTCTCTGATTCTCTGAAGTCTTTGACACTTTGAATATAATTGATTAGATTATATCAAGTTGACATTAATGACAATAAAATCCATTAAATGATTGAATGTCTTGCATTATCTTTCTACATTTTGGTGATCAACTTAATATCTTCAAACATTAAATCAGTTACATGTCATCAATCTCTCCCTTTGGCATTGATGGAAACACACTATATTATCACACTATATTATTACTAATACAATATGAAATATAACAGTTTCATGAATCTTTCCTATTGTAACTATTACAAATGTCTAGCTCTTGGTAAGCTCAAAAAGCTTAGATTTGTTTCTTGTAGAGTAGACTTCTTCAATCTTCAATCCCTTCACTAGATAGATGTAACATATTCTTGTTAGACTGAATTTAGAATAACTTAGAGGGGGGCAGGGGGAATTAGTTATCCTCAGGTCTAGATGTGCCCATAAAACTTTGTACCACTTCAATAACTCAGATCTGCTTGGCAGAAATAAACAACAAAAGTGTGCAGTTTACTATACTAATGAAATAAGCTTACATAAACTTAACAGTAAAACACAACATAAACATTCACACATTTTGACACCATCATTTAACATGGAAACCCAATATGGGAAAAACCACCACTAACATGCTACCAAAATTTCACTCTTTTGAAGTGATGCCCTCTTAGGAGCCAACCCTATTAAAGGTTACAAAACACACTACCAAATGTGACCTGGTTAAAGGATTTAATCACCCTATCAAGACTGGCCTTGCTAGAGGACTTAGAACATTCCAATCTGAATGTCACATTGTTCAAAGGATTTATAAAATTATTGTTAGGTCAACCTGGTTAAAGGATTTGAATTGATACAATAGTTAGAGAGTAATCAATAGGTGTGATCTGATACATACAACTTACTTTGCAAATCCAGATCCAATTTCAACTCTAATGCTAATTCACTAAGTGGCCTCCATTTTCATCTCAAACTTCAGATCTACTTGGAAATCCATCAAGCAATCTCTCTGCTTCTCTTCTCAGCCTTCTCTGCTAGGTTTTGACAATTAGTCAATTAACCATGCAATACTTTTGCATTCAACTTCTCCTTACACTCAGATACTATAAAAATGTAACGCCTAGAATAATCTAGGCAAGAACACAACTAAATTTTTTTTTTTTTTTATTAAACAACTATTACGACAACAAAAAAAAATACATTTACCAACAAGTTTCAAACTCAAGCCTAATGATGTGAAGCCCTGGGTGCGTAAACCCGATTGGGCGGAAACACTTTTAAAATAATCCATCGCTTGAGAACACTATAAAAAGGGAGTATAGAGAACTTAAATTAAATCTAAATTCTAATTTACTTAATCTTGATAAAAGAAAAAAAAATACAATAACGATAAACTCCCTAAGAGTGTCTTATTTATATCTTAATTAAGTATTTTACAAAAATACAACTTTCATAAAAAGAAACATAACATTATTTGTATTTATAATAATCTTAATAGTATAAGGGTGGAAATTAAAACTTAATTTGATTAATGACCTAATCTCAAACAATTAATAAATAAATGCGGAACTAGGTTACTTTTAAAAATTAAGAATATGTTCCTGATAAAAATAAACTTAAAGATGGTCCATATCAATAAAAACTAAGGTTAATTACATTATTAAATTTATGGTTCCTAATAATATTAATAATTTCATTAACATGATCCTTGTAATTTAATTCTAATA
>MU228520.1:655713-675237 GCA_018584345.1 Thuja plicata | reverse complement strand
TCAACATGCCAACTAGACATGTACACTCACACTTAATTACATTATTTGCAAGAAAATACATTTTACAAAACAAATAATAAGAATAGGAATTATCCAAGGTTGAGACACCTTATTCCTAACATTTACATCAATGACAAAATAAAAATTGTCTACATTGTAGCAATCTTTCCAACAATCTCCCTCTTTGGCATTGATGGCAACACTAAACTGTAAAATAATAATTTCCAACCAAAGTTACCAAACAATCCAAAAAGTGTGTGTGTTCCTGATATGAAAAAATATTCATTAATTTCTTTAGCTTCATTTTGATTCTCATCTATAAAATATTACTCCCTCTATGTCTATAATCACACTGATATCTTTCTGCGTCTGTTCAGCTCTCTCTTTCAATAATATTTCCCTCATATTTGTTGTTTTTATCAATCATTTGTTTTAGCAATCTTCTCCCTCTTTGACAACAATGCCAAATATGTTGGCCTCTTCATTATGTAGATTCATCTTGTTCTAATCTTTGTATCATGATGTTCCTATCATCTTTTTTTATGACTAATCTTCTTTTCTGTTCTTGTCTTCTACTTCATAGTTTTTAGGTAGCATCCTAAAAATGTGATTCACTGTGCATCAATGTGTCAAGTGTTCTGATTAAAAAATTTGATGCAATAGTGTCATTCATAACAAGTTAGGCTTTGCTAGGGGAATCACCCCCAATTTACCTCTTAGATACTCATGAGCATCCTTGGGCAATGCTTTTGTTAATATGCCTGCCAACTATTCCTTAGTGTTCACATATTCCAGTCTCACTTCTTTCTTCTGAACTAGCTCCCTCAAGTAATAATACTTGATAGCTATATGTTTTGTCTTAGAGTGCATTAAAATATTTTTATAAATATTAATGGCACTCATGTTATCACAATATATGGCAACTGGTTATGTGATCTCCTCCTTCATACCTTTCAGTAGTATCTTTAACCACACAATGTTTGAACAATTAACAACTGCTACCACATACTCGGCTTCAGCTGTAGATTGTGAGGTACAATTCTATTTCTTACTTGTCTAGGAAATTAATCTTTTCCCAATAGAAATGCTCCTCCTGTGGTGCTTTTTCTATAATCCACATTACCATCCTAGTCAGAATCACTATAGACTCTAAGTTCAAACTTGTCATTCCTTTTGTAATATAGGCCATAATCTTCTATACATTTCAAATATCTCAGAATTCTTTTCACTACCATTATATGTGTCTCTTTTGGATTAACAGAAAATATAGCAACAATTCCAACTACTAATGCTATATTAGTTCTACTGTGTACAACATATTTTAGCTTACCAATCATTGATTTGTACAGTGTTTGATTTACCTCTTTTGTATCTTCATTCTTTGTCAACTTTGTCCAGTAGCCATGGGTGTACTCATTGGTTTTAAATCTTCCATATATATTTTTTTCAGTATCTCCTTCACATATTTTGATTGAGTAATATAGATACCATTCTTCATTTGATGTATTTGTAAACCAACAAAGAATTTTATCTTACCAAATATAGACATTTAAAATTCAGTTTGCATCTCTTTTAAAAATTCTTTACATATCATATCTTGTCCACTGAATATGATGTCATCAACAAAAATTTCAGCCAATAAAATTCCTTTACCTTGCTCTATTTTCAAATACAAATTGTTGTTGTCATTTGTTCTTCCAAATCCAATCTTCATCTAATAATTGTGCAATCTTTCATACCATGCTCTGGGTGTTTGTTTTAGTCCATATAATTCCTTGTGTAGTTTGCAAACCATGCTCCTATTTCTTGGGTCAAAATATCCATCAACTTGTTCAATATATACTTCCTCTTCTAATATCCCATATAGAAATATTGACTTCACATCCATTTGATAGAATTTAAATCCTTTGTAGGTTGCATATGCAAGTAGAGTTCTTACACCCTCCAATCTTGCAACTGGGGTGAATGTCTCTCCATAGTTAATTCCTTCCTCTTGTGCATAACCTTTGCATACCAGTCTTGATTTATTCCTTGTTACCTCTCCATATTCTTTAAGCTTGTTTCTGAATACCCACTTTGTACCAATTGCATTTTTTTGTCAGATCTTGGTACTAGTGACCATGTCTTGTTCTTTTCAATTTGGTCTATCTCTTCATTCATGGCTTGAATCCATTCTTCATTGTCAAAAGCATCTTTTACTGTCTTAGGGTCAAAGTCACATAGAAAACATGTGTCTTCTCTTAATTTGACTCTTGTCATAATTGCATAATCCTTTGCTCCTATGATTTGATCATGTTTATGGTGCCTTCTTACATATTTTTCCAAAGTAGGCTCTTTCTCAACTTCAGTTTGATCATTCATGTTCAATTCAGGGTGAAACTGTGACTTGGCATCTCCATCAGATAGCTCGACAGTCACCTCTTGTTGCCCAGAAATTTCATTCTATGTCTCAGAAGTTGCAGACTGTTGCTCGGCAACTTCATTTTTTGTTTTGTTAGAATCCTCCTCTTCAGGATAAGTGAATGATCTGTAACTTTTAGGCTCAATCATGCTTTCAGCTTCATTTCTCTCTGTATATTCATCAATTCTAACATTTGCACTTTCCAAAAAAAATTTAGTGTTAGAATTCAAAGATTTGTATGCCTTACTGTTAGTAGAATATCCAAGAAATATGCCTTCTTATCCTTTAGCATCAAGTTTACCATTTCTATTATCCTTCAGTATAAAACATCCACTCCCAAAGGCTTTAAAATAACTTATAGTAGGTGCATATCCATACCATAGCTCATAAGGTGTAGTATTTGTACCTTTCTTGACTTGTACTCTATTCAAGGTATAAACTACTGTACTTACAACTTCTCTCCAATATTTATGTGCAAAATTTTTCTCCATCATTAATGTTCTGGCACAATCCATGATAAATCAATTTCTTCTTTCAGCTATATCATTCTATGGTGGTGTCCTAGGTGTGGACATCTGTCTTTTTATCCCTCGGTCATTTTAGAACCTATTAAACTCATTAGAAATGAACTCACCTCCTCTATTAGATCTCATACATTTTAGACTCTTACCTATTTCCTTTTCAACTTTTGCCAAGTACCACTTAAATAAATGGAATGCATCATATTTTTCTTTAAGAAACATAATAGTCATCATCCTAGAGTAGTCATCTACAAATAAAATAAAATATTTGTCTCCACAGTAACTTTTTTCACCAATAGGTCCACAAAGGTCAATATGAACCAATTCCAAAATATTCTTAGAAGTATGAGTTTCTCTCTTAAAGCTAGATCTAGTCATTTTGCCCAATTGACATTGCTTACACATTGCATTCTCAGGTTTCTTTAACTTAGATATCCCTCTAACCTTTTAAAATTTACTTATTCTTACCAAGTTATCAAAGTTAACATGACATAGCCTCTTATGCCATAACCAAACATCATTATATTGTGCAAACAAGCATTTCTCTTTAGCTAAATCCAGATAGAACAAGTTGCCTTTCATTTTCTCACCACCTCCAACTAATTCTCCATTGGCATCATAGATCTTTGCTTTCCTGTGATGGAATTCAACTCTATAACTAGAAGTGTTCAGCTGTGAAACACTCAACAAGTTATACTTAAGATCATCAACCCAATACACATCATCACATCTAATTTTGTTAGTCAATTGAATTGATCCTTTCCCTTTAACTCTACAAGGTGTATCATTACCAAACTTAACATATACTCCCTTACATTGATCTAAGGTTTCAAAATTTTCCTTATCACCACTCATGTGATGTGAATAACCATTGTTAATAATCCAATGATCACCTTTAATCATATAAGAAATTAGTGCAATTTTATCATCATCATCAGAATCATCTTTCATTACAACATACACAACTTCTATATCATTTTCATCAGATTTATCAGATTCACTGTCAGAAGCTTCTTCAGCTATATAACAAGATTTCTTACCTTTTTCTTTGTAATCCTTGTACTTTATGTAGTCTTGATTATCCTTTCTATCTTTTTACTTTTTGTCTCTTCTTTCATATTTCTCATTCTTGTCAGGACATCTAGCAGTAATATGACCAACTTTGTCAGGACATCTGCCTCAAGCTCTTCTAGGTCATTATCTAAAGCGTCATGTCATTTCTCACACATTTCTTTCCTTTCCTTGATTTGTTGATGACCATCTGGGACTTGAATGCAGATTCAACAGCTTGTGGAGTATAGCTATCAAAATTTGACATCTCAAATGCTATAAGTCCGCCTACCAAACTTTCCAGAGTCAAATTGTTGTTAGGAATACATCTTAGTTCTTGAATTGTAGATACTCTAATAGCATAAATATGAAGAAGTGTTCTCAATACCTTTCTCATAATATTTTCCTCATCAATGGTTCCCTTAGCTCCTTTAATAGCATTTACAACTTCCTTTATCCTATCATAATATTGCACTATATTTTCTCCTTCTTGCATTTTTAAATCATCAAACTTACCTCTCAAGATTTCAGATTTTGCCCTTAGTACGTTTGTATCACCTCCATAGATGGATTGAAGAGAATCCCACATCTGATTTGCACTTGTACAATCCTTAATGTCCTCAGATTCATCATAGTTCAGAGATGAAGTAAGTTCATGTTTTTCTCTTAATTGTGCAGCATTCAGAACTCTAGTAGGGGCTACATATTCTTTTTAAATATTTTGTTTAGCAAAATCACCAATACCAGCCATGTGAAGTTTCATCAAACTTTGCCATGCAAGAAATTTTTCCTTGTTAATCTTTGGTCCATCCCTTTTATACATCTTGATCTTTATCTCCAAGTACCTTCAAAATTTTTCAAGAGAACAAGTGCTCTGATACCAATTGTTAGAATGAATTTAGAATAACTGAGAGGGGGGGGGAATCAGTTATCCTTAGGTCCAGATGTACCCATAAAACTTTATACCACTTCAACAACTCACATCTGCTTGATAGAAATAAACAACAAAAGTGTGCAATTTATTGTACTAATGAAATAAGCTTACATAAACTTAACAGTAAAACACAACATAAACATTCACACATTTTGACACCATGATTTAACATGGAAACCCAATATGGGAAAAACCACCAGTAACATGCTACCAAAATTTCACTCTTTTGAAGTGATGCCCTGTTAGGATCCAACCCTATTAAAGGTTACAAAACACACTATCAGATGTGACCTGGTTAAAGGATTTAATCACCCTATCAAGAGTGGCCTTGTTAGAGGACTTACAACAGTCCAATCTGAATGTCACCTTGTTCAAAGGATTTATACAATGACTGTAAGGTCAACTTGGTTAAAGGATTTGAACTGATACAATGGTTAGAAAGTAATCAGTAGGTGTGATCTGATACATACAACTTACTTTGGAAATCCAGACCCAATTTCAGTTCTAATGTTAATTCACTGAGTGGCCTCCATTTTCATCTCAAACTTCAGATCTACTTGGAAATCCATCAAGCAATCTCTCTGCTTCTCTTCTCAGCCTTCTCTTCTAGGTTTTTCCAATCACTCAATTAACCATGCAATACTTTTGCATTCAACTTCTCTTTACACTCAGATACTATAAAAATAACCATAGTAGGTTATATTATACCTCTTCATCTAGGTCAGATAAATCCTTTTCCACTTTAATCAAGATCATAGATCTTAGGTTAGGTCAGATCCAATGGATCTTTCCATCATTAAATTTAATTTACTTCTCCAATATAGTCATTAATTAAACATTGAATTCATGCACTAATAACAGTTTCCTATGCATTAAATGAGTGTGGACCAATCTTAATTAATAATGCATATCTCAATAGAATCAACTATGTTGGCCATAGATCTCAAATCTCATCAATTAATAAAATACTACTGCTTAGCTTCCTCCATCTCCCTCGACATTTCAATGGCACTTTGCATCATCTTTGCTTTTCTTAGCATCACCTTCCGCTTTTCTCGGTATCGACTTTGCTTTGCTCGACATCGACCTTCTAGTGAACTTTTAGTGAAAGATAAACAACATATCACTTTGCCAAAGTGCCAAATGATCAAGTACCCTGGTGTATACTCATAACTCAACCATTTCCTTGGTCTTCTTGTTATCCTATTCTTCAAATCTTCATCAATCAATAGATATGGTACTCAAACATACATCAATAGTCTCGCTAATTAAGGTTTGACATCAATGACAAAATAACAATTTTCTACATTGTAGCAATCTTTCCAACACTTCCACTTATGTTCTAATGTGTGCTCTACCTTGACTCTTCCTCTTCTTGATAATCTCTTTTTCCTTTGAAAACAATCTCTCCTTTTGTATGAACTCTCTCCCTTTGTTACTTCTCTCCCTTAGATGGATATTTCATATGTAATCAATCTCTCCCTTTGAATATTGATTAAATCTTCCTTTTGATTCTTAAGAACTTATCTTCATGGATAGTGATATAATATTTTCTTGATAAATGAGATCATCTCTCCCTTATTATTCACGATATCTCTCTCATATTATAATGAGAATCTCTCCCCATTTCTGATAATGAGGTAATATGATAATGAGATAATCTCTCCCTTTGACAACAATGCCAAAAAATTCTTCTATATCTTCTTCCATCCCTTTATATAATATATTCATTGAATTTCCCTATCCATCAGTAATACATTGTCTCTGGTGTTCAGTGCAGATTTTTACCTTGTTGTGTATAGATGTATCTATTGTTGTTCATCTTGGTGCCTGCACCAATATGAATGATCTTCTGATTGTGTGTACGTTGATGAATCCTTTTAGTCTTCTTATTGACCGATTTACAAGGGTTGGACCCCTAGTCTCTGTCTCAGGTACTCAAATGTATCTTTTGGTAATGGCTTGGTGAATATATCAGCTAATTATTCCTTCTATTGAACATATTCTAGTATCACATCCTTTTCTTGAAATTATTCTCTTAGATAGTGATACTTGATAGCAATATGCTTAGTCTTATCATGCATGACTGGATTCTTAGAAATATTAATTGCATTGGTATTATCACAATAGATAATCATTGGTTCAAGAATCTTCATATTCATACCTTCTAGCAACTGTTTGATTCATGTAATATTGGAGCAATTTGTAGTAGCAGCCACATACTCTGCTTCTGCAGTAGACTGAGAGATGCATCCTTGCTTCTTGTTGATCCATGTGACAAGTCTGTCTCCAATGAAGAGAGCTCCTCCAGTTGTGCTCTTTTGGTCATTAATGTTTCTAGCCCAATCAACATATGTATAGACTTGTAGCTCAAATTTTCCTTCTCTTTTATACCATAAGCCATATTCCTTGGTGTTCTTTAGATATCTTAGAATTCTCTTGACAACAGTCATATGTGATTCTTTGGGATTAGCAGCGAATCTTGCAACTATTCCAACTACATGTGCTATATTTGGTCTGGTATGAATAACATACATTAATTTTCCAATCATTGATCTATACAATGTCTGATTTACCTCATTTTATTTGTCTTTTTTTATCAGCTTACATCTGGTATCCATAGGTATTCCAACTGATTTGGAATCTTCCATCTTGAATATCTTCAGGACTTCCTTGATGTATTTGGACTAAGTGATATATACTCACATCTTATTGAAGAATCTATAGACCAAGAAATAATTTGATCTCTCCAAACATAGACATTTCAAATTCTTTTCTCATTTCATTAGCAAAGAATTTGCATAACATTTCATTTCTCCCAAAAATGATATCATCAAAAACAAATTCAGCAATTAGAATATTACCATCAATATCTTCTTTTAAGTACATATTGCTATTTTCACTAGTTCTTACAAATTCAATGCTAATGAGATAGGAGTGAAGTCTTTCATACCAGGCTCTAGGTGCTTGTTTCAATCCATACAAGGCTTTATGTAGTCTACATACCATTTTTCTATTGTCTAGATCAACAAACCCTTTTCATTGTTCAATGGTGAATTCTTGTCATTTGGTCTCGGTACTAGTGTCCATGTACTATTATTCTCAAATTTTTATATTTCTTCATTCATAGCATTGACCCATTCTTCATTCTCAAGTGTAGTATTAACAAATTTAGGCTCAAAATCTCAAAGTAAACATCTAGTGTTTAGTGACTTACTTCTTGTTCTAATTCCAGCCTTCTTGTTTCCTATGATTTGATTCTGTGGATGATATCTTTTGACATACTTGGAAAGTTTTAGTTAAGCTCTTTGTCCTTCATTCTGATAATATTCTTGACCTTCATTCTGATCTCCATCACTTGTAATATCATCTTTAGGATTTTCTTAATTTTTAGTAATTGAAGCCCGATTCTCAGGTGTAATGTTATGTTGCTCGGGAGCGATACACTACTGCTTTGGTAGATTGTTAGGTTATTTAGTATAAAAAAACCTATGGTATTCCTCTAGCTCTTTTCTACTTTCCTTATCATTCTTTTATGCACCTTCATCTATTTTCACATTTGCACTTTCAATGATCTTGTTAGATGACTTGTTAAGACATTTATAAGCCTTGTTCTTGGTAGAATACCCTAGAAAGATACCTTCATCACTTTTGGAGTCAAGCTTTCCATTTCTATCATCCTTCAAAATATAACATTGACTACCAAAGATTTTGAAGTAACATACATTGGGTGTGTAACCATACCAAAGCTCATAGGGTGTCTTCTTTGTGTCCTTCAACTGTACTCTATTCAATGTGTAGACAACAATACTGATAGCTTCCCTCTAGAAAGTTTGAGTGATTCTCTTCTCAATCATCAATGTTCTCACACAGTCAACAATTGATCTTTTTCTCCTTTCAACAATTCCATTTTTCTATGGTGTTCTCAATGCAGAAACCTATCTTTTAATTCCATGCTCATTGCAATAGTTAGTGAATTCATCTAAAATAAATTACCCTCCTCTATTTGACCTTAAGCATTTCAATTTCTTATCACTTTGTTTTTCTACCATATCCGTATACCATTTAAACATCTTGAATGCTTCTAATTTATCTTTTAAGAACATAACTGTCATCATTCTAGTATAATCATCAAAAAAGAGAATGAAATACCTATCTCCATAGTAACTCTTTTTCCTCATGGGTCCACATAGACCAATATGGACTAATTCTAGAATTGCATTAGATGTATGTGTTTTACTCTTGAAACTAGACTTTGTCATCTTACATTTTTGACAATTCTTGCACATGATATGCTCAGGTTTTGTCATGCTCAGTAAGTCTCTGACATTCCTTTTATTTCTTATCTTTATCATGTTGTCAAAATTCACATGACACAATATTTTGTGCCACAACCATATGTCTTCATTTCTATCCATTAAACAAGTGGTGTTAATATCATCAAGATAGAAAAGGTTACCTTTTTTCTGCTCACTAGTTCCGATCAACCTTCCTGATTCATTAAAGATCTTTGCCTTCTTATTTTCAAATGCTACTTGGTGACCTGTATTGTTTAGCTGTGAAAATCTTAATAGATTATAGTTCATTCCTTTTACCTAGTAATATTTTACACATTTGATCAGGTTATTGAATATTATAGTTCCTTTACCTTCAATTGGACAAGGTGTGTCATTACCCATTCTTACTGAACCACCATTATAGTATTCAAAAGTTTGAAATTTTTTCTTATCACCAGTCATGTGGTGAGTGCAACCACTATCTATGATCTAGACATTACTCTTACTAACCCTAGATATGACTGCAGTTTCTACATACCTTTCTTCTTCTTTGTTTGAGTCATCTTTCATGGCTACAAATACCATCTCAATGTCTTCTTCAGATTCAGTGTCAGTATCATTAGCTCTATTCTCAGCCAGGTAACAAGATTTCTTTCCTTTGTCCTTGTAGTCTTGGGTATCTCTTCTTTCACATTGTTGATTGCTTCTATAATCTCTATTATCACCTCTATCAAACTTCTCCTCATATGTTCTGACTTCTGTCATCTTTTCTTCTGTTTGGACATCTTGCAACAAAGTGTTTGACCTCTTTACAATTGAAACATACAAGTGGTAATTTACCTTTGTATCTACATTTGCCTCTCTACACTCTTCTTTCCATTAGTTCTTCAATCTCATAAAGTCCTTGATCCTCATTATCACTGTCACTATCATTCCTAATAGTGCATCTATGACTTGAATTACTTATTTTCAAAGAAGATTTGAATGCAGATTCTATAGATGGTAAGACACTATTATCAAAGTTATTCATCTCAAATTAAATTAGTCTACCAATCAGACTATCTAGAGTAACTATATTGTTTGCAACTACTCTCATTTCTTGAATAGAAAAAAATCTAATAACATATATAGGTAGTAAGGTTCTTAAGATTTTACTTACCACTATCTCCTCTTCAAGTACACCTCCAGTGCCTTAGATAGCATTGACTAAATCTTTGATTCTACAGCTATACTGATTGATATTTTCTCCTTCTTTCATCCTTAGGTCATCAAACATCCCTCTTAGGCTTTTTGCTATTGTTCTTGGTACATTAGCATCTCCTCCATGTACCAGCTTCAACTTATCCCACATTTGTTTTGCAAAGGTGCAGGTTTTGAGATATTCAAACTCAGCATCAGAGAGTGATGAGGCAAGTTCTATCATCATGCAATTATGCTCATGATTTTCTCTTAATTTCTCAAGAGTATGAGGTTCTGTAGGCAACACATATAAAGTATTAAGGTGTCAAGTAACTTCATTACCAATACCTGATATGTGGAGTCTTATTCTTCTTTGACATGATGAAAAGTTGTCTTTATTCAACTTGGGCACATCTCATTTGTTCATCTTGTAATCTTTTACTTGAGCTGTTAAACTTCCTTTCTAAGCACACAAGCTATGATAACAATCGGTAGTAATAACTGAGGGGGGGGGTGAATCAGTGGCCTCAAAAATATTCCAATTAATCAACCCAAAAAATTAGTACCACAATATTAATCCTCTAGTTACCTTTAGTCCCATAAGATGAATGCCTTCAAATATACTTGTCAAATAACTACTGCTCGGAGTTACCTTTTTAAACTAGCAGTCTTTCAATTTATCAAATGATGATAAATAGCTTAGTGTATAGAAATCAACCTAGATTAGTTATGTGAAATACAAAACACTAAAGTAATGACTCATAAATACATCAACACATGGATTTTTAATGTGGAAAACCTGTTAAGGGAAAAAACACTTGGGACTGGTAACCCAAATTTTTCACTCTTCTAAAGCGAGCTCGGTGAAGAGCCAACCTTCTTAAAGGTTAAAAAAAAACTGTTAGGTGTGACCTTGTTAGAGGATTTATAAGATTAGTTTGTCACTTGATATTGGGAATCTCTATGCTACCTTCTATGACCAAACCCTAGTTTTTCAAATAGTATCTAGCATCTTATGCTATCTTCATGGTCAAACTTTTGATACTCCTTGGGATGTATCGCAATATAGAAATATCTTTAAATCCTGCTTGGTTAAGAGACTTTCTGAATCAATGGCTAAACTAAAATAGTATGATCTGTTCACATATACAACTTATACTTTTATATTTTCAGATCTATTGTAAACTCATTAAACTATTCTGGTCAATATATATTTTCAATACCTTTGCTCCACTTTTGATTTTGCTCGATGATGCTATGCTCTGTTGCTCGGTGTCTGCAGAAATCTCTAGCTCTTTCCTAAACTTAATTGATTAGGACTATATGAAGTTGTTCTTGGTCAATTTCTCTTTAGTTTCTCTTCAACATCCTCTTTTTCATTCACTCCCCTTAATTCATAATGAATTAAGTTGTCTCTTTATAGACATGATATCACCATTTCTAGGTTCTTGATTTTCTTGTTCTTGGCATGATCCGCAATGTTAGCCAATCCTGATTTAAAGCATAAATCTTTGTTTTATCTTGTAAACATCTTATTTCCAACTGGATAAAACAAATTTTTATCTTTTACTTGTCTCTGGCTTTATCTTGTCGATGAAAACAAGGATAACAACTAGTTAAGTCTATTTTTAGCTCTGCCAGCTAGATATTTTGTCATTTCTGAACTCCGGTTAACTTTGGTGGTTTAACTCTTTGATAGCTTTGGTCAACACTCTAGTTCTCCTTGGGCTTCTCCATCAGGGTTGTCTTTCCATCAGAGTTTTCTCTCCTTCAGGCTTCACTGGAAATTTCTTCTCATCAGTTAACACTCTTATTATGGCTGTCAATAATGATTGTGATTCCACCCTTTTGTAATGACCATTGGTTTAATTTCTTGGGCATCACTGTGACTTAACTTTTGGTGATCTCTGTCCATCGGTGTTTGAAGTCACTTAGTAAATTCTTGTCTTTTATGCATTACTAAAAGCATAATATTTATCTCTCTAATTTTGTAAATTATTTGACACTTTAAATATAACTGATTAGATTATATCAAGTTGACATCAATGACAATACAATCCATTAACTAATTTAATGTCTTGCATTATCTTTGTGCATTTTCGTGATCAACTTAATATCTTCAAACATTCAAGTAGTTACATGTCATCAATTAGAAGCTGAACAAGAACTTTGAGAGAAGAAATAATACATAAACTAAGGTGTTAAGAATAATGACACAACTACTTAGAGTAAGGTGGTGTATAATCCTAAGCAGACCGAGGTAGGATCTAGCAGTAGTCAAAACACTAAGGATTACAATCATGGGTATGGAAGAAGAGGAAGAATTGATTTCAACGGTGCTTATTTTTAGTGTGGTGAGAAGGGACATAGGGCCTGGTCATGTCCTCAAAAGAAGTTCACCCTAACAACCGAGGAAATATCAGTGAATATTGCAAAGTAAGGTGAAGTTAAGATCACTTAAAGGTTTGTTGCATGTATTAATGAACCTGTACATAGAAGAAATTTTTTCAGAACTAGATGTAAGTGCAAGGATAAGATATGCATTGTCCTATTTGATGGTGGTAGTTCTAAGAAATTTTTTTTAGAAGAGAGATGGTTAGTAAGTCAAATTTGGGAAGAATAAAACATCCCACTCCTTATCATATTAGTTGGATACAAGATGTGTCTAAGGTTAGGGTTAAGAAGAAATGCCTTGTTAATTTTAAGATTGGATCTTATTATGATGAGATATTATGTGATATTTTTCCTATGGATTCTTGTCACCTGTTGCTCAGTAGACCTTGGAAATATTAAAAACATGTTATGTTTGATGCTCATGCAAATACCTACATCTTAAGGCAAGATGGATCCAACCATAAATTTCTACCTTTGCAGGAAGAAGAGACTAAGGGATGTGGAGTTATCAGATGTTGTCTGAATGATAGTGAAAAACATGAGGAAAAGAGAATTGATGAACCTATGGGTGAAAGGAAGGAGAAATTGAAGGGCGAAGAGAATGAAATCTCTAAGGAAATTACAAAGATTAAGAAATAGATGACATTTTTGGCTGAGATAGTGCATCATATGTTGACACTAGTGACACAAAGAGATGTAGAAAATACTAATTTGATTAGTCAATCAGATGGGAATGTGGTTCATCAAAAGACTGATAGTATCAAAAGTACCAAGGATGATCAGCGTCAACTACTGTCAATTGTAGAAAGAAGATAGGAGAAAAGTTACGGACTGATGAATTTGTCAAATGGGAGAATGGACAGAGTCAAGATAGCATGGAATGAAGGTCAAGATGAGATATGGGTTAAGAAAAATTATGGAATGCCTATTTTGATTCCCTTAAGATGTTCATGATTTCCTTTATGGGAACATCTTCTTTACTTGAGGTGTTTGATGCAGGAGCATCCTAGGAACCTTGGAAATCTTGTATCAAACAAAAACATGTTTTCTTTTTTTCTTTAGCTTGTTTGGAGACTACTTGGTGAAGTGCTCATTTACCCCAATGCTCATGTACTCTTTCTATCTTTATTTACCAATGGGTCTCAATGTATGTTGGTTTTTGTTGCTCAGATATGCTTTTACCGATTTGGTTTATGTTTCTCGGGTATACTTTTACCGAGTTGGTTTCTATTTCTTGGGTATGCTTTTACTGAGTGGTTGTTGTTTCTTAGTGATCTCTTCCCAAGTTGTTTATCCTGAACTAGCCAACTTCTGCATTTAATTTCTATGGTGTAATTAATGTGGGGTCTCTCATTGGGGATTGTGTGGACCTAAATCTAGGTCGGGGGGTTTCTCTAATGTTTTTGAATGTAGGCCAACCTGTTGGTTGCCTTTTGTATTTAAGTTGTATTTTTTTCTTAGATTAGGGATCAGATTAGGGGGGCAGATCGAAGTGTTGGATATAAGAATATGGATCATGATTTGTGTGTCTCAAAGAAGATATGTAGTTGATCTTTATTGGTATCTTTGTATTTGGCTATAACCGGGAAGGCCTTACAACCCAAAATGTTGGATGTAATCGATTATCTATGATAACAGAAAGCTAAATGTTAATTATATTTCTGTGTATCTGGTTATTTCTATTGTTATGGTTATTGGCTGTAAGTTTGGACAATCCTTCATTGGATCCTCCATCCTTGACTACATCATGGGTTGTGGGCCAAATATTGGTTCTAAATCCTAGGAACAAGTCAAGAGATGAATTGTACCGTAGGAACAAGTCAAGATATTAAATTTTACCCTAGGGAACAAGGCAAGAAGTCAACTTGTCCCATGTAGAACTTGCAAAAAATTCTAGGGAATGTTAGGGAAAGAGGAAAAGTAGGTAGGCAAGATGTTAGGGTAGATCCAAAAAATAGAAAATAAATAGAAATTTCCTAAGGACATAAATTCTAGAATTAGAGGAAAAGAAAAAATCATGCCTAGAAGAGATATTCAACCTCAAATTAAAGGAGGGAAGGACACATATTTGAATTATGTATACATTTAAGTACAATACGAGGTCCTACAAAATCAAAATATAAAAGCGTAGGAAAAAAATGGTCCTAAAATGAGCACAAGTCAAGTGCTTACTTTTTAGGATGATACACGTCTAAAGTTTTACCATCAAATTCAATAGGAAATGAAATGGAAGCATGGGAAGGATAAAGAAAAAAATTGGAATTTTGTATGATAACATACAATAAATCATTATTTTGAAACTTAATCTATCCAAGACTTATGACAGGGTGGGTTGGGGGTTTCTACAGGAGATTCTTAAGGCCTTTGATTTTGGTGACAAGTTGATTCAACTTTGCTACCAGCTCTTTGGTTCTGTGTCGTCGGCTATGATTGTTAATGACTCTCCTTCACATTTATTTAAATCCTTGAGAGGTCTAAGAAAAGGGGATCCTATTTATCCTATTCTTTTCATAATTATGCTAGAGGGTTGGGTAGGTTTATTAACAAATTTGTGGAGGAAAGGAAACTTCAGGGCATAATACCTACTTCTAATGATCTTATTTTATCTCATGAGAATCTTGTGAATGATACCATAACCATGGGGGAATTCTTTATCAAAGAAGCCAAATCCATGAAGTTGATCCTAAATATCTACAAGGTTGTAATGGGTTAGAAGATCAATTGGGCCAAAATTTCTCTATTCTTCATTAATACTCCAGAGGAGAGGAAAGCTAAAATCTCTAAAATCATTAGGTGTGGTAAAGCAGATTTCCCTTCCACTTACCTCGGTCTTCCTGTAGGTCTTAAACCTCCTTTCTGGAATAACTTGCTCAACATATTCAATAAGAATCTTTCTATATGGAAATGGGCTCTACTCAACCACATGGGAAATATACTCTTACTAAAATCCTAATTGGAAATCCTTCCTATTTATTCCCTCATTCTATTCAGAATCCCAACTAAGTTTTCTGAATCTATTGAGAAAATCCAAAACCATTTTATTTGTTTGGGAGTTTAGGAGATGAAATGTATTACCCTCCTTTCATATGATAAATTAGAAGCCCAATAGGCTGGGAGGATTGGGCATAAGACCTATTAAGGTTATCAATATGGCTCTTCTTGCTAAGCATATTTGGCGTGTCTTTGGAGAAGACATGGAGTGGAGTCAAATTTGGAAGAGAAAATATTTATACTCTCAGCCATTTGAAGAGGATTTTTTAAATCCTTTGTTTTTGGTGGAGGGTTCTTTTATTTGGAACTCTGTCCAATTATCTAAACTTTTGGTTTCTTCAGGAAGAAGATGGAAATTGGGTGATGGGAAGAAGATCAGATTCTAGGAAGATAGATGGCTACTAGATAATCCCTTGACTAAACACTCCTCTTTCAAGGTGTGGAATGGCCATTTCTCTTCTACCTTTGGATTTTGGGTGTTTTATTAATGGAAGGACTCTGGATGGGTCTCTCTTTCTAATGTGGTTACCCCTTTACAAGCCATTGATATAATTTTATCTTTGATGACTATATCTCCTAATTCCAAGGATTCCCTAGTTTGGGGTGACAACCTGAGTGGCAATTTCTTTGTGGCTTCACTCATTTATTTACATTTCATTGAGGGGCATCATCCTTTTTGGGATAAATCTTGGCTTAAAAAGTGTATTCCTAAAGTTAATATTTTTTACTAGCTTTCCCTTCAAAACAAATTTCTTATTGTGGACAACCTTCAAAGAAGGTAGTTCTCTTTCCCTAACATATGTTGTCTTTGTTGTAGGAATACTGAATCAATGCTTCATTTGTTTTCCAATGTGATTTCTCCCAATAATTCTGGACTCTGTTCTTATGAAATGGGATATTTTTTGGATTTTCCCAAACTCTCTGGAAGATTTCTTCTCTCAATGGAAGTGTCCAAGTTCTAATAAAAACACCATTGAGCTTTGGAATATCTCCGTTCCTTATATCTTCTATCACATCTTGAAGGAAAGAAACAAAATTTTTTTTAGAGATAAATCTTCTTCCCCAAGTCTTATTGCTGACAAAATCAATAGAGGTCTTTTTGAATCTCTCAATAATTTTTATTTAAATAACCAAAGGGATCAATTGGACTTTGAGAAAAGATGGAAGATATCCCTTCACCCTCAAAATTTTATTAACCCTAGAGAAGGGCTTGTTTGGTTACCCCCACCCCACTTAGATGGATTGAGGTCAACTTTGACGAGGATTCCAAAGGAAATCCAGAGAAGGCAAGTTTTGGAGGAATTATTAGGAATTCTTCTAGTTGCTACCTAGCTATGGTGGTTGGTCCTTTGAGTGATCAATCTAGTCATTATGCAGAAGGTATGATGGCTTGGAAATCTCTTACAATTGCCAAATATTTGAATTATGATAATTTATGGTTGGAAGGAGATTTGATGAACAAAATAAATTGTCTTGATGGATCTAATTTAAACCATCTTGGTCTATTGATTCTATGATTAAAAATCTCATGACAACATCAAGTCCTTTAAAAGTGTGGTCATTAAGCATGCTTACCATGAAATTAATGTTTCTATGGATAGGATTGCTAATTGTGGGGTTAACATCAATAAAATAATTACTTCGAAAGGGGAAATATTATTGCCCCAAGATATATCTACCATCATGCAATGTGAAAGGAAAATGAAAAAAAAGTTGGAAACATCCCCAATAATGACTAAGATGACAACTTGTCACTTTTACCCTAATTATGGCATGGGCACATGCCTTTGTGGAGGTAGAATGCATTTATATATTGTTAACTCTCATGCTTTGTGGGTGTTCTACATTGTGATTAATTGGGTTTTTGTATTAATTCAAAGCTATTATTTTGAGGTTTCCATTGTGATTGATAGTTTTGAGAGGATGGGAGGAGATATTTGTAGGGAAGAACCCAACGATTAAAAAAAATGGGAAGATGAATTGAAAGTATGGAAGAAATTGTCAAAAGGCAAGATACATTCTTTCATGGAGTGCCTTAAAGGATATGATAAGGTTAGAGGTAAGATGGCTATTCAAAAAATTTATAAGCATTGGGAAAAGGGCCATTTTTCATTGTATGGGAGTGGGTTTAAGCTTATGACCGAGCTCATTTCTACTATTACTGGTATGCCACACACTAGGTTAAGATTTTATCATGATAGAAATATTTTGAATGGAGCTGTGAAAGCCTTCCCTGGGGATGATAAAGAAGGTGAGCTAATGGGAAAGCTAGTATCTGGGTACTATGATACATAAAAAATCAAAGAGTTCTAGAATTTGGTTCTCACCATCATCATGGAGTATGTTATGGTTGATGGGAGGTTTATGAGAGCTCACACCTGCCAATTTTTTCTCTTGAACTAGTTCAGGCATAAAAATAGGGTTTCATTGCCTTACTATCTTTACTTCTTGCTAACGGATAGCCTCAACAAACATATAAATAAGGTTAGTCCCCCTATTCTTTATAGTGGTCTCATACTGCTTATCTATGAGCATTGTAAAATTTTAGCGATGAACAAAAATAAGAAGTTTCTCTTTTCATCAATGAAGGGGAAACATAAGTTTCCTAGTGGGGAAGGGAAAAGTTCAGTTTATCCTAACCAAATGCCAGTGAAAAATGTGAAAATTGGTCAGGACACTAAGAGGGATGATGATACAAACATGGATACCACTAAGGAGGAGGATTAAAGTGGGGATGAAGCTGGAGAAAGGGATGGAGAGGAAAAGGATGAGGCCTTGGAGTAGGAGAAGGGTGAGGAGTATGGTGATCAGTAGGATGAGAGGGGTGATGATGAGGGATAAGAAATGGAGAAAAACGAGGGAACTGAGAAGGAAATTTATATCCATGTGAATATTTGTTGTGATAAGTTGGATAATGATCAAAATAGGGCATTAAGCACCAGGCATGGTTCACCAAATGTCTTTAAGGAGGATGAGGGTCATAAAGAGAAGACTCTAGAGATGAATGAGGCTAATGAATATCCCTCTCCTACTGTTGCTTGAATTTTGGGTGAAGGGTTTCACAAGTTATACATCTGGCTAACTAAGATGACTCCACAGAGTAGGAAAACCAGCTGTCAGGGAAGGGCTCCCCTACCTTGATGAATTTGAATTTGGAGAACCCTCATACTTTTGATGATTCTAAAATCCAGTTAGCTATTTATATTTTAAAAAATGCTCTGAACTATGATAGCCATGTCTTCCATCAAATTAGGGATTTGGCGATGTAAAATCAATAAAAACTTATTATTCAAATTCTAATATATATATGTAATGCTGATTATCCATATATAACTTGATTCTAACAATGTTAATGTTTTTTTAGAGTAGAAGAAATGAATGTATGCAATTGTGTTGGACTATAAATTGACTATGATTGAACTGAAATGAAGAGATATATAAAACTATTTTGGTGTTGAATGTACTTTACACTTATTAATTTCTATGCTAGTATTGAACAGTCTAATCCATATAAATATGTGCATCATAGTTATTGGTCATGTCTATGATAGACGTCACTCCTTGGGGAGTCACACCTATCATAGGCATGACTAATGATCATACCCTTTGTTCATACAAAGCATTACGAGTCATTGTTGGTTAGATACCTATTCAATACTAATTAAATTTCAATACTAAGGTTTATCAAAGATGATAGAAATATACATACATACATACATATATATATATATATATATATAGATATATATATATACATATGTATATATATATATACAT
>MU228520.1:641435-654355 GCA_018584345.1 Thuja plicata | reverse complement strand
TATATTCTTGGATCTATCATGAAGTACTGGATTCATAGAATTTTTATGCAACTCTGATTATCATAATGGATGACTGTAGGTTTCAGAGGCTTAACAAATATTCCACTAGTAGTTTCCTAAGCCATACTATTTCTCTTACTGCCATAGAGGTTGCAATGTATTTGGCCTATATAGAAATTTGAGCCACTATAGATTGTTTCCTGCACATCCAAGATATCATGGCAGATCCCAAACCAAAGAAGCAACCTGAGGTTCTTTTTCTATCATTACACTTCCAGCCAAATCAAAATCTGTGAATCCATGTAAATTTAAGTCAACTTTCTCAAATTTGAGTCCATAATTTAGAGTACCTTGAAGGTATCTCATAATATTTTTCATAACCATAAGAGGTATCTCCTTAGATTCACACATAAACTAACTCAAAGCATTTACTGCATAATAGATATATGGTCTAGTATTAACTAGGTATATCAAGGATCCAACTATCTTCCTATAGAGAGTAGGATCTGCAAGCGAAGAATCTGTTGTTTCCTTCTTTAGTTTATGAAGGTTTGTTTCCATGGGAGAAGACATGGGTCTGTAGTTCATCATACCAAATCTATTCAATATGTCCAAGGTGTACATTCCTTGATTAAGAACAATGTTTTCTAAGTTCTTCCAAACTTCCAATCAAAGGAAGTAATGTAGAAGGCCTATATCCTTCATTTCAAACTTTTTAGCAAGGTCCTTTTTACATTGATCCATAAGGTGATCTTCTCCTGTAATTATCAGATCATCAACATACAAGATTAATATTAACATATCACCTTTAATTTTCTTGAAGTATAGATCTAGATCTGCATCATGCTTAGAAATTCCCAATTCCATGAGATAGCTATCAATTCTCTCATACCATGCCCTGGGGGCCTATTTAAGTCCATAGAGAGATTTCTTCAATTTGCACACATGAGATTTTGTAGTGTGAATCTCAAATCCTTGCGGTTTCTCTAAGTACAATTCTTCCTCTATTTTCCCATTTAGGAATGTAGTCTTTACATCCATCTGATCAAAATTCCATCATTTGGATACTGTGATGGATATAACTACTCTGACTAAGGTATAACTGGCAATAGGTGCAAAATTTTCCACATAATCAATTCCCTCTTTCTGTGAGAAACCTCTAGAAAAAAATTTGGCTTTATGTTTCTCTATACTACCATCTGCAACATACTTGATTTTGAATAGCCACTTGGATGAAACAATAGATTTATCCTTTGGCCTTAGAACAACTTCCCAAATATGATCATTTTTTTAGGATGGAATGGTATTCTTCTATCATGGCATCCTTCCATACTTAGTGTTTGAGGGCTTCCAGTGCATTAGAAGGTTCAAAATTAGAGATATTATTCATTAAAGCCACATAACTAGAAAATATTTGGGGTATTTTACTTTCTCTAAAGGTCCCTAAAGTAGCTGCAAAGTTCTTTTCCTCTTCCATTATTTTGGTGGCCCAAAGTGGTCTTTTCTTAAGATTCTCTTGAGGTGATTTTTGTACTTCATTTTCATCCTCTTCAGGATACTCCCTCTAAAACTCAGGAGCAAGATCCTCTTCTAGGTTTGAAGGTGGAGTATTACTTTCTAACTCAATAGAATTTCTAGCCCTTTTGAAGGCTAGGTCTTCCTCAAATATTACATCTCTACTAAGTTAAATATTTCTATGTCCAGGTACAAATAATCTTAGGCTTTATAAGTTTCACTATACCCAACATAGATTCCTTTTCTTTTAGAAGGTTCTAGTTTTTTTCTTTTCTCTTTTAGTACATGAAAGTAAATAGGGCATCCAAATATCCTTAAGTGAGTGATATTAGGCTTTATACCTGTAAAAAATTCTTCAATATTTTTGTCTTCAATATGGGAGTGAGGACATCTATTTTTTATGCATAAAGAAGTGTTGGAGGCTTCTTCCCAAGGATAGGTTTCCAAATTTTGATCAAGGAGCATGGATTTAGCTTCTTCTATAATAGTTCTATTTTTCCTCTTAGTAATGCCACTTTGTTGAGGGTTGTAAGGAACAATGAGCTCCCTTTTAATCTCAGCTTCTTTGCAAAATTATCTAAAAATTTCAGAGGTGTGTTCTATCCCATTATCAGTTCTTAGGGTTTTTATTTTCTTCCTAGAGGATTTTTCAGAGAAGGATTTGAATTGCTTAAATTTCCTGAGGATCTCTTGTAATTATTTACATTTGAGGAAGTAGATCTAGGTGTTTATGGAGAAGTCATCAACAAATATTACATAATATAGAAGCCCTCCCACATAAGGTAAAAAAATGGGTCCACATAGGTCAAAGTGAACTAGTTGTAAGACATTACTCATTTTATTAGAACTACTTTGAAAAGAACCCTTAGTATTTTTTCCTAGGGAAAACCCCTTACATGTACCTAAATGATATTGCTTTAACTTAGGTAAGCTAGTGACTAACTTTTCCATGGAGGATAAGCCATGAAATTTTAAATGTCCTGATCTTCTATGCCATATCTTGTTAGAGTTGGCAATTTCATGAATTATGGAAAGATTAGGTTCAGTACATACCTCATACAATTTTCCTTTTCTATGCCCTATGGTTATAGTTTTCTTGATAGAAGAATTCTTTGGTCATGCAAAAACCTTTCTATCCATGAATTTTACTCTATACCCATTATCCTCAAGTGTAGATATGGAGACTAGGTTCCTCTTGAAGCTTGGAACAGAAAGAAATCTCATGAGTTGGATATACATGCCTGACTTAAAATTAATGGCGCATGTCCAAAAAAGTTTTACTAAATGTGTAGACTCATCTCCAATGGTTACCTCTTCATCAATTTCTCCTATCATGGAGTCCAATAGCTCCCTATACCCAATGATGTGTCTTGATGACCCACTATCTATGATCCAAGTATTATATTTGTTGGATACTTGATTTGAGAAAGCAGAGTAGAATACATGTTTCTATGAATCATGCTCCCTTTTATTTATTTTCACTTGGGGAAAATTAGCTAGTTATTTAATTCTATCTGGACTTCTAACTTTGTAATGCCCATATTGACCACATCTAAAACATTGAATGTGAGAAACATCTTTCTTAGATGAACCCTTATCATGATGGCCTTTCCTCTTCTTAAAGTGTTTCTTCTTGCCTTTCTTGTGAGAGTTTACATTTAACACATGAAGATCCTCATAAATGCTCTTTTTTTTTTATCCCTTTCTTATTTTTTCTTGACTCTTCCTTAAGACAATCTGACCTTATTTGATCGAATTTTGGATAATTAGACCTTGTACTAATGCCTTGAACAAAAGTCTCCAAAGTGTTTGGTAGGCCATCTAGTGCAATGAGTGTTAGTTTTTTACTTTGAATTACATATCCAAGTGTCAAAAAATCATCCCTTGGAGTGGATATTCTCATAAACTATGCATTGATGGATTCTTATTTATTCATACTTATATGATTAATTTACCTCCTTAAGGCTAGGGTGCTGCTAGCATTGTTGATCTCATATGTGCTTTCAAGTGATTTAAACATATGATAGGCACTTTCATATTTTTTCAAGATCAACACTATATGATCTCTAACACCATCAACTATGATCTTCATGGATTTTTCATTTCCTTCAATCCAAATGAATTTCTCAGGATCATTCTTTGGCTCTTCTTTCCATTCTTCTATGAATGAATCGACTTTGTTTTCTCTTAGAATCATTTTAATTCTGAATTTCCATGATGAGAAATTATTTCCTCGTTCAAGCCAGTCCTCAAATTTGATAGCAATTTCCATATAAATGTGATATATTATAATTGGTATTAAATTTATCAAGTTTGAGATCTTCTTGGATCTTCCTTTACCAGAGCTCTGATACCATGTTAAATCAAGGCAAACTTATTATTCAAATTCCAATATATATATGCAATTCTGATTATCTATGTATATAACATCATTCTAATAATGTCAATGTTTATTTTTCATGAGTAGAAGAACTAAATGTATCTAATTTTAATGGACTAGAAATTGACTATTATCGAACTGCAATGCATAGATATATAAAACTATGTTGTTGTTCAATGTATTTTGAACTTATTGATTTCTATGCTAATATTCAACAATCCAATCCATATAAATATGTGCATGGTAGTTATTGGTCATGTCTATGATAGGCGTGACTCCTTGAGGAGTCACACCTATAATAGGTGTGACTAATGATCACACCATTTTTTCATACAAATCATTACCACTCATTATCAGTTACAAATGGATTCAATAGTAATTATGTTTCAATACTAAGGTTTAGCAGGTTGATACCAATTCAATACCAATTTAAATTCAATAGTTATCTATTTTAATTCAATCATAAAGAGGATATCTGATCAATGATATATGTTTTAGTATTATGAATTTCTCTAATTGATATATGCATTAGTAATATGAATTTATATGATCATGACTATATGCAACAACAGGTGATCATGAACCAGGATCTAAAAGAAAAGATTAAAAATTTGGATGATGAGGATAACAAAAGGAAGGGAAGAATTAAAAACTTGGAGAAAAAGTTCACTGAGATATCCAAAAAGGTGGAAAATTGCATTGAAACAATGAGGAAAACCCTCCTATTTTACCATGAGGGAATGGTGACTTCAGCCAAAAACATGGACACCTTCATCAACTATCTTGAAGGGAAAAACCCCTCAAAAGCTATTGTGAATATGGATAAAGATTTTGATAATAATAATGCCATGCCCTTGGTCCAATAAAGTGCACTAGGGTTAGCTTGAAGAAGAAGGAAAATTTTGTTTCCAACAATGTCTCAGTTCTATGAGAGACGTTGAAGAAAATGTTTGAAATTGGGGATGAGGTAGGGAAAATTATTGAGCATATGCTTTAGGTAGGTTTTTGATGGGGAGATCTAACCACAAGAGCACTCTTTCTCTAACTAAGACCTATCTTTGGTCTTCCTAGGGTATCTTCCTCTACCCTATCCATAGGACAACTCTATGATCCCCTACTTCCCTTAGAACTCACCACCAATTTCAAAACACTCTTCTTTCCTTCTCAATCATACAATGCAACATTAGGCTCCATTGAACCAATTTTCTCCCAATTCACTATTGGAAATATAAATTGGATTCTTGATCATTCCTAGGTCACTTTCAACTATTTCAAATCTACTTGGTTGGATTCTTTAAAAGGTTTCTAGTCGAGTTCATACTTTTCAAGATTTTAGGCCTTGTAGCCTTTTTGGCCTAATTAGCCCTCCTAAACATTGAAATATTGAATATCTTTCAAATTATCCTTAACAACCCTCTGAGACAACTATGTATTCTTCATAGGTCCAACCTAGGCTCTATGATTTTGTAGGTTTTAGATCCACACCCTGTCCGTACATGGGACTTTCACCAAACCCATATTGTTAAGGGTTTTAGGAGCATGTTCACCAGTCTGAGTTCTTTTATTGCATAAAGTATTCCAATAATCTCCACTATCCTTATCCTTTATTTTTGTTATCAATTATACACACCTCTACATGATCCCACCATTTATTGGTTCAATCCAATCCAATTAGTAAGCTTTCTTGCTACTATTTTGCTCAAGCCACTAACCAGAATGCCTCTGCACTCGCCTAGGGATTGATGGAAAAAATAGTTCCCCTACATAAAATGACCCTAAAGACCATATATACACTATATACAAGGTCCCCTACTTGATTCCAGGTGGCCATGGTAGTTCAACCATGAGAACTCAAGTGGGGTGCTTTTTTACAAGACTGGATTTAAACCAGGCAGAGAACCAGTGAAACCTAAAGAATTTACAAAATAATAAACAAATAAACCAATGCTACACAAAGTATTCAAATAAAAATAACAAGTGTCCCAATGAATTAATTCAGTCCTTTCAATCCACTATGTGACTCGATGAAGGCTCTGTCCCAAAATACAGTCCAAAACTTTTCCTTTCAAATCACAATCCGTACACTAACTATTTTAACCCCTAGATTAGGGTTTTTTTTACCTTATATAGGTTATCCCTTCATGGTCAGACCTTAAGGTTGGGAATTGGGAACCATTAGCCCCTTTCCTAGTTTTTAGGAAATGTTGTCATGAGCAACATTTGCAACTTTTAGAATTTTGACATTCCACTACTTCCAATGGTTCCATTTGACTATAAACCATTACATAAGACCTTTAAACACTTAAAAACATCAAAATCACAAGTGCTACTCCATTTTGGAGTTTTGGTCAACCTTTGACCCTTTTGTTGACTTTCTAGGACTTGAACCCCTAGAGCCTAATTTATTAGACAAAACACTAGACTCTAAACACTCTTACCTCTAGACACACACAAAAACAACCTAGGGACTTTATATTTAGTCCTTATTACCTTAGTGGTTGGCTAAACCAACCTACAAGCCAAAATGCTTTAAAAATATTCATAAGACCATAAGGTGCTCTTGCATGACTTTTGGTTTTTTGTTTTTGTGGGTTTGTTCTAGTTTTTGGGCTGGCTCTATTCAGGCGTAATACTGGCTTTTTTTTTGTGTGTTTGTTTTTTTGTGGTCTAGTCTATTTTGGGGTTTTGTTGCTTTATCTTTAGTTATATTGTAAAGGGTTGTGAGGCCCCTTGAAAACCTGATTTTTCTCTAATCCAAAACATCTGATCAATTATAGAAATCATGTTGCAATCATCTACTGTAAAGATGTTAATTAATTATAACATTCACCTTGCAAGTGAGATCAATAAGGATACCAAGGGAAGGGAGGCCATCAACTCTTGTAACAATGTAGAGAGGGCCATTAGGTGCTTTAATTGTCTCAGTAGAATCAAAATTAATGCAAGACTAAGATGAAGGTTCAGGTTTAACATTCTCAACTTGTTTGAAAACATGATTAGCTTCATTGATTTTTTCATCATAGTCAATGCAAGGAGAAGAATAAAAAAGTTGGGAAAGATCAATGGTATTGGTTGAATGAAATAGTAAAGGGTTGGTGTATATTTGCAAATTTTGTTTGGGAGGTGCCACATATTTGTTTCTTTGATCATTTTTACTTTCAATAGATATATCATCAGAATCAATAATATCTTTGATAACAGTTTTCAAATGGTAACACTTTTTCAGTATCATGACTGGATTGATGATAGTATTGGTAGAAATCTTTGGGACAAAGGTATTTGGATTGTGGTTTGGATGTTTCAATGGGTTTGATAAAGGGAAGTGTTAACACATTAACATTAATTAGCTTCAACATTATTATGTAAAGATTTAGAAAGTTTAGTAAAATTATGAGAAGGTTTAAAGAAAGATGACAAATGAGCCATACCTTTGGATGTTGCTACCACTTGTTCATCAACTGTGTTGGATGAGTCATTAATTTTGATGAAATTTTTTAGTTTCTAAAATTTGTTGAAATTGTTGGATTCAGCATCACTCTTATCAACAGAAACATGAGACATTGGAGTGGTGCTCTGAAATTGACTCACTTGAAATTGATAATATTGAAGCAACACACACAATTGAGGAAAATAATCTAGAATTTAGAAATAAGGATCTAATCTCTAATATATTTTTATAATTTAGCAATAAAAATATGTTTCACATAAATATCAGGCACATGATAAGAAATACAAGCATACAAATGCTTAAATATAGAAATAAAATCCCTTAGTTTTTCTTTGACACATTGTTTACAATGCATTAAATTAGTTAAAGAGATTTGAGGACCAATGTGGTTTTGAAATTGTTGAATTAAAGCATTAGCAATATTTTGAAAGGAATCAATGGAAAAAGGAGGCAAGAACAATACCATTTTAAGAGGTTTTTTCTCTAAAGGTTCTAGTAATTCATTTTTCCATGAACCTATGGTCATGAGAGAAATCACTACACAAGGTTTTAAAGGTTTTGACATGAGTCAAAGGATCACCCTTACCGTTATAAGTCTAAAGATGAGGAATCTACATATTTTGTGGGATAACAACACAAATAATATCCAAGGACGAAGGACTAGAAATATCACAAGTAGGAATGTTGAGCTTCGATTAATTCATAGAAGTAATTTGTTGTTGCAAAGAAGACACTATTTGAGACAAAATAATAATGGTAGAATTGGTAGAAAGGATGGTAGGAGGGGAAAAATAAAAAATTTTAGGAGCATTGTGGGAAATTTAAGGAATGGTCAAATACGAAAAGGGACACTATTGGAAGTGGGAAGGGATGAAGGAAATGGAAAACATGTAATACTTGAAATAATAGAAGGAAGAATAGGATTGGGAAGAATGACATGTGTAGGATTGGGATTTTGGATTTTAGCTGTTATGATAGGTGGAGCGTAAGTGGACGCACTAGGAACAAAATAAAAAATATGAAATGAGGTTTCAACATTTGTAGTAGGTGCAATGAGGCCTAAATATTGAGTACAATCCCTAATAGGCCTTATATTGGTATGAACCATATGAAAAATGATACAGAAGATGTTAACACCGTGTTCATCATTATGAATAAGATTACTTAAGCCTTCTACAATAGAAAGGACCTAGGGATTAGAGTTTTATTGACCTAACCATTGTTTAAACTTTTCAAAGTCATAGAAAATTTTTTGGAATTGGATAGGAGAAACTCTTAAAGATTCAGCTTCATCATGAGAAGAATGAGAAGAGTTATTATCTTTGATAGGATTGATATCATTAAGATGCATGTTGGTGTCATCAAGATTGTTAGGAAAGGAGGGCTTAGGATCCATGGAGTTCTCCTAACTAGAATACTATACATTGGAACCAAAGTGATAAAATAATGCACACGGGAATGAATAAAGATGAAAATTGAAGGAAAAATGTAATCCAAAAGGAAGTCTTTTTTGAAAAGCACATTAACTAGCATAAACAAGTAGGTTTAAACATGTAATATGAAGCTATAGATATAGATGCATAAAATGTAGTAGATATGTGATTGAAGTAATAAATAACAAAATACATACAAATCAGATCTAGATGTTTAAATTCATAAAAAGAGAATCTAACACCACCTCAAAAGAGGAAATGTCATAAGTTTGGCTCACCAAAATATATAATATAAAATTAGTGAATGATGTTAGGAATGAAGGTCAGTCATCATAGTATATTATAACATTAGGAATATCCCCAAAGGCTCACCATCAAACCAATCTGATTAGCACAACACAAATATGATGAAGGGATGCCAATGCAATATCTAGATTCAAGGATGCATTTTTGGGAGGAATGAGGAATATTCCTTTTTAATTTATTAATTGAATTGGTTGATATATTAAATAATTGATAGCAATTAAATGAAAAGAGATAATGTATGATATCAGAACTAATCTTTAAAAGTAAGCACAAGAGGAAAATGACCTTAGAATATGAATTTGACTTTCTTTGGGATGTTAGAATCAAGCGAAACTCTAGATCTGACACTCTGATTTCTATAACTATCTACCATGCAAAATAAAGCAAAAAGTTAGAGGAAAAGGTCGAGAAATTTTACCTCATCTAGGAAAAGGTCGTGAAAGGCATCCTAGTCCTTTTAGGTACAAATTTAATGAATATTTCTAAGGATCTGCAATAGGTTCTACGACACCTGAATCTAGATCTATAATTCCCAAAATTATTCTTGTACATAGAAAAGAAGTGGAAAAGGTTGTGGAAAGGGGTTTCCCTTGGTCAAAACCCTATATAGGAATCAACCTTGAAATGAAATTGAAATTACATAAATGAAATTAAAGTAAAAAAGATAATTGTTAGATTCATCTTGCATGAAAACCTTCATGAATAGATGTAGTAATTAGTCAAATCCATGAAGATGCTTGTAGTGTAGAATCAAGGTTTCCTTCACAAATGCACAAATATATACTTCCAAAATCCTAGATCTTGAATGAATGTATTCTTGATAACCTCAAAGGAGAAAGAGAGAGAAGAAGAGTGCAAGGATCTTCTTTCTTTCTTGTGAATTCCTCTACTTGGCCATTATGGGAGAGAAATTTGCATTAATGAGAGAAGATTGCCTTTTCTTGAATGGATCTTGAAGTAATGGAAGCTTGGAAATCCTACATTAGGTGATTGGATTCAAGTCTTGAATCCACCACTTAAATTGCATAAATTGACTTTCTTGCATATGAATGAGCTCTTGAATGTATGTCATGTGATATGATGTGATATCAAAATGATACAAGAGAGTCCCCCTTTTTACTAATTTTGGGATTCAATTTAAATGTAGGATGACCAAAAATATGGAAATTGGAAGAAAACCCCATCATTGGGCCCTGAACCAAATTTGGGGCAAAAAACCTAGGACAAGGTCAACTTGGCTGACCTAGTCTAGGACTAGGTCAACCTGGCCAATCCAGTCTATTTAATTTTGCCTCAAAATTTCTTGGGACCTAGGAGAGTGCGATAGAAAGCAGAGAGAGAAATTAAAGGTTATTGGGATAAAAAAACATTAATTGGGACATTAAAATCACCAAAATGGGGTCTAAAAGGTCCCAGAGCCTCCAATTATGTGTGCTAACATTTTTTGATGAATAGAGACCTTTACTATTAATAAGTATAACAAAGTACAGTATTCACAAAAAAATCCCAGGGGATAAAAAATCACTCCACAAAGTCACTCGGCATCAAGCTAGAACAAAACAACTATTCATCAAAAAAAAGACATAAAAGCAAAGCCCTCAAGCTGCAAGAGCAGTAGCAGAAGAGGGCGGAGGATCTTTATCTGGCGAATTGCCCAACACATTGGGTCCAGGGGTCTGGTCGGGAGGTGACCACCCATCTTTAGTATCTTTCTCCATCTCTCCTTCCTCCTGCCTGGGAGAAATAACAAGAGCCAGGCGGGGGATCTTATCAGAAGGGGTGGGAGGGCACACAGGAACAGTGGCCGAAGGCTAAGTAGCAGTAGAAGCAAGCCCAGGAGGCCATCCGGAAGCTGAGGCCCTCCTACCAGGAGGAGGTGATAACATTTTAAGATAGTACAATAGATATAGATACAAATACACATACATATACATTTACAAATACTAATATAGATACAGATACATATATAGATACAAATACATATACATATATAAATACATATGTAGATCCAGATACATATATAGATACAGATACAGATACATATATAGATATAGATTCAGATATAGATACAAATATAGATACAAATACAAATACAGATACAGATACAGATACAGATACAGATACAGATACAGATACAAACACAGATATAGATACATATACATATACAGATAAAGATATAGATACAGATACAGATACAGATATAGATATAGATACAGATATAGATACATATACATATACAGATACAAATACAGATACAGATATAGATACAGATATAGATACAGATACAGATACAGATACAGATACAGATACAAATACAAATAGAGATACAGATACAAATACAGTTACATATACAGATACAGATACAGATACAGATATAATACAGATACAAATACAAATAAAGATAGAAATATAGATGCAGACATAGATGCATATACAAATACAAATATACAAAGATAAGATAAAGACATATTCACATGTATATGCATTTGTATACATACATACATACATACATACATACATACATACATATATACATACATATATACATGCACACACACACATATATACATATAAATAAATATACAAATACACATTCACATACACATGCGCATGCACATGCACATGCACATGCGCATGCACATGCACATGCGCATGCACATGCACATGCACATGCACATGTACATGTACATGCATATATAGATACATACATACATACATACATATACATATATTTATATATATATATATACATATATATATATATACACACATATACATATATATATATACATATACATATACATATACATATATTTAGTGCCTCTCCTATTTTCTTTTTGCATTGTGACTCCGGATGGATATGTGATATGTGGTCATGTTGGACCTTGTTTTCATGGTACCTATTTGATGATTTGGATTATGCGTTAGTGTTAGCATGTTGTTTATTATAATCTTGATGTAGGAGCATCTAGGGTGTAAGAGAAATCTTGCATCACCAAAAAAAATTTGGTTTTTCAATAAAGGCTATCTTTGGATAGGGTTAGTATTTTTGGAAATTTTACTGTTTTTAGTAATTTGTTCATTTGAGCATGGATTGTTCCAATTGCTTCCCTGGAGGTTAATTTTGGATATATAAGTTCATTGGTAAAATTTCATGGCAACACAAGTTTGGTTTTGAAGATATTGAATTTTCTACTTGCGGGGCCAGGGGGTATGGTAGAAAAAAATTGGAACTCAGTTTTGAAGGCTTTAGAGGCTCTGAAAGGGGGTCAAACTTAGACCTGCTAGTGTTTGTCTAGCCCAGGGTTGTAGAGCGCTTCATGAGATTTATGAAATTGTGAGGCCTACCCAAGTCTGAAATAATCTTAACACTATTTCTCATTTTTATGCTCTCCAGTCAATACTAATTTTTCTATAGTCATACTTTTGGGACACATGTATTACTTTATGGATCCGTGGAAACCTTTGCTTGTATACAAACACCTGATTATGTAATCAGGAAATCTATATAATACTCTATGTTAGTGATGCAGATTTCCCTACAAAACTTAGTTTTGATGGTTTTGTATATTGGATTAGTATGTGGATGTTAGATATAATCAAGATGCAAATTTATTAAAAGTTATGTTTATGCATGTGGAATAGATGCATATATTGTTAAATTCAATAATCTTTGATGCAAGTGTCAGTGAATGTGTGTTCAACTTACAGTATGTATTCTATTATTTTTATGTATTGATTTATTGGACCTACTGATGTGTGCAATGAGTGTGCAGGAAAGTTGACCATGGTACTAATCGGGGATTCAGGAATGGACCTATGTGAAAATCATGATGCT
>MU228520.1:601241-640686 GCA_018584345.1 Thuja plicata | reverse complement strand
AATGGAGTCTTGTATGTAGTTTATGGACTACTCCATGTATGTTTCATTGAGTTCATGTTTTCAACTTCATGGAGTTTTTGTGTTAAGTCTTGTATGAAGTTTTGGTTTACTCTATGTATGTTTATTTAAGTTTCTTGTTTATGTTGTATTTTATTTGTGCTCATACTTGTTTTGGGATTCTTCAAGGAACGCTCATCCTTGGGAGGACAGAGTACCTTAGTAGGGTGATAGGTTGAGACACTAGGAGTGTAGAGTCTCCAAGTGTGGAGGGATAAACATGGGTATATGGGTGCCCATGATGCTAAGCATGCCTAAGGGCATTTGGGGGTGATAAGGAGAAGTTAGATGGCTAAAGGCCATGGCTTGAACCTTGTGAAGGTTGGTTGTTGAAATTCATGTGAGATTTAATTACAAATTATTTTTCTTTGGCTTCTCCTCCTGGGCTAGTACACTATCACCCCACTTTTGGAGAAGGTTTCTTGGAGACCTTTTTGTTAAACCTTGGATGGGAATTTCTTGATGAATTATTGATGGTTTTGACATTGTGCATACTTGTTTGTATGTATGTCTCCCATTCATTTCTGGATCCCCTAGCTCAGGGGTGGCCTTGCAAAGGCCTAGGTTGGGAGGTGAGCCTCCATGGTCAACCGAAGATTTCTACACAAGTTCAGTTTGAATCTTTTGGAAGGCTTGTATTGGTGTTCTTATGGGAAACCACATCTGGCGGTCTTGTGATACATCCTTGTAAATGAGCTTGTTTTTAAGCCAAAATGTTATTTTGAAGTCTTATAAAGTTGTTTTGAGTAAGAGGGCATTTTGTAAAAGTAATCCTATTTTATTTTGTAATCTGAAAATCAACTACGTTTTAGAGATGTATTTATGTAAATACTAAAGAGAGATTTCTTTTTACCTATGTTGTTTAAATAATGTTGATGGTTAAAATATTTTTCGGATAGAATAAAGTTGATTAGATCAAATTCAAAGAAAAATATATGTTTAATAGATTAAGGTTCAAATAAGCCTTATTCCTAATTTATGTTTGTGTTTATTCAATTTAAAGATAGTTTTATGCCATTAGTGAAGAGGCAAAGTTATTTATATTACAAGTGAAATTGTAACTATCTTCTTTTAAAAAGTCACTTTCTGGTTTAAAGTTTTTTTTTCCTTGAAATGTTTAAAGGAGAGTGAAATTTGTAATCCCCTTGTAATAAAGCCACTTATGTATTGAAAAGATGTATTTAATAATTAATAAGAAAATCTTAAAGCTATAAACTTATATTGTTGATTAAACTTTCAATTAATTAAATTTGAGATTTGCAAAGGTGTAGAGGTTTCTTCTCCTATAGTTAACTTAACGGGATTAAAGAGAAAAAAAAATTTGTTTAGGTTTTAGTGCCCAGATTTTGGGGCATGACAGAAATGGGGCTATAATAGCTAATCAACTTGATGGTTCACAAGTTATGGTTTTTGGAAGTTGGGCCATTAGGACTCTAGTTTCAATAGAAAGAGGAAGAGATAGAAAAATCACTCAAGGCGGGAAATTGATCCACTGGGTGCCAAAATGGGAAAATTTTACTCTCTAGAATATTCTAAGGTGGTTAATTATGCTAGCTATATAGGGATAAAGGAGAATTTTAGGGTTTGGTTTTAGAAGTGTAGATTGTGTCTCAATCTTGCAGATTATTGTAATGAAAATGTCCATGTAGCTGTAGCATGTAATTTTTCTAAATATTTTAATGTCATTTCATTAAAGATAATAGAAGAAAATGTTTCTTTTCTTTCCATTATTACGTTCTTGTAATTTATTTCCTTGTTATGTCATGTGTATTTGGTTGAGTAAGGAGAGTGCCCTTCATCAAGTTGTATCATAGCAGAAGTTCCTAAGTATGTAGAAAAATTAATAAAAGTGAGGAATTTTGTACCAAAAGTGTAGTTGTGAGTCTCAGAGATAAATATATAAAATTCCTTCATAAAGGAACTATTATGCCCTGCATCCCCGTCCCTACATTTTGTGTGCAAAATGTTGGGTCCCCCTTTTTTCTTTTGTTTGCTTTCTACTTGCGGCTTTGCCTTGTCTTTCTTTCCCTTTTATTTTCTTTCTCTGGGGTTTTCTTCCCCGGCGTGCTATTTTGTTTGTGTCCTTCGGTGCAAACTAGACTCTGGACTCTGGGATTCTTTGCCATGATGTTCTTAAGGATATCATCACGGGGAATCCCCGGGCCCGAAGTCTAGAGTTTTTTGCTTGTCCAGAGATTTCCAGAAGGAGGAGGATTACCTTTTACCACGGCTATAAATAGAAATTATCTGTCACTTTCACACTTACCATGATTAAAACCTTCAAGCACTTAGAGAGAATTAGAGAGTGATTTCAAAGGGATTAACAGAGCATTTGCAGAGAGTTTACGATAATCAACGCTTGAAACTTTCGGTCATTCTCAGGAAAGTACAAGTGCTTCATGGTAGTGACTCTGACTGTTGGACAACTTGAGCTGTTGCAGAGCTCCTGCGGTAAATCCTCCCTTTCCTCTACCTTCTGCGTTCTAAGGTTAGTGTTTCCTCTTTCTCGCTTCTCTATTTTTTTTTCTTCCGCTCTCTAGTTTTCTTCGGTTTCATTTTATTTTTGTTTGTCTTGTTTTGTCTTGTTTCTCTGTTTCGTCTGGTTTGTTGTCTTCTGGTTCTGCAGCCCGCTAGTGGGTCCGCTCTTCCAGAGGGTTGTCTTCCCTTTGTGCAGAAGTAGGCTATCTGTAAAAATATGTAGATTGTTGTATATGCGTTTCTGCCTTGTCTAATTTTCCTGCGGGCGTCATCCCGCATTGTATATTCGTGTATATGTGTGTATAACTATATATAACCCCTATATATCTCCTCATTTCTATGTATATATCCCTCAGATCCATGTATATCCTTCCAGGTGGCTTGACAAGATGGTCGAGTCACCTCTGTTTCTAGTTTTCCACCCCGAACTTGCTTCGAGGCAGAAAACCACCTGTTTGAAACATGGCTCTCAGCCGGTTTCAAACAGGAAGTTTTCTCTTTCCTCCATGAATTCTGTCATAACTTCATTTATGTTCCATGCACACAATAAATTCTAGCCAAGTGGATTTCCCTTTTCGCGCGTTCAGAAAATTGGTTCTGCCGTCATCGCCATAACTTGCATTTAATACCTACGCACGTGGCGCCTACGTGGGCTCGATGACCTGACTTTTTGCGTGTCCTCGCCGATGGTCATTTCTCTAGGTTTCGGGTCTCCTACCATCCTCCATCCTATGTCTTTTCCAAGTGTGATAAAATTCCCCGGACCCAGATGTTTAACAAGATCTTAAGTTTGCAATGTGTTGTGCTTTTCGGTTACCTTTACACGATACTAACTTTTCAGGAAAGAAAACATCATGGTGGTAGGTTCTTCGGACCCCGGAATTATTATTTAGATAACCATTTTATGATGGTCTCTTTTCCTTGAAGGTTCTCAGAGTTCATCTTCCAGACATGTTTGAGGCATCTGTGCCATCTCCACCCGAAAGTCTAGAACTACCAACCGCAGCAGAGACTAGGGCAGCCATAAAGTCCAAGATGGAGAAGGCCCTAGAAAAGCTGCCCCTCACCATGAAGTTTGTATAGGATAATATCATCGTGGGCTCAAAGATTGAGTCCAAGCTCAAGCTGATAACCGACACCAACGTCAGAACATGGTCGGAAATGTAGGCCTTGGTGAAAATAATGCACATCCAGCGATAGGTTGGAGATCAACTAGCAACCAACATCGGGAACTCCAGAATCCTCCAGGAGGCTTGCTTCCTATGCTTCGTGGTATCTCTAGAGCTTATCCTAACACTGGGGAACCACTACAAATCTTTTATTTGGGCCGTTATGCTCGCGGCCGCAGAACCTACAGGGTACCCCACTCCACTGGTGTCCCTCGACCCAGCCACATTCCAGGCGAGCCTGGGAATCCCAGAGTTTGAGAAGGCCTCGGTGGTTACAAGGACTGATGCCTAGACCCAGTTCACACAACTAGAGGATGCTACCCGGGTATATATGAATACCCACTGGCTCAAGGCCCCAAAGAGGGATCCAAAGAGGATGAAGATAGAGATCCCATGCTCTGAATTCAAGGAGAGCATCCAAATGGGGATGATAGCATAGCCCCAGGCATTTGGGCAGCCCTCCGCCTAGGAGTTTTCCAAATGGATGTACTATTTCTTCCTCGGCATGTCCACCAAGGGAGGATACTTTGACTGGGCGACAATAATCTCCAACCATGTCGACTCGCAGTTCCAGCAATTGAACCGGAAGAAGAAGTTCTATATGTCTTCTTATGTTTTTCGGGCCCTGACACAGTAGAGGTCCCATTCCGATGACCTACTTACTGACGGCGTACTCAGGATTGGCCCAGGACAAAAAGAACCATGGGACCATTTCCCACAGATTCAATAGGAGGCCAGCTTCCCCAGTTTCTGCCAGGTAAACAATGCATTTGTTTACTACCACCTGCTCACACCCACCCGGGATACCAGATACCGCCTGTCCAGTAAGGCGATATAGCTAGTCCATAGCTATGGACATTACTATATTCAGTTCCAGCAGCATACATACATTAGGGTCGCCGGCTTCTCTGGGAAACCCTACTTGTTACCCAAACATTGTGGGGACAAGATCGTGCTATTGGAATATTGCAGGCAAATAATGGAGGTGCATGCCTTCTTTTCCCTTAAGAATATCTTGAGCATCCCGTTCCCAATCACCTGTGGGAACTACACATGTAGTCTGGCCGCTGCGAAAGAGGCAGACAATGAGCTGAAAAGTTATAACTTACAAGAATTTTATCTAGCGCAGAAAATTTTTGATCCGCATGGCAGGATTGCAATGACAATGCCCCAGGCTTCAGAAACCCATCACATACACATGGAGGACTTCTGGGCAGATTGCCAAGATGATGTGGATGTGCAGAGCTGGCACTTCATCAGAATGACAGCCGGCATGATGCATAAATTGAAGCTCCGTAAGTTCCCGGCGGACTTCTCAGATGCTGCCCCTACTATCAATCCCCAGTACAAGGAAAAGGGGATCGATAAAAAGGCCCTTCCACCAGTAAAATGGGATGCCCAGGAAGGGCCCACTATTGAAGACTTCACTCGAGAGGTTGTCGAGAGAAGCCACACCTATTTCAAGAGGGTGTGCCCTGGAAGTACCCGCCGAGCAGCCCAGCCGGCGCCAAAGTTAACTCTGCCACCGGTACCTAAAATGACCCCGGGGGCTGAGACTTCTTCACAGGGGGTAGATAAGGGAAAAATAATAGCTAAAACACCTTCCATGCAAGAAGTCCCCATCACCGAGCAAATAAAACAATCGGTGGTAGCCTCCTAGAAAACGAGGGAGCAATTGATAACGAGGCTAGCCACCCCACCACTCATGGCCAAACCACTTCGTCCCTCCTCCTCTCTGACATTGGTTGCCTTAATGGTCAAGGCAACAGGGGTAGACCCCCTAGAGGCAGCAGCAATAAGAGATGTGGGGCCACCTCTGGTTACCCGATGAAAGAAGCTCATCAAAAAGACCAAGGCAGAGTCGAAGCTAGAGGCATCTCGACCACAGGAAGTAGAGATCCTTTCTTCCAGTTCCTCAGAATCAAAAAAGGAAATAGAGCCTACAGAGGTCCTAGCCAGTCCCCCTCCGGAAGAAGAATTTGATGTATTTGCGACTGATGAGTTTAGGAATTTATAGGGGGATGATACACAAGAGGAGGCAGAAGTCCTGGGGGCAGAACAAGAGGCTACGGAACAAGAAGATATATAGCAAGAGTCTGCACAAGGGCAAGAGTAGCAGGTGGACCAACAAAAACCAAGTGAGAAAATGGCATCCGCTCGGGGAACTGGACCTTCAGGAATAACCGTAACCCTAGCCACCATGTTCCAAGGACCACTCCTGTGATCCTCTTTTGGGCAGGTGATCATGGCGGCCCAAACTCTAAATCTTGGCCCGACACCCCCTACTACCAAAAGAGGTGCCGACAGAAGAAGAGGCCCTAGCAAAAGAACAACAAGAACAAGAAGAAAAGTAGCTTGAAGAAGAAATCCCCAAGGAAGCCTACCAGGGTCCAGACCCAGTGGTTGACGTATAGGACAAGGATGAGGAGATGGAGATTGAAAAGAATATTGTTGTGAAAGAGATTCAGGTAGGGAGAGGAACAGATGAGGTCCACATTGCTAAGGAGCAATAGCCACAGGACACTGGGGAAGAATCAGGGGAACAAACTCTGGCAGGAAGGCCACCCCTACCACCTCAATGGCTGATAGAGAGTAGGAAAAGAAAAGCTCAGTCCACTCCTGTGATTCCTCTCTCCCTGGCCGAAATGATGGCCCAAGTTCAGGCCCCGCCAAAGGCAAAGAAAGCCCGGAAAATTCACACTCTTCAAACTGGGCCGGGTGGGGAAACAGTTGCCATTGTGGCAACACCTCCCCTGGACACCAATGAAGCAACCGCGGATCCCACAGACTACAATGTTGCAGAGGTATCCCTAGGAAAAAGGGGAAAGCAAGGTGAGGTAGGCTTGCTAAAGGAGGCATCAAGGGCAGTGGAGGCCCAATATGAGAAAGAGGCCCAGAGGCTCAAAGCTGAAAAGGAAAAGAATGCAAACCTTATGGGTTTGCTTATTGAGCTGGCTCGACCCATCAATGTCGCTCCTCCGGAGACCTCCACCTCAGAAGATATATCACAGAGTGACATAGACTCCCTATGAGTGATGAAGAAGAAAGCTCAGGCAGTGGATGAATGGGTCACCCTGTAGATAGGAAACACCTAGCGTTTCCTAGCGTCCACCCTCCCTAATTTTTACATGGCCCAGCAAGTTATTCATCAGGCGGAAGCGCTTATTGAGTAGTGGGAGGGTGACACCAAAAATTACCACACATGGAAGGTGGAGCTCGAAGAGCTCCTTGCCTTGGGAGAAGATATAATTTCTGAATCTAGAATTCTGGGTGAGGAATCATTTGATTTTGTAAGAACCCAACACTCCAGACTTGACCTCACATTGGAGGTAACCAAGCAACTGGTAGGGTCCTTGCAAGAAAAGGTAAATGCTATTAAGTATTCTTCTAATTTATACAAGTCTTTTGTAATAAAGGCTTCCGGGGCTGATCCCCTTAGCATAGATACATATACCCCTGAAGATTTAGTTTTGGGGAGTTTTGATGAAATAGTGAAGTCCCGGTATCAATCCCTGGAGGGGATAGATGGGGCCCAGATGCTGAAATTAACCAGCATGATACTTAAGGGTCATGACACGGCAAGGATGGTAGATGAATTTAAAGAAACTATTCTGGACCTCGTGGAACAAGTTGAAGTGGCCAAGCACAGAAGGGCCAGCCTGAAGAATATAGATGAAGATGGCATTTCTCACCTCCTCCAGGATTTCAATGACAATAAGCAACCTTGAGCTTTCTCCAGAGGCCAGGGAAAACTCACATTGAGTATTCTTTATTCTTTTTGGGGACGTAAGTTCCCGGATCCCGGAGTCTCGGATCCAAAATTTTGTATTCTTTCAAAGTGATCTGTGTCCCGGTCCCTGAGGCCGACTGGTCACTTTCAGAAGCGGCTAATAAAGGCTTTCTGAAGGTAGTTGGATACATCAAGGGGCGTCGGCTTGGTAGTTGGTTTTCTGACAGGGTGGTCTTCTTTAGGTGCCACTCAAAGGTACACCTGGCACATTGGAGACAGGGTGCCGCATTTCCCATTTATGAGGCATGTAGCCTTAGTCCCTGAGGGACCTACTTTCTTCTTTCTCCTTTTTGGCTCTCTTCTCGAGGCTGATTATTCCACTGTATATTCTTGTCTTGTCCTTCTGACATGATAGACCTATTCCATCTCCAGGTCTTTTGTAGGGTGTCACAGGTAGTACCGACCCCCGGATATTGTATTTTATTGAAACTTGATGTAAATAGGGTTAGGGTTAGAAGAGAGTTGTATAAATAGGTAGACTGGCCCATTTCCAAGGGTTGGAAAAATTGATAATTTTGTTGTCTATGATAATAGCAAAGCAATTCCTCATTTTAGTTGTAGAGCTCAATGCTTTATCATTCTATTCTTAATAGTTAGATGCTCCCTTGGGGCCATCATTGTATCACACACCAGTGATTGCTGGAAGGAATATTAGCAAAGAAGAAAGAATTCTCGGCAATGATGTTGTTTATGTTCCTGCTTCTAAGTTAATGGTATTTCATGTTTTAATGTTCTTTATGTCTTCTACTCTGATATGTTAAAGTAGATTAACGACCTCTTTACTCGCGCTACTGATAAAATGCCAGCTGATGGTTATGTATTTCTTCAGTAATTAGTGTAGTCTATCAGAGTATTATTGATGTCCCAGACATTTCAGCATGACTATAGTTAGATGAAATGTTTCTAACCCTGCAGGATCTTATTCGTTTTATTTGCCAAGTGTAGAATTCTAGGGGAAACCTTACTATATTGAATCTCCAGAGGTTTTGAGTTGAAGAAACTAGCTATCCCCCTCAAAAATAGTCACTTCTCCCAACCAAGCCTCGCACCGTCGTGACCTGACACCAGAGTGCTTGAAGGCTCGGGGAATTTATTTTACCCGGATAACCTTTGTAGGCGGAGTTGACCGGTATCTCCGAAACCTGGTGACAACTTATGATTGTTGGTGGACCCGGTCAAGAAAATCCCGTCAACAAAAACTGGCGCTAGAAGGAGGGCACAAACTCATCCCCTTCCCAAGATTCTAATTTTACACCTCCCGAGGGTTCCCTGAGTTATAATTTTAAAAGGCAAGCCTTCAGCGGGATTGGATCTTTCTCCCCAGTGAAGTTTGAAAGAGTCCTTAGGTCTGCCCCAAATCCTAGAAGGTTTGTCGAACTCGAGCCCCCTACTCGAAAGAAATGGACCTCGAAAATCATACCAGCCACTATTATTTGGGGATCGACCATACCTCTAAATACCCAAACTCCTCAGATAATTCTGGGAACCAATGCCCAAACTACCCAACATATAGTTCCTTCAATGGCTGTGTACTTTAGAAACACCGGGTCCCCAATGGGAACATTTTTGGGTGCAATCAACGACTTACCCTCCCACCCAGAGAAGATCTGCCCACGATATGAGCACTTAGGCTCACAGACCGTGGAAGAACACTTACAGGAATACAAAGATGCCATGAACTGACACCAGATCCAACATGAAGATGTTGTGACTCAAATTTTTCCCTTATCTTTAGGGCAAGGTGAGTTTAACTAGTACCTTAACCTTCCTGCCAACTCCATAAACAGTTGGTAAGACATGGAGGACACCTTCCTGGCTGCCTTTCATGTGCATGTGGACCCAACTTGGTCCCATAGCTAGTTCATCTCTATTAGGAAGGAACCCAATGAACCTCTTGCAACATTCAACTATAGGTTCCAGCGCGCTCTCAAGCAGTGCACGGGCCGCTTCATTCCATCCCCGGAGGTAACCATACAGACCTATCTCAACGTGATGGACCCTTTCGTTGCCACTCTCCTTTGGAGAACAACCGTAGTAGGCGACCGGGACACCTTGGAAAAAGTCTACAACCTAGCCCTAGAGCTGTCCCGTGGTCTCAACAAATCCCTGGGCAGGATTGGGTAGAGCACGCCTTTCAACATCATCCCCAATGGAACTACATATGTCGGGGGATACAACCCCAATCTGGCAATAGGTGCCCCCTCGATGGTGATGAATCCTCTGCCACCCTTGATAGACCAACAGGCACAATACATTTACCCAGCGTAGAACCAGACGACACTGGGTCTAGAAGTATTCCCTTGGAATCAATCACAGCAGACACAACAGAATCAGACACAACCGTTCGGAGTGCCATTTTTCCAGTCATCTGCGACTGGAGGATTGTCACCCTCAACTCCAGCTAACATTGCTGCCTTCCCAGGAAGCCAACAACAATAGTCATCACATTGTGATGCTAACACTCAGTTGACTGCCAAGGTCAAATCCCTCCGGTGAATGTTGTCTACCTTAACTGTGGACATGGGCCAACTAAAGGCGGGGTCCTATGCGCCCCAGAATTCAACTTCCCAGAGGGGAAACATTTTCTTTGGCCAGTGAAACAACAATGATGGAGGAAGAAACTTCAACAATGGGTCTAGGCCCAATCAATAGCAATGGAATAATAACACGAACATTAGAGGCCCACCTCCGAACCAAAATGCCAACCAAAATGGTGCTGGACCATCACATTTTACACCGGTTGTAGATTTCTAGCCCATGACTAATTGGTGTAGACTACATGACACAGGTTCACAAAATGAGGTGAATTGTGCCACTTTGGAGAAGGTCATCATGATCTCTCAGCTGGATAGGCAGTAGTCGCACAATACTACCCCTCTAGAACCCCCTATCCAAGAGCCAGCTCATAGCGCCTTCACCTATGATACCATCTTATTCAGAACTTCCGAGGAGGGTGAAGAAGAATCCAAACTACAAGGATTCTTTGATGAATCTATCCTGCCCTTTGAGGTCAACGCCTTTACTAACCCGCAGACTCCATACAATACTTGGAGTCAAGTTGGTAAAGGACCAGCTTACATGCCCACACCTCCTCCCCGGTGTAACGCAACTGATCGACCCACTCCTCCAAAAGGCCCTAGCTCTAACCAAGCAAAAGACACCGCCAAGGAAAATCACCCATTCCCAGGAGGAAGATTTGATATTACAAAGGCGTTAGAACAGACCACCACCTCCATGACCTTGATGGAGGTTTTGCTAAACTGTCCCGAGTAGAAGAAATCTCTTTTGAAGCTCTTGGGAAACCCAAAAGCTATCTGCTGCCCACCCAAGACCATCTCATTTGAAGATGCTAACATGGCCATATTTCAGGGAAACAACAAGGATCCCCCATTCCTACTAGGCCTGAATATCCACAGCAAAAATATACACAACTTCTTAGTAGACTCCAGAGCTTCAGGTAATATCATGCCCTTGTCCATTTGTTAGAAGCTCGAATTCCACCCCACCCCATCTAATGGCGCAGTAATCTAGCTAGATAAGACCACTGTGAAAATGGTGGGGGAATTGATGAACGTCTGAATACACCTTATCCAGGACCCCAGGATAGCCAGCATCATTGACATCCAAGTGGTGGACATCCTAGAGACCTACGGGATGTTACTAAGTCAAAATTGGTCTAAATCCTTGAATGGGTACTTTTCGACTGACTTCACCCACTTATGGCTTCCATGGGAGGGAGAATCCAATAAGCTCCAGGTCAAAAGTGAACCCTGGATGAAACAGGCCCTTACCGAAGTTGGGAGGGTCAATGAGGTCTTTTTCTTCGAGACTTCTATGGGGGTGTACCGGCCTTTTGAAATCTTAACATTCAATTTCATCTCCAGAGAAGACCCCGCCATGCTACAGAGAGCCCAAGACTTGGATGAAAAGATGAGAGTCAAAATTGTCTCTAAAGGCACCATAGCAACCCTTGCCACACTCCTATCTGGCACTTGGTGCCGAGTGCACTACCAAAAACATTCAGAGCTCGAGTGCGGGCCATGTCTCTCAATTGCTAACCGGCACCTCGATAACCTCCAGAATAAACAACACGCAATTGATTCCCTGGGATCCAGTACTCCTACGGGATGCGCTCCTTTGGTACCATCTCCCTAGGAATCCCAAATCCACACACCTCCAGAGGTAAATTCTGCACTCACATCGGTAGTCTGGGAAGGACCCTCCAAGTCTCCTAGCAATAATCCAAAGACTACTCCCCCTCCCCAACGCCAGATTACGAACAATGACTTATGGACCCTTAAGTTCGATGGGTCCCGATCCAAACAAGGCTGTGGGGCTGGGGTAGAATTAATCAATCCGTGAGGGAAATCCTTCCTCGCATCCTATAGGCTACAGTTTAACTGTACAAACAATGTCATAGAGTATGAGGCTTTAGTCCTTGGACTCTTATTTGCATTAAGGAAAGGTATCACCTGTCTCTGGGCTATGGGTGATTCAGAGTTGATTGTTAAACAAGTCCGGAGTCAATACACATGTCATGAAAAAAGGTTGGCTGCATACCGCAACCGGGTTTGGAGCCTTATCAAATATTTTGATGCCTTTGGCATTGACCTCATTCCCCGGTGACAAAACTATGTCCCGGATGCCCTCGCCGTTTCTTCCAGCACACTTGAGCCAATGGCTGGCTTGCGACTCTGGAGATTTTCAGTTGAGATGGTCCCCACCCCATCCATTCTAGATAATTTCACCCACTTTTAGGTTTTTGAGGACAATCAACATATCCTGGCCTTCATGGCAAATGTTGGTGTTTTTGAAGATCAGATAGTGCAAGAATGAGACCATGACGATACTAGGCAGGGTGATGAAGATGATGGGATCATGGACTTGCCCACTAACACCATCCCAAAGGGGATGGTTGCATTCGAATGAATCTTTGACTCAGACCCTCGGGCCCATGAGAAGGTGTCATCATCCTCCAAGGGAGGGAAGTTTGAGAAGGTTAACATCAGCCAGCCCGGTGAAGAAAAGATCATTCACATCGGTACCTCCTATTCCCCTGAGGAGAAGGAGAAGATTCTCGCGGTTCTCTGAGAATACATCGATGTAATTGCCTGGGGTTATGAAGAATTGAAAACATATGATACATCCATCATGACCCATACTATTCCCCTAAAATCAGATGCTAAGCCCTTCTGGCAAAAGAAAAGACCAGTCAACCCCCTGATAGAGCCTCTGATTCGTCAAGAGGTAGAAAAACTACTGTCAACCCAGATAATCTTCCCAATCCGGCACACTACGTGGGTTGCCAACCTGGTCCCCATAAGGAAAAAGAACGGTGAGATCTGCCTTTACGTGGATTTTTGAAACTTGAACAAGGCATTTAAAAAAGATAATCACCCTCTCCCCTCATTGGATGAGGTGTTGCAGATAGTGAATGGATCCCAGATGATGTCCTTCCTAGATGGATATTCAGGATACAACTAGGTCATGGTCAAGTATGAGGACAGAGAGAAAACAACGTTTACCACCAAGTGGGGAATGTTTGCATATAGGAGAATGCCTTTTGGTCTGATCAATGCAGGGGCTACATTTTAGAAGGCCATGGACATTGCGTTCGAGGGCCTTGTGAATCGGTGCATAATAATCTACATGGTTGATTTGACCATCTTTTCCCAGGATAGGCATGATCATCCCGCCCACCTCGCTCAGATCTGTGAGAGATGTCACCGGTATGGAATATCCCTCAACCCAAAGAAGTGCATATTCGGGGTCACCAAGGGGAAGTTGCTCAGGCATATCATCTCTAAGAAGGGTATATCCATAGACCCTGATAGAGTCGAAGCACTGCTAAACTTACAAATGCCTGGCAGCAAGAAAGAAATATGATCCTTCTTTGGAAAAATCAACTTTGTGCGATGATTCATCACAGGATTCACAGAAATAGTTAAACCACTCAATGAGATGATGAAGAAGGATACCAAGATTGAGTGGAGTCTTGAGGCAAAGTGGGCATTTTCCCAAATCAAACAAATAATAACGGAGGCACCTATCTTGGCTAGTCTGGATTATTCCCTTCCATTTTACATTTACTCATTTGCTTCGCTGCATTCTATCACGACAGTGTTAACCCAAAAGGTTGGAGGGGAAGAACGACCAATAGCTTTCATGAGCTCCCCCTTCAAGAATTCTGAAGTCCGATATTCATCTCTAGAAAAATAGGCCTTTGCTCTAGTTTGTGTCGTGAAGAAATTCTGGCATTATATTCTTTGGATCAAAGTACATGCTGTTATTCCAGACCAGGCCATCAAATCTCTGCTGATGTAGAGTGAATTGGGCAAGAGACGAGGGAAATGGATGGCCATCCTCCAGGAATATGACTTAGAAATGCAGCCCATGAAGATAGTCCGAGGCTAGGGACTAAGTCGAGCGATGGCAGAAGAGACTCCCCGCATAGAATGCCAAACTTACACAGTGGAATCAATCACCCAAGATCCATGGTATACCAATTTGGTATACTTGTTACTAAATAACAAATGTCTGGAGGGATTACCTCCCCACAAACGCCGAGCCCTACAGATGAAAATTTCCCACTTCATGATCAAAAACTCTGCGCTTTATCGCATAAAATATGAGGGAGTGTACCTCCGGTGCATCGACAGAAAATCAGGCTGAAAGAGTGATTGATGAATTCCACAGACATTTTGGAATTGGGCATGGCTCTGCCGATGCCACTACCCATTAGATCCTTCAGGCTGGATACTATTGGCCCTATATATTCAAAGATGTTTATGCTCATGTTAGGAAATGTCATACTTGCCAAACCGCAGCGCATCGTGAATGTAACCCAACTATGCCTCTACAACCAGTCTACAAGGCTAGACCCTTTGCCCAGTGGGCATTTGACTTCATCGGGGAAATCAACCCCAACTTGTCTGCCAACCACTGATACATCCTTACTGTTACTAATTACTGCACTCGGTGGTCTGAGGCTATACCTTGCAAAAACAACATGGTGGACGTAGTTATCAAGTTCTTGGAAGAAAACATTGTCACAAGGTTTGGAATGCCCTTCGCTTTGGTATGTGACAATGGTTTGGCATTTTGTTTAGCACAGTTACTTGAATGGACCTACAATCGAAGGATCACTCTGAAGATCTCCAGCAACTATTATCCCCAGGGAAATGGCGTTGTTGAATCGACAAACAAAAATTTACTTGAAGCGATCAAACATTTGTTAGAACAGAATCCCTGAGATTGGCACCAAAAGTTGAAATTCACCCTCTAGGTGGATCGCATTCATATCAAGGCCACCCTGGGAACATCCCCATTCCATCTAGTTTATGGTCAGAACCCTGTATTCCCAGTCAACTTACAGATCCTAGTTTTATAGTTTATGCAGGAATTTAACAACAGGGACAACATCGTGGAGGTTCGGCTCCTAAATCTGGTATGAATGGAAGAACAACAAGATGCAACTCTTGAACATTTTGTGCGTCATCAAGTAGTGGTAAAAAGATAGTTTGACAGAAGAGCCCAATATAAGGCTTTTTAGATCTTGAATTCGGTCCTGTTGTGGGACAAGGCCCGGGAGAAGAAAGGAAAGCATACCAAGTTCCAATGGCTCTGGCTCAGACCATACCTGATCTCAGAAGTCTGCGGGGCAAATACTTACCACCTTAACGCTCTGACTAGGGAACCTATTGCATTGCCCGTTAATGAACAGTTTCTCAAACACTACTTTGAGTAGGGTAAGTTTTTCCAAAGTTGTATTATATGTAAAGCCTTCCGCTTGTAAATATCTCTTTCGGGTGTCTCGTTGCGAGGTGCCCTGCCTTGTAAATAGCCTTGTCGGCTATCCTCTGGGACAGTCCCCTTTTGTCATTTTTTTTTCATTTTTGGTGTTCTTTCAATTCTGGCATTTTGTTCTGTCTTGCAGGAATTGGAATGCTTCACATAACTCTGGCCTCCGGTGCAATGTCTATGGCATGGTGAACTTTAGGATCTATCTTTAGCACGGTGGAGTCAACCCGATCTTCGGGGTTATTTTTACGAGTTATGGCACATTTTGAGAAATTTCCATTGGGTGTTGTCTATGGGAGTCTGGTAATCAGTGAACACAAATAATGTAAGGAACAAGTAATCAGACACACTGAGGGTAGATCGGTTGTACTAATTTGTTGACCTAGGTCTGAAACTTTAACGAATTTTTCCCAGGTCTGGAGCTTTATCCTCTCTTCAAACATCTAAATATAGGTGGATAGGTGAAAGAAGTACTGCCATTAAAATTAGCTAAGCTTAAGCTTAATGGTGAAAGAAGTACTGCCTTACCCATCCAGAAACAAACATAATAACAAGAGGAAAAGCAGGATAAAACTCCGATCTTTGGGGGAAGCGAGAAAATTGATGACTAGTTCGATGTGATTAGTACCTCTTCTCTATTCCTCCCAGAGGTCATCGTCTTGATTTCCTTTTGAAGCACATACGACACCACTGATGAAGGGCTACAGACTAATTCTTGCATGGCTGGATTCTCTCAGATATGTTACTCTTTGCCTGTCAGGCGCTTCAGGAGGCGGCTTATTCCAGCTTTGCTAACCAGAGATTCTTTAGTTCTCAAATGCGCTAAGGCATTTATCCCAGATAGTTTTCATTTTTTATGTCCTGCATCCCCGTCCCTACATTTTGTGTGCAAAATGATGGGTCCCCCTTTTTTCTTTTGTTTGCTTTTTGCTTGCGGCTTTGCCTTGTCTTTCTTTCCCTTTTGTTTTCTTTCTCCGGGGTTTTCTTCCCTGGCATGCTATTTTGTTTGTTTGGTTTTCACCTCCGGGACTCCGGTCCTAGAGGTTGTCCTTCAGTGGGAACCAAATTCTAGACTCTGGGATTCTTCACCATGATGTTCTTAAGGATATCATCACGGGGAATCCCCGGGCCCGAAGTCCGGAGTTTTTGGCTTGTCCAGAGATTGCCAAAAGGAGGAGGATTACATTTTACCGTGGTTATAAATAGAAATTATCTGTCACTTTCACACTTATCGCGATTAAAACCTTCAAGCACTTAGAGAGAATTAGAGAGCGATTTCAAAGCGATTAACAGAGCATTTGCAGAGAGTTTACGATAATCAACGCTTGAAACTTTTGGTCATTCTCAGGAAAGTACAAGTGCTTTGTGGTAGTGACTCTGACCATTGGACAACTTGAGCTATTGCAGAGCTCCTACGGTAAATCCTCCCTTTCCTCCACCTTCTGCATTCTCAGGTTAGTGTTTCCACTTTCTCGCTTCTCTATTTTTTTTTCTTCTGCTCTCTGGTTTTCTTCGGTTTCATTTGTTTTTGTCTATCTTGTTTTGTCTTGTTTCTCTATTTTGTCTGGTTTATTGTCTTCTAGTTTTTCCACCCACTGGTGGGTCAGCTCTACCAGAGGGTTGTCTGCCCTCTGTGCAGAAGTAGTCTGTCTGTAAAAATATGTTGATAGTTGTATATGCGTTTCTGCCTTGTCTAGTTTTCCTATGGGCGTCGTCCCACATTGTATATTCATGTATATGTGTGTATAACTATATATAACCCCTGTATATCTCCTCATTTATATGTATATATCCCTTAGCTCCATGTATATCCTTCTGGGTGTCTTGACAAGATGGTTGAGTCACCTTTGTTTCTAGTTTTCTGCCCCAAACTTGCTTCGAGGTAGAAAACCACCTGTTTGAAACTCGGCTCTCGACTAGTTTCAAACAGGTAGTTTTCTCTCTCCTCCATGAAGTCTATCAAAACTTCATTTATGTCCCATGCACACAATCAATTCTAGCCAAGTGGCTTTCCCTTTTCACATGTTCGAACAATTGGTTTCACCGTCATCGACATAACTTGCATTTAATGCCTACACACGTGGCACCCACATGGGCTTGATGACCTGGATTTTTGCGTGTCCTCACCACCAGTCATTTCTCTGGGTTTTGGGTCTCCTACCATCCTCCATCCTGTGTCTTTTCCAAGTGTGATAAAATTCCCCACACCTGGATGTTTAATAAGATCTTAAGTTTGCAATGTGCTGTGCTTTTTGGTTACCTTTACATGATACTAACTTTTCAGGAAAGCAAACATCACGGTGGTAGGTACTCCGGACCCCAGAATAATTATTTAGATAACCATGTTTTGATGGTCTCTTTGCCTTGTAGGTTCCCAGAGTTCAGCTTCCAAACATGTTTGAGGCATCTGTGTCATCTCCACCCGGAAGTCCAGAACTACCAACCGCAGCAGAGACTAGGGCAGCCGTAAAGTCCAAGATGGAGAAGGCCCTAGAGAAGCTGCCGCTCACCTTGAATTTTGTACAGGATAATGTCATTGTGGGCTCAAAGATTGAGTCCAAGGTCAAGCTGATAACTGACAGCAACGTCGGAACATGGTCAGAAATGCAGGCCTTGGTGAAAATAATGCACATCCAGCAATAGGCTGGATATCAACTAGAAACCAACATCGGGAACTCTGGAATCCTCCGGGTGGGTTGCTTCCCATGCTCCATGCAATCTCCAAAGCTTATCCTAACACTAGCGAACCACTACAACTCTTCTGTCCGGGCCGTTATGCTCACGGCTACAGAACCTACATGGTACCCCACTCCACTAGTGTCCCTCGACCCAGTCATATTCCAGGCAAGCCTAGGAATCCCATAGTTTAAGAAGGCCTCGGTGGTTACAAGGACTGATGCCTTGACCCAGTTCACACAACTGGAGGATGCTGCCCGGGTATATATGAATACCCACTGGCTCAAGGCCCCAAAGAGGATGAAGATAGAGATCCCCCACTCTGAATTCAAGGAGAGCATCCAAATGGGGATGATAGCATTAGCCTGGGAATTTGGGCAGCCCTCCACCCAGGAGTTTTCCAAATGGATGTACTATTTCCTCCTTGGCATGTCCACCAAGGGAGAATACTTTGACTGGGTGACAATAATCTCCAACCACGTCGACTCCCAGTTCCAGTAGTTGAACCGAAAGAAGAAGTTCTATATGTCTTCTTATGTTTTTTGGGCCCTGGCGTAGCAAAGGCCCCATTCACATGGTCTACTTACTGATGGCGTACTCAGGATTGGCCTGGGACAAAAATCATCGTGGGACCATTTCCAAAAGATTCAATGGGAGGCCAGCTTCCCCAGTTTCTGCCGGGTAAACAATGCGTTCGTTTACTACCACCTGCTCACACCCACCTAGGATGTCAGATACCGCCTGTCCACTAAGGCGATGAAGCTAGTCCATAGCTATGGACATTACTATATTCAATTCCAGTAGCATACATACATTAGGGTCGCCGGCTTCTCTGGGAAACCCTACTTGTTACCCAGACATTGTGGGGACAAGATCGTGCTGTTGGAATATTGTAGGAAAATAATGGAGTTGCATGCCTTCTTTTCCCTCAAGATGATCCTGAACATCTCATTCCTAATCACCTGTGGGACCTACACATGGAGTCTGGCCACTGCAAAAGAGGCAGATAATGAGCTGAAAATTTATAACTTACAAGAATTTTATCTAGCGCGGAAAAATTTTTGATCCGCATGGTAGGATTGCAACGGCAATGCCCCGGGCTTCAGAGCCCCATCACATACACAAGGAGGACTTCTAGGTAGATTTACAAGATGATGTGGATGTGCGGAGCTGGCACTTCATTAGAATGATAACCAGCATGATGCATAAATTGAAGCTCTGTAAGTTCCCGGTGGACTTCTCAGATGTCACCCCTACTATCAATCCCCAGTACAAGGAAAAGGGGATCGATAAAAAGGCCCTTCCACCAGAAAACTGGGATGCCCAAGAAGGGCCCACTATTGAAGACTTCAATCGAGAGGTGGTTGAGAGAAGCCATGCCTATTTCAAGAGGGTGTGCCCCAGAAGTACCCACCGAGCAATCCAGCCGGCGCCAAAGTTAACTCCGCTGTCGGTACCTAAAATGACCCCGGGGGCCAGGACTTCTTCACAGGGGTTAGATAAGGGAAAAATAATAGCTACAACCCCTTCTGCACAAGAAGTCCCCATCACCGAGCAAATAAAACAATCGGTGGCAGCCTCCGAGCAAATGAGGGAGCAACTGATAATGAGGCTGGCCACCCCACCACTCATGGCCGGACCACTTTGTCCCTCCTCCTCTCTGACATTGGCTGCCTTAATGGTCAAAGAAACAGGGGTAGACCCCCTAGAAGTGGCGGCAATAAGAGATGCGGGGCCACCTCTGGTTACCTGGCAAAAGAAGAAGCTCTTCAAAAAGACCAAGGCAGAGCCGGAGCTAGAGGAATCTCGACCACAGGAAGTAGAGATCCTTTCTTCTAGTTCCCCAGAACTGGAAAATGAAATAGAGCCTGCAGAGGTCCCAGCTAGTCCCCCTCCAGAAGAATAATTTTATGTATTTGTGACCGATGAGTTCGGGAATTTACAGGGGGATGATACACAAGTGGAGGTAGAAGTCCCGGTGGCAGAAAAAGAGGCTACAAAACAAGAAGATATTGAGAAAGAGTCTACACAAGGGTAAGAGTAGCAGGTGGAAGAGGAGCCAGAACCAGAGATTATCTCTAGGGCTCAAGCAATGCAAGGTCCAGGAGTGGACCAACAAAACCCAAGTGAGTAAATGACATCCGTTGGGGGAATCGGACCTTCGAGAATAATCATAACCCCAGACACCACATTCCAAGGACCACTCCCAAGATCCTCTTTTGGGTAGGTGATCACGGTGGCCCAAACTCTAAATCTTGGCCTAACACCCCCTACTACCAAAAGAGGTGCCGACAGAAGAAGAGGCCCTGACAGAAGAACAACAAGAACAAGAAGAAGAGCAGATTGAATTAGAAATCCCCAAGGAAGCCTACTAGGGTCCAGACCCAGTGGTTGACATACAGGACAAGGCTGAGGAGATGGATATTGAAAATAATATTGCTGCAGAAGAGATTGGGGCAGGGAGAGGAACAGATGAGGTCCAGATTGCTGAGAAGCAACAGCCACAAGACACTGGGGAAGAATCAGGGGAAAAAACTCTGGCAGGAAGGCCACCCCTACCACCTCAATGGCTGATAGAGAGTAGGAAAAGAAAATCTTAGTCCACTCCTGTGATTCCTCTCTCCCTGGCTAAAATGATGGCCCAAGTTCAGGCCCTGCCAAAGGCAAAGAAAGCCTGGACAATTCACACTCTTCAAACTGGGCTGGGTTGGGAAACAGTTGCCATTGTGGCAACACCTCCCCCAGATGCCGATGAAGCAACCATGGATCCCACAGACTACAATGTTGCAGAGGTATCCCTAGGGAAAAGGGGAAAGCAAGGTGAGGTAGGCTTACTAAAGGAGGCAGCAAGGGCAGTGGAGGCCCGATATGAGAAAGAGGCCCAGAGGCTCAAAGCTGAAAAGGAAAAGAATGCAAACCTTATGGGTTTGCTTACTGAGCTAGCCTGACCCATCAATGCCGCTCCTCCGGAGACCTCCACCTCAGAAGATATACCACAGAGCGACATAGACTCCCTACGAGTGATGTAGAAGAAAGCTCAGGTAGTGGACGAGTGGGTCACCCTGCAGATAGGAAACACCTGACATTTCCTGGCGTCCATCGTCCCTAATTTTTACATGGCCTGGTAGGTTATTCATCAGGTAGAAGCGCTTATTGAGCAGTGGGAGGGTGACGCCAAAAATTACCATGCATGGAAGGTGGAGCTCAAAGAGCTCCTTGCCTTGGGAGAAGATATAATTTCTGAATCTAGAATTTTGGGTGAGGAATCATTTGATTTTGTAAGAACCCAGCACTCCAGACTTTACCTCACATTGGAGGTAACCAAGCAACTGGTAGGGTCCTTGCAAGAAAAGGTAAATTCTGTAAAGTATTCTTCTAATTTATACAAGTCTTTTGTAATAAAGGCTTCTGGGGTTGATCCCCTTAGCACAGATACATATACCGCCGAATATTCAGTTTTGGGGAGTTTTGATGAAATAGTGAAGTCCCGGTATCAATCCCCAGAGGGGATAGATGGGGCCTAGATGGTGAAATTAACCAGCATGATACTTAAGGGTCATGACGTGGAAAGGATGGCAGATGAATTTAAAGAAAATATTCTGGATCTCGGGGAACAAGTTGAAGTGGCCAAGCACAGAAGGGCCAGCCTGAAGAATGTAGATGAAGATGGCATTTCCCGCCTCCTCCAGGCTTTCAACGATAATAAGAAACCTTGAGCTTTCTCTGGAGGCCAGGGAAAACTCACATTGAGTATTCTTTATTCTTTTTGGGGATGTAAGTTCCTAGATCCTGGAGTCCCAGATCCAAAATTTTGTATTCTTTCAAAGTGATCTATGTCCCGGTCCCCGAGGCCAACCGGTCACTTTCAGAAGTGGTTAATAAAGGCTATCAGAAGGTAGTTGGCTACATCAAGGGGCATCGGCTTGGTAGTTGGTTTTCTGATAGGGTGGTCTTCTTGAGGCGCCGCTCAGAGGTACACCTGGCACATTGGAGACAGGGCACTACATTTCCCATTTATGAGGCATGTAGCCTCGGTCCCCGGGGGACCTAATTTCTTCTTTCTCCTTTCTGGCTCTCTTCTCGAGGCCGATTCTTCTACTGTATATTCTTGTCTTGTCCTTCTAACATGATAGACCTATTCTGTCTCTAGGTCTATTGTAGGGTGGCGCCGGTAGTACCGGCCCCCGAATATTGTATTTTATTGAAACTTGATGTAAATAGGGTTAGGGTTAGAAGAGAGTTGTATAAATAGGCAGACCGGCCCATTTCCAAGGGTCGATGAAATTGATGATTTTGTTGTCCATGATAATATCAAAGAAATTCCTCATTTTAGTTGTAGAGCTCAATGCTTTATCATTCTGTTCTCAATAGTTAGATGCTCCCCTGGGGCCACCATTGTATCACACACCTGTGATTACTAGAAGGAATATTAGAAAAAAAGGAAGAATTCTCGATAATGATTTTGTTGACATTCTTGCTTCTGAGTTAATGGTATTTCTTGTTTTAATGTTCTTTATGTCTTCTACTCTGATATGTTAAAGTATATTAATGACCTCTTTACTCCCGCTACTGATAAAATGCTAGCTGATGATTATGTATTTCTTCGGTATTTAGTGTAGTCTATGAGAGTATTATTGATGTTCTGGACATTTCAGCATGACTATAGTTAGATGAAATGTTTCTAACCCTCCAGGATCTTTTTCATTTTATTTTCTAAGTGTAGAATTCTAGGGGAAACCTTACTATATTGAATCTCCAGAGGTTTTGAGTTGAAGAAACTAGCCATCCCCCTCGAAAATAGTCACTTCTCCCAACCAAGCCCCGTACCGTCGAGACCCGACACCCAGGTGCTTGAAGTCCTGGGGAATTTATTTTACTTGGATAACCTTTGCTGGTGGAGTTGGCCGGTATCTCCAGAACCTGGTGACAACTTATGACTATTGGCGGACCCGGTCAAGAAAACCTCATCAACAGGAACCACAGTGGAAGAGTTGCAGGTGTGACATAAAGGGTTTTACAGCCCTCCAGAGGAAAGTGTTGGCATTGCAAGAGGATTTGTCTAGAGGAGCTAATATTAGGGAAAGAGATGAAAGTGGGAATTAATACAAAGAAGAAGGAAATTTTTAAGAAGAGTAAGAAATGGTTAGGGATCTTGATGAAGCTAGGTTTTTGAGGACCATTTCTAATATTCGAAAGAGAGCCAGGATTGAATTTTTTAAATTTTATATAAATCTTAATCTAGAAGAGGTCATTGATTGGATCAATGATATGGAATATTACTTTGAGTATGAGGAAATAGAAGATCTTGAGAGGGTTAGATTCAAAAAGGAAAAGCTAAAAGGCCATGCAAAAATTTGGTGGCAAGAAGTCAAGTTAGAGAGAAATAGAAGTGGGAAGTAGATGATAGAAAGATGGGGTCAAATAGAAGAAAAATTGAAGAGATAGTTCATTCTTATTGAGTATGAGCTTGATTTTCTAAATAAAAGGAAAGGGATGAAGAAAATAGGAAAATATATCCAAGAAAATACATAAGAGTTCTATCAAGTCCTTATTAGAATAGGTCATCCTTAAGCCAAAAAGGAGAAGGTTTCCAATTATATAAATGGGTTGAGACAAGGTATTCAAGAAGAATTGATAATGGTAAGGACATCTACCATTGAGGATGCATATAAAATTTTATTTGAAGGTAGAAGGAAAACTAAACAAGAAGTTTGAGAGAAAGAAAAGTAGAAGAGGCCATGGTGGAAAGCCTAGTAGATTGTATTATAAAGGCCAAAATGAAGATCAGAATAAGAATGGTGACTGTAGTAGCAATTAGAATCAGAGGGGAAATAATTTATATCACCATCATGATTAAATTAAAAGAAATTAGAGAGGAAGAGGAAGAGGGAAAGGACTAGGAAGAGGAGGTTTTCATGGGATGTGTTTCCATTGTGTGGAAGAAGGACACAGGGCTTATGAGTTTCCCCAAAATCAAGGGAGAAAAATAGAAGAGAATTCTTCAACAATGTTTCAGTCACACATGTAAATGAGGATGCCAAGTCATCACATTCTAAAGATGCTGAAAGAGGAGAGGTATTTTTTAGCAAAAGAGACTTGATAAATGATGAGAAGAAACCTGAGAAAATGAAGAATTTTTTTCATACAAGGTACAAGTATAATTGTAAACTATTAAATGTCATTGTTGATAGTGGTAGTAATAACAACCTTATTTCAAAGGAAGTGGTTGATAAATTAAGTTAGAGAGAAGAAATAATTCAAACCCATACTTGATTTCTTAGTTGCAGAAGGATCGTAAGGCTTTGGTCAATGAACAGTGTCTGGGAAAGTCCAAAATTGGAAACTATCATGATGAGCTATTATATAGTAATATGCCTATGGATGTTTGTCATTTTTTGTTAGGGAGACCATATAAATTTTATCATCATGCAGTGCATGATGGGTATGTAAGCACCTATTCTTTGAGAAATGATGAAGTTCAACACAAGCTAAACCCATTGAAGGAAACTAAGGAAAAGGTATGTAGTAATGAAAGAATATGTTTAGTTGATGCAAGGAAGTTTCTACAAGGCACGAAGCATGAGCATATTTTTTTTTTCTTTAATTCTCAAATTTGATAAAGAGGAAGTAGAAGATGTACATGTGGAAGTTGCAGATGTTTTGGATGAGTTTCAGGATATTATATCCTATAATGTACTTGATGTATTGTTACCAATAAGAAAGATTAGTCATCAAATGAAATTGATTCCTAGAGCCATTTTGTTGAATAAGGAAAACCATATAATAACTCAAACAAAGAATGAAGAATTATTGAATAGACAAGTGCAAGAGTTGTCACAAAATGTGTTGATTTGAGAAAGTTTGTCCATGTGCTATACAAATAGTACTATCACAAAAGGCTAGACTGGTGTGTATGGTTTGACTATTGTACTAATGTGGACAAGTACTAGACATCGACTTTAGCTAGCTTCACAAGTTTGAGTGTGTCTACTTATTATAGACACCCTAACTTGTCCCTCTTCATTTCTAAAAAGAAAATTAACATTGCCTATGAAAATATAGTTAATTTTTATAAATTATCTATATTTTTAATATTCAACTATTTATTTAATGTTATTAAATAAATTCATCACCTTGTATTTTATTAATTTAAATACTACTCCTAATGTATTAAAATTCTATTTTGATATATGTTTCCTCCATATTCATTATTTAAATAAATTTTATTTTTTAAATCTCTCCATTTTCTCTAAATTTCTTCTAAACCCCATTTAAATTAAATCTTTAATTTAATTTAAATCTCAGTTCTACTTGCTTTTGGATAATTTTCCTATGATAACACTTAAAAGGTAATTAAAACCCTTTTAGCCTTAATCACTTGCACACACATGTGAGTTTTTCAAATTCTTGTTCCCTCCACTTGAAAAGTCAACACCTCCCTTCCACCTCTTTATCTTGACCATCCATTATTTTTCCTCTTAATCTCCTTCACTGCCACCAAAACCCTACCTAACCCTTCCAAAAACCTATAAACAAGAGGCCTCACTCTTTCCAAATGAATCCTTTTCATTTTTTATGCATTGTTATCATGTTAGTATTGATCTAGGATTTCATAGTTCATTCTCATGCATTTCAATCTTAGTTCATTGTTGAATCTAGACATCACATGCTAGGTTAATGGTGAATGAATCTTAAATTATTCTTTCATTTCATCTTAGTTTAATAGTTTGAATATCCATTTGCATCAATGGTGAAAGCTTGAGGTAAGTTCTTCATACTTGTTCTTGAGTTCTTCATCAATCCATTAGTTTGCATCAATCACCTCAAGAAAGAAATCAATCATTGGGATTTTTTGTATTGTGTTGGGAGAGAACACCCACAAAATGTGTAAAATAATATCAAACAAGTCTTGGCTGCACTTGTTTCAGCTTGTCGGAGGTTGTGGAAGAAGATTTTTATAGGAAATAGGTGTTTAGATATGTTAATGTAACTTTTTTTCTCTTTTATCTCCAACATTTTCATGTCTGAGCTTGTTCCACACATGTAGGTTTCAACCACATACATTTTGGCATACCCAGTGGGACCCAAATCCTACTTTTGTTTTATTATTTTTGCATTGTGTAGGTTTTTCTGTTGAACTGATGGATATGTATCTCTACACCTATAGAGGCATCTGTGATGGACATATGTCTCTACCTATAGAAAGGTGTCTTTGACAGACAAACATCTCTTCCTGTAGACATATGTCTCACACGGATAGGCGTCTCTACCTATAGATAAGAATCTCTGATAGAAAGGCATCTCTGAAAGACAGGTATATCTTCCTGTAGATAGGCATATCTAATAGACATGCATCTTCACCTATAGATAAATATCTTTGACAGATAGGCATTTCTGCATATTTTAGTTTCCTTTCATTGTATCTTGCATTTTGGAGTTACTGATTGGAATTTCTTGCAGGTCTTTGATAATTTATATTTTGTAACAGTGGTTTTGTAGGATGGTTGACCAAGATCAAAACATTTTATGACTACTAGTTCACTTGTTTTTTAAGACATTGTTTGAAGACTTTGAAAAATCTAAGACTAATAATTAATTGGTTTTGTAGGTTGCCTTGGAGTTTCAAACAAACATTGTGTCTACTTTAAGTTGATTTAATACACACCTAGTTTAATTAGGAAGGTTCATTTGAGAGTATGCTCTTATCTCTTTACAGATAATCATAAATCCATACCTACTTGATTCGTCGCTTAAAAATGAAATCTTAAGTAAATGTATATGTGTTTTACATATGTGGGAGAAGTAATGGAGTAGGAGAGTATGCTCTTTTCCTTTAAGGAAAACCAAAAATCTAGACCTCTACTTACTATCCATTTTCCTTTTGCATTTTACCTTAGAGATCCTTCTATTGAGGGAAAAATATAACGGGAATGATTCAAGGGGGAATAGGCAAACCCGACCCTTCCAACCCACTATAATCAAAAGCATCTTTGATATAAAAGTCTTGGAGGACATAGCTATTTCTAAATTATATGTATGATATATTTTCATAGGGCTAAGAGACCTCAATCCTGCATGCAGGATTGTGTTAATCTAGTACTCATAGTGCTATAGGCCTCAATCCTTCTTGTGGCACTATAGGGGATACTTACTAAAAAATGTCCTTACTAGAACCCTTAAGATAGAATATACCTGGTTCACCTCTGAAGGTGAGATATTTTAAGTGTAGGGGAGATAATAAATCCCCCAAGATACTCTCCATATCATGCCCCCATTAGCATTTGGAGTCGGCTAATACGACCTCACTAGACCCATTGCATGGCTGGTAGTGGTCATATTCTGATTAGCTATTGGGTGTGTACCTAAGTCAGCGAGTGAGGGTTTTCTCACTTAGACAATTCCCTTAGGGTAGGACTGCTTGAAGTCTACTTTTCTTCCAAGTCAAGCTTTCATCATCTCCACATCAACCCACTTCTTCATCATCATCATACCTCTTATCCTAATCCCCTCTTAATCATCCAAATCATTTCTCAAATCTCAACCATTTCTAATTATTCTAATCCTCATCATCTAATCAACCATCACATTCTTAATCATCTCCTTAATTCAATTCAATCATCTATCTTATCCTAATAATTGTATTCATCATCTCCTACTCATCCATAATCTTCATAGTTGTCTTCCTTCTTCATCATTTCCTTCATCGTAATAACCTCATGTAAGTCCATCATATTCTTCTTAATCATCTTTCATCTTTCATTGTACCTTAATCATTCTAATCATTCAAATTCTTCTTAATCATCCCAACTCATTCCTATCAAATTGACATTTTGAGATCATGAACCCATGACTTTATATTCCTCCATCTCCTATCAACCCTTCATTCAATGCTATAATCAATACTTCACCCTCATCTTTTCAAATCCTATCTTTGGACTTAGGAGTGCTTAATCATTCATCCCATATTTGAAATCATATTTTCAAAACAAAATCAAACCTCCATAAAATACAACCCAATACATCAAATAAAACATCTTTGAGGCCCTTCCCTCATAATAAATTCAAGCCCACATCTAAACCAATCAAATCTTGAGGCCCTACCCTCGCAATCAAACATCACATCCAAAATCTTTGAGGCCATGCCCTCATAATCAAGAAAATCCAAATATTGCCCCTATTCCTAAGTTCATCTCTCAAATTTTTCATCTTCAATATTCTATCTTCATCATCCCCATTTCATCCCAATCATCCTAGTCATTCAATAAAAATGTCAATCCCCATCCTAATCATCCATGAGAATCCAATCTCCTATTCATCCTTGATTCAATCTAATCACATAATTTCTCTTCTAATCAAAATCCAAAACCCCTCATCTAAACATCATGAATATGGATTGGTTTCACAAAATGGTTGAGCAAAATGGTTTCAAATCATACCTCCAATTCAACCAACCTATCAATCATGTCCATCCAAATCATATATACCCCCACACATCATATCCAATCCCAATCCATCTCCCATTTCTTATCATTAATCCACCTTTGATAAGGGGAACCCGTCATATGATTCCCTCCATAGCCACCTTTCCTTAGAGATTCAATAATTTTGAGACACTATCCTTAGCTTACAAAATGGGGGCCAAAATAAAAAATTTTTCTCTAAAGACTTATGCCCTTCCTCCTTTTCCCAAATCCATAATCCCCCTCTCCAATCCAATCCAAATCCTTTTCCTAATCCCCCATACATTAAGATTAATGTTCAAAGAAATAATCCTAATCCTCCACATAATAAAAATCTTTTGAAACTCACATCATCCCCATCTCGCAACAACTTTTCCATTGCCTAGATTCAAGGGCTAGTAGAGAAGTATAAATCTCCAACTCTAATTCAAGTTGTGCAATCCCCTCAAGTCATGAACCCACCACCACCCCCTCAAAATAAAGACACATCTAAATCTCTTAATTCTCAGGAGTCATCCATCTCTCCATCCACCCAATTTGAAGCGTCAATCTCATCCAATACATCACCCTCACAAGTCCAAACATGTCAAGACCTTGCACCAAAGCATGCTAACATGGATTCCTCTTCTCCTTTAGATATAAGCATTCCTCCATCTTATGACACCTCTCCATCTTATGACACCTTTCCACATGAACATCACAACCTTCCATATCAAGATCCACTTATCCTCCTTAACCCATCTAATGATCCCATTCCTAATTAAGATCAAGACATCCCTTGCATTCTATCCATTCATGATTCCCCTCCATGTCAAGAATCAACCTCCACTTACCCCCACTTCATGAATATATTCCATGTCTCAATTCCACTAGTCCCCCTCCATGTAAAGATCAAGTCACTCCATCTCATGATTACATCCCCTCCACCCCATTCTAGGATAGCCTTCCATCTCAAAATCCAATCATCCTTTCTACTCCACTACATAATATTCTTCTAAATCAAGATCAAATTCCCCCTTCACCTCCATGTCATGATCTCAATCCATCTCAAGATCCTACTCTCCCTCCTAATCCCTTACATTAGCCTAATACTCCACAATATTCCATTACCCCTTTCCAATCCATCCATGAACCCAATGCATATAAATTTGGTTCCTCCACCTTCATCTCTCATGGCTTCCTCCAAGCACTAGTCATTTCTTCCACCTCCCATCTCCCTCAACATGGACTTGCATCTTGTTCCCAAAATAATAAGTATCCCATTGGAAAAGGAATTTGTACAAAAATGAATTATAAAGGAAAAGGTTTAGGCCTTCATTAATAGGGTATATTGGAGCCTATATAAATAAAAGAACATCTAGTTTCATATGGCCTTGGATACAAAGAACATGCTCAAGATGTTGGTATACCTTATATCCCTTCTAAGTTCAAAATATCTCCATTTAAACTCAAATGTTCTCATCCCCTATCCTCTAATTAATGTATTTTGGGTCCTTATGTCCAAAACTCCATCCCTCATTCATCCACATCCATTTTGGGTCCTTATCTCCCAAAATCAAACCATTCAACCCTTCCATCCATTTTGGGTCCTTACATACCTCCATCCATCACATCTAATTCCACCATTACATCGTCTCCCATCCCCAAGAAATATTGAAAAGGAACATATCCTTTAATTCTTTCCAACATTCACCCTCCATCATCCCATCTATATATTCTCCACACCATCCATCTTCATGCATCCATACCATGGCTAATCGAAGCAAATTAGATGCCAATGCTAAAATAAAAAAAAGTCTAGAATCCAAAAAATCCTAGGGATCAACATGTCCCATCTAAAAGACATGTTCAATAAAAGAGAAATATGATCCAAAAGAAAGAAAAATTAAAAAGTCCACAAAGGTCTTAAAATAAAAATTCAAAATTCACATGGATTCCAAACCTACTCATTAAAGAAATGCATATCCAAGAAAAATCCAACTAGGTATCCAAACTTGCTAATCCAATAGCTTCCTCCACTCATAAGTCTTACAATCCTCCAACTTCTACATCTATTTTGGGTCCTTATGCATCTAAATCCACTATCCTAGGTCCATCATCCCCCTCCTCTATTTTGGGTCCTTACATCCAAAAATTGACATCTTCTCTTTCATCTCCTTCACACTCTACTCCTCCAATACTCCACTACCCTTTAAGGTTTGTTCCAATTATTATCTTTTTAAATCCTCCATCCATTTGTTCACAAGTCTTCCAACCTTCCATCCATTATGCACTAATCTTTCCCCACCCCTTCACCCCTTTGATCACATATTTTTCATAAATCCTTGTCTTTCATCCTCAATTGGTTTCATCTCCCTTCCAAAATCCTACGAACATCTATGAGAAAATATCCAAAATTCCTTGGTACATTATGAAAAAGGCATATCAAGGGATACCATCCCTGGAACTAGATGTAGACATCTAAAATCATCCTTATATTAATTTAATTAATATTCCCTTAACATTATAATTAATTTTAATTAATTATATTTGTTATGTTCTTCTATTTTATTTAATTAAATTTATTTAATTAAATGTAATTCACTTTCCATAGTATTTGAATTTAATTTAAATAATATCCCCTTTAATGTATTAAATCTTATTTAATACATTATCCCTCATTAATCCCCTTTAAATAAATTTTTAATTTATTTATTCCTCCACATGACTTAAATTCTACTAAACTAAATTAATCTAAATTTTAAATTTAGATTAAGCTAATTTGAACCTAGATCCTACCCTACCTCACATCACTCTCACCAAATAAACCTATTCACTAATTAACTAAGGTTAATTAGGGTAATTTCTTGATTCCTACACCAATTAGTCCTAATTATTTTCTCACAGATGTTTGAGAAAATTTCCAAAAATCACCTTCTCCAAATAATCCTTATTTGGTGCCAACAAGGTTTCTTACACCTATGATGACACCTTATTACACTTTCTAAAAGCATCTCATTGGTCTAAAACTCTTACACCTCTTACAAGATCTTTCACATGTGTACTTTAAGTACACTTTGACTCATCACATCCAAAGTTGCTCACACATGTGTGAGCAAAGTTGGCCTCTTGCATGGCTTATGTGTCCCTCATGTGGCACCTATGTGGATGCCACATGAGCTCCACCTCATCCAAGCCCTCTCTCCTCCAAAAAATCTATAAATAGAGGCCATTTTCAAGAGCAAATCATCTCCCTTTTATGTATTGTTATCATGCTAGTTTAGTGCTAGAGCTTTTAGTGCATTTTTATGTTTATGTTCTTATATAATATAGAAATCAAATCTTAGGTTATCATGGTGAATGAATCTAGTTCTAGTTTCATTTGATCTTGCATAAGCATTTTAACATAGTTTGCATCTTCATTCTCATACTTTTGATGAATGGCTTGAGACAAGTTCTTCATACTTGTTCTTGAGATTTTTCATTGTTCCATTAGCTTGCATTTTAGTTTCATCAATCAAATCAAGTGGGATTAGTATATTGTGTTGGGAGAGCACACCCACAAACTTCTCAAAGAGAAAATCAACAAGGTATTGGGAAACCTTGTTCAACTCATCGAAGGTTATGATGGAGTTTCTTAATTTTGTAGTAAGATTTAGACATTTAGTGTAGCGTATTGATTATATATCTCTAACATTTCCATGTCTGAGCATGCTCCCAATAGGTTAGATTCCAGCATATACACTAGATGCTTTATTCCTTCCATAATATTACTTATGAAATACCCATTGTCTTCCAAATCCACTCATATACCATTCACTTATCCTCATCCCCTTCCACTCTACACTTGGGGTAAATATCCATCCATACTGTTCTACCATGCATATCCTCCACATCTCTTATCCACCACCCATTATCTTATCCACATGTATCCTCCTTTTCCCATCTTTGATCTTGGCTGTCATATTCATTCCATCAATTCATATGCACCTACCATATACTTTACTCATTATCCATCCACCATCCATAATCCTACATAAATTCCTACACTTTCTCCATATTTTATCTTCACACCCTATCCATATCCTCTATCTTATAGACCTCATCCTATTTATTTACTCTGCCTTCCATCCATAATCCTACATAATTCCATCCACTTTATCCATAGTTTATCTTGACATTCTATCCATATCCCTTATCCTATTTATTTCCTCCTCCTTCCATACATAATCCTATATAAGTCCATCCTCCTTTCCATTTCTTTGATCTTGGTTATCCCATGCCTTTCATCCATTCTTTATCCATTATCCTATTCCATCCATATCTTCCATATCATTATCCCCAATCCTATTCATACTCTCCCTCTCATATCCCTTTTGACCTTTCCTACATTTTCTCTTCATAAAAACTAGAGGCACTAAAATATCCATGCATACATTGGATAATACAAGCCTTTATCTCCCTCATTCATATCCTTTGTACACTATCCATCCATCTCATAATCCTTCACCCTCCCACCTCTAGTATGGGGGCATCCTTTGCAGCATAGTCCATGAGATCCTACTCCCCTTATTCTCCATCCTTTAGTCTTCCACTCACATCCCTTACACAACATCCTTCTATTTCATACATCCTTTATCCCCTATCTTCTCATCCTTAATTTTCCTACCTTTAGTGTGGGGAATTTCATAGTTCTTGGATCTCCATTCTTTAATCCCATATAAAATATCCATCTATTCCATATTATCTATCCATCTATTCCATCCACATATCTCCTATCCAATCAACTTCTTCATCCTTCCATACTCTATCATTCCCCGAATCTCCCTTGTCATTGGTCCCAAGCAATTTTTATCCCTTCTCCATATTTTAATTTAATCACATCCAATCATTTTATATTAAATCCATTTATCTTCTACTCAAATCCATTTATATTTTTTTCATCCCATTCAATCCATCTTATCCTCCAATTTCATTTTACCTAATCAAGTTCCCACTTCATCATCTAATCACATGCTCTTCCATAGGTATTCCAGTCATCAAACTAAGCTTTATCCCATCAAAATATGCTCTCCTTTATTCCACTGAGCTTATTTTACGTACTTTGATTGCACGAGTTTTAACCAAATTAGTTATGAGATCGATTGTCCTAGCTACTTATTGATTTCACAACTTTTTCTAGTAAATGCCCATTTGACATCAATAAATATTTTCCCATTGGGATGCATCCTTACGGTGTTGTCATATCAATCCTACATCATCCAATCTTGTTCATGGCAAGAACTATGGACTGAATGACTACTTGGTTATGAGGCCTTTTTGTTTATTTGATCTTTGTGTTTCACTACGTAACAGATTCATGTCATCCATGCCCTTTAGCACGTGATGCATACCTCTTGTTGCAAAATTAAACTAGGATGTACTCTCCAATATTAACATGATACAAATTCCATGAAAAGTCTCTTTCTTTTGCATTTTTAGATAATTTTTGCATGTCTGCATAACATTTTTAGATCAATTTGGCATATTAATTAATTTTATTTAGCATTATTGCACTTTGCATTATGAGTCTCCTATTTATTCATTATTCCCCCATCCTGATTAGGGTATCCTACCCCTGCTTTATCTAAAACCCCCTAGGAAGCATCTCACCTTCCTCTTTATTCATACTTTTTCCCTTTCTTTTGAGAAAATTTCCCATAAATTTATTCTTTTGTGCTATGTTCTCGAGGGGTTACCTCCCTTTCTCTCTGTCACTTCGAGACCTTTAGGGCATCTTCTTATTTTCTCTTCTTTGACACGATGAGCATTTCGACACCGCATAAAAGAGGGGAAAATATAGACACCCTAAATTGTCCCTCTTCATTTATATATTAATTTAATTAATATTGCCTATAATATAGTTCATTTTTATATTTGACTATTTATTTAATATTATTAAATAAACTCATCACCTTGTATTTAATTAATTTAAATACTACTCCTAATGTATTAAAATTCTATTTTGATATATGTTTCCTCCATATTCCTTATTTAAATAAATTTTATTTATTTAAATCTCTCTATTTTTTCTAAAATTCTTCTAAACACCATTTAAATTAAATCTAATTTATTTTAAATCTCACTTCTCCTTGCTTTTGACAAATTTTCCTATGATAACACTTAAAAGGTAATTAAAACCCTTTTAGCCTTAATCACTTGCACACACATGTAACTTTTTAAAATTCTTGTTCTCTCCACTTGAAAAGTCAACACCTCCCTTCCACCTCTTAATCTTGACCATCCATTCTTTTACCTTTTAATTTCTTTCTCTTCCACCAAAACCCTACCCAACCCTTCCAAAAATATATAAATTGGAGGCCTCACTCCTTGCAAATGGATCCTTTTTGTTTTTTATGCATTGTTATCATGTTATTATTGCTCTAGGATGTCATAATTCATTCTCATGATTTTCAATATTAGTTCATTGTCGAACCTAGAAATCACATGTTAGGTTAATGTTGAATGAATCTTAAATTAATTTTGCATTTAATCTTAGTTTAATAGTTTGAATCTCCATTTGCATTAATGGTGAAAGCTTGAGGCAAGTTCTTCATACTTGTTCTTGAGTTCTTCATCAATCCATTAGTTTGCATCAATCACCTCAAAAAATAAATCAATCATAGTGGGATTTATTGTATTGTGTTGGGAGAGCACACCCAAAAAATCTGTAAGAGAAAATCAAACAAGTCTTGGGTGCACTTATTTTAGCTCATCGGAGGTTGTGGCAGAAGCTTTGTTTAGGAACTAGGTTTTTATATATATTAATGTAACTCGTATTCTCTTTTATCTTTAACATTTGCATGTCTGAGATTTTTCGACATAGGTAGGTTTAAACCACATACATTTTCAATCTTTGCCTAGGTGATCCAAAATGCATTCAGTTGAAACCTATTTACATGATACAAATCCCACAAAATCTCTCTCTCTCTCTCTCTCTCTCATATTTTTAGACTAGTTTTGCATGTTTGCAAAGCATTTTTAGATCAAATTAGAATATTAATTAGTTTCAATTAGCGTTCTTATGCATTAATATTTATGCACTAAGATTGTTATCATGTTAGTATTGCTATAGGATTTCATAGTTCAATCTTAGTTCATTGTTGAATCTAGAAATAAAATGCTAGGTTAATGGTGAATGAATCTTAGATTAATCTTCCATTTAATCTTAGTTTAATAGTTTGATTCTCCATTTGCATCAATGGTGAGAACTTGTCGCAAGTTCTTCATACTTTTTCTTGAGTTCTTCATCAATCCATTAGTTTGCATCAATCAGCTCAAGAAAGAAATCAATCATAACTTGGAATTTTTTGTATTGTGTTGGGAGAGAACACCCAAAAAAATTGTAAGAGAAAATCAAACAATTCTTGGGTGCACTTATTTCAGCTCATCAGAGGTTGTGGAAGAATATTTGTGTAGGAACTACGTTTTTAGATATGCTAATGTAACTTGTATGTTCTTTTATCTCTATCATTTGCATGTCTGAGCTTGTTCCACACTAGTAGGTTTCAATCAAATACACTTTATTATCCCCTATAGTGGGTAAACTATACTAGGATTGGATAATACTAAGAGGGGGGTGAATCAGTATTATAGTACTTAATTAAATTCTTCAACCATTTAAAATTAACCATAAACTTGCTGTAAAGAAAAGAATATAAGCAAATGACAAAGTACTCATAACACCATATTTTTCTTTTGAGGAAACCCTGGTTCAAGGGAAAACCCCAGTGGGGATGGTACCCACAAGCATGTACAAAAGTATAATGTCCATGTCAGGAGACCTAGTCCTGTTAGGAGATGACTATTATATAACACATTTCCTTGTTAAAGGAATTACCACCCTCTTAAAGGTTCACAACACCATGTTACGGGCCAACTGAGCTTACAACACTTACAAAGTAATTATGTTTAAAAAGTGTTCTCAGTCAAGAACAAAACAAGCAACGCTAGTGCTTAGATAGTTCCTTTATAGTTCTTCAATGATCTCTTCTATTCGCTCAACATTATCATCCAACTGTACAACATAATATCTTTATCAAAAAGATCTTACATGTATATCTCACAACATTACAAACTCGGCTCCCAATATGAATATTACAAATATTACAAAGTTAACCTTCAATACAAAATACATTTAATATAGTAAATATTAAATGCATATTCAGCTCTTTCACATAGTCAATGTGTAGGTTATCAACAACCAAAATCCAACTTCAATTTCCTGGAGTCCATGTCATACTCTCTCAATCTTCACTACTATCCAACTGCTCTGTATCATTGTTCTGCTACAGTTTGTCTATCTTCAATTATTTCTAACTCACCGTAGACATTACCAAAACCAAATTGATCTTAGGTGGAGGTCATACATACCCCATACTATCTTACTCCAATATCTCTTTCCCTAGTTCATTGATCTCGATCTTCAATATCAAAAATACTTTTTGTATCTCTACTTCTATACTTGGTCAATTTTTGAATCAGCAAAACTTATCTCATAGAAATCGATCTGAAACCCAGATGTGTTTCCATAAATGACAACCAAAAAGTGAATCACATTTACACAAAATTGATCACTTTCCAACAATCTCTGCCTTAGGCACTGATGGAAAAACTTAGAAAAAAAATGAATAAGTGCTACAACAAAAACTATCTCCTCTATGTTCTATCCTTCCTCTTCTTGGCTCTTCTCCCATTTTCTCTTCTCCTCTATTATATATATATATATATATATATATTATTTTCTCTCTTTTATATTATTTTTATTGATTATTAATTATTTTTTCTTCTCTCTTCTCCCCCTTTGACAACAATGACAAAGGTGCATATAAAAAAATGGGATTTAGTGCTTGCTCACCAGTTTTAGAATGACTTGAAAGGAATCTTCCAATATCTTCACTTCTGTGCTCCATGGTTTGAAAAATATCTTACTGATATGAATGATGTCATCTCAACTTCTTTCAATTATGTGGGCATAGATTTAGTTAATGAATCTATCACTTTCTCCAAGTCTGATTAATGAACCTCAAGTATGGATAGCCTAGGAGTGATTAAACTCTTTAGAAAATTAAAACTTGTCAATACTCTCCCTTTCTCATTATCCAAAATACTGAGTTTTGCCAAAATTCTTGTGATTTCCTTGTCTAAATCTGTTATAGAATGTGAAGATGCTTCACAATTGTCCATCATACTGTTTAGAGTTTCCCTCCCCTTGGCAATAATTTATTCCACATTTTGAACACTCCTGATAGGATTCATGCAATAACTAAACAATTTTCTCCCATGTCCAATCCAACTCTTTGCATTTGTCAAACAAGTTTTCACAAAGCCTAAGTCCCATTTGATTGACGTGCCAAATTTTGATAGATTCTTCTCTAAATATTTTCTCTCTACCTTCTCCTTTGCAATCTTTATCAAATTATCATAATGCCCATCAAATTTATCAAGTGCTATTATGAGATTTTCAATGTCATCTTTGTGCTGAAAAACAATAGGTACTGCAAGCAATTTGTTCACAGTATCAATTTCTCTTGTAATTACTTTATCCTTTTTGTCTCCTTTCTCTTGTGATCTTTCCTTGGATTTTTTTAATGTAGTAAATTCCAATTTTACCAACTCAACTTCATCCATGCTATCAACATTTACACCACTGCTTGCAAATAATGAGATAGATGAAGTTTTTACCTCTTTCTGTTCATTCTCATTCTGTTCTATCTTCTTTTCTTCTTCCTTCTTCTACTCTACTTCTTCTTTCTATTCTACTTCATCTACTATAGAGGTTTCCAAATTCCCTGAAAATAGATCCTTTTCATCTTGAGATGTGTCAAGGGTCACTGGAACACCAGAAACATAGAAATCTGGTGGTGGATCTACTTCATTTTTCTCAGCATTAGTCTAATTTTCTTTAGAGCTTTCTCCCATTCCTATTTGTGAAAGAGAAGTGGTCTTAGGAGGTAGGGGATTTTTAGATGTAGTATTCATCAATATCTTCTCTAGTGCCTTCTGAGTTTCCTCAGTGACTTCATCATACTTCCTCTCCATGATTTTTAACAATCTTACCTTGTTCCTAAGTAAAGGCTTCAATTCCTTGAATATTCTTTCCCTTTCTTGTAAGGATATTATAGGAAGCATGTTATCAATTTATTGATTCCTAATTGTATCATCCTCAATCTGTTCTAAGTGTTTTCTTGTTTCCAATCTCCCATACAAGTCCTTAGGTATAATTCCTTCAATTTCTAATAGAGTCTTTTTGAAAGTAAGTAGATGCTCAATCAGAATGTCTTCAATTTTGAGCTTGTCTGAATCTCCATATCTATCATAATATCTATCAATTGTGACTAGTTTACCTTTTTCTATTGCTCTCTTCTCTATCATCTTCATGTCAATCTTATATATGTGTTTCTTAGTTTTCTTCTCTTCTCTCATTGTGCTCTGTTCTTTAGGCGATGTCTGCATACTTGATCTAGTGTTTACTCAAGGAGTGATGTTCTCTATTTGTAATGTTTGATGTGATGGAGGATGTGGATTGTCTACCATTGTTACCCTAGGAGTGGGAGGGGCTGAATTACTTCCACTTTCTAGTCCAAGAGATCTATCTATCATCTTCTTTTTCACTTCTTTCAGTTCTTCTTCTATCAACCCAGCTTTTACACCACATTCATGCACAAGGTTTTCAATTCTTCTTTTCCTCTGGCCTCTAGTATATTCCTCTCTCACCTTTTCCGATTTCTCCTCATATGTTCCCCATCTTTCTTCTAATGGATAAACTTCTGATGCAAGAACATGTTCTACTTGCATGGTAAGTACCTCATAACTTACTTCATAACCCATGGGATAACTTGCTTCTGAAAGATGGGCTACCTAATATCACGTTTTGTAAATATTTAAAGCCGACCCTTTTGTAATAAAAGTGAAAAATAATTAAATGCTAAGGGTAGTCAGCCTTAATGGCTAGATTTCTGGAACCTTCTCAGGCGGTGGAAATTGCCTATATAAAG